>CM043020.1:109554800-109944267 GCA_023690525.1 Holotrichia oblita
TATCTATAAATAGATTTTCTTATGCGTTAATGAACGTATTGAAAAGCAAAGGAAATATTAAGGTATACCTGATAACATATTGTAATTGCCCGATAGATCATCGCTATCTTTATCGTGTAATTCTAAAAATAAAAGACTGTATAGGTAAGTGTGTGTATTTTTATTATACAAATTATAGATTGTCTGTAGCTTTTAATCTCGAAACATGTTTACTTATTATTTAAATTTAATTGTGTTATGTGACATTTTAAACGTATTTTTTTATTATTTTAAATGTCGTGAGAAGTTAGTCGCGCTTTTCGAATTGAACTGTCAAAATAATATGTTCGTGCAAATTATATAAATTAAATCTTATCTTTAAAATAAACTTAAGATAAATATTAATAATAGAAAAAAATCCATGCCTTGTTTGTAATTTAATTTATTTATTTCTTGTGTATTATCAAAAATATGTACGGTTTCTACATTGCTATTCAACCAAATTCTTCGTTTTCAACCTTATTATAAGACGCTTCCATGGTTAAATTAGCCACGATTTGACTAAAATTGAACTGAAATTATATTTATGTTTAACAAAGACTGAAACTAATCCTCTATTTTACCTCAACTAGATCATCATCTTCGCTGTCACTCAATTCAACAGTTTCGCTCTGTTTAATTTCGGGAATGGTTCCTCAACGATAAGAAGCCTTCGTTCTAACCGGCGCTGAGTATCTCGAGTTCGGAGGGGGTTGAGTTTGAATCGTGTTATTGAGGTTAGGTTCGGTTTAGTAAATAGTTGGACTCTCGTTTTAACCATATCTTGTTCGATAGTAACTAAGAAAAATAATTCAATTATGTACAGGATAAATATAATAATAATAAATTTACCTTTTTCGTGTGTGTTGAGAAAAATCGCCTGTAATCATTTTTGGAGGGTGGGGAATGGTTTCGTATCACCCGATTCAATCTAGCAATGAGATCTTTAACCAAATTCCTGCCTATATCGATTTTTTTTACTTGGTACATCTAAAAAAATCAATCAAAAAATAAAATTTTAATTATACAGGGTGTCCAATTTAAAATAGAATTCTTTACGATATTTTATGAACGATTATACTCAAAAAAAAATTCAAAATTTTAATTATAGGGTGTCTCCCAACTAATTTGTCTATCTAATTATACAGGGTGTTTCAAAAGCTTCGTAACTTTACCACAGAATTCTTTACGATTATTTATGCTGGAAACGCTCAAAAAAGGGTGTTGAAAATCTTAAATAAAATTATGCTGGGAAGTTTAATAACGTTCAGTTTCCGATATTTAATTATACAGGGTGTTGAAGATTCGAAAAATAAATAATGTGGGAATATAATCATATCAGGAATTTCGATTTAGTCAAGTTTGATAACGTGTGATAAATTAATATGTCTATTAAAGATAAAAATTCTAATTATACAGGGTGTTTCCCAACTAAGCTTCGTAACTTTACCACAGAATTCTTTACGATATTTTATGAAAAAAATGTTAATAAAATTATGCTGGAAACGCTCAGTTTCCGAAATACAGGGTGTTGAAAGTTCGAAAAATAAATATTGTGGAATAAATCGTATCAGAATTGCGATTTAGTCAAGTTTAATAACGTGTGATAAACTAATATGTCTATTAAAGATAAAAACTCTAATTATACAGGGTGTCTCTCGATTAAGCTTCGTAACTTTACCACAGAATTCTTTACGATATTTTATGAAAAAAATGTTAATAAAATAATGCTGGGAAACGCTCAGTTTCCGATATACAGGGTGTTGAAAATTCGAAAAATAAATATTGTGGAATAAATCGTATCAGAATTGCGATTTAGTCAAGTTTAATAACGTGTTATAAACTAATATGTCTATTAAAGATTAAAATTAAAAGTATACAGAGTGAATAATAGGAATAATAGATCTCTTGCATTTTTTTGAATAAACATACCACGGTTTCAATTTTCTTTTTTATGTGGTTGAAAATTAATGCGCTGGCTGGAAATATCGCACCGTATCTTCCAGCAGTTACGGTTTGGTGAGAAAAAAAGCCAAGCTTCATCAGAAAAATAATATTTGTCGATATTGTCGTTATTCTTTATGTTATTCAAAAATCATCGATGTTCTCAAACCAAAATCTATGTTTATCTTCTGAAGCGTCTATAATTTGAATTTATGTTTGACAGCTGTCAAAATTTGAAGTTTTTCAAAAATATCGCATTTACACCAACCTTCGATTATTTAATTACTTAAAAAACCTATTCTAACCAGGAAAAATGTTGAAAGCCCGGCATATTTTAATAATTGATTTTTGGAGTTCCGATTCCTAAATTTAAAAATATAAGCTTTCATAATTTGAAATTATGTTTGACAGCTGTCAAAATTTGAAGTTTTTTTTATTACTTTAAAAAGCCTATTCTAACGAGGAAAAATTTTGAAAGCCCGGCATATTTTAATATAATAAAAGTACAAAAGTTTTTTAACACCTTGTATATCGGAATTTAAGCGTTTCCCGACATATGTTTATATGAACTTTTTTCTTTAGAATATCACAAGGAATTCGACAACGAAGTTTCGACCGTTATTTAAAAAACACCCTGTATATATATTTTTTTACTTTTTCCCCCTATATCTGTCGTTTTTTACATTTTATTAGTTTTTCTCTTACTATTATAAGGTGTTACTGCTTCGTTAGTAGGTGATAATTCCGCGTGATAATAATTTTTCGAATTATACAAATCGATCATCTCCCTTATAGACCTCCTTTCGATTTTATTCGGCATTCTTTCGAAATATCTGTAATTAGAGAAATCAAACATTTTAAATTCGTGAAAACAATAGCCTTAACGGAAATTAACAATTGAAACCTCTTGTAGATAATGCTGCAAATAAGCATCGGTATTTTGCTTTTTAAATTTATTGAATCATGCTGTTTCAATGACATGTATGACTCTATAACATTTGAAGAGAGACAAAAGCAACGCACGATGAGAGCTATTTTTAAATTTTATTGCATTCTATAATCCGTGGAGATAAACTTTTTGTTACAATTTATCGAATGATTAATTTTGGGTGTTATTGATTTAAATACTAAGCATATGAAAATAATAGGTGCCTATTTATTTTCGTGAAACCTTACATATCCAGTCTGATTGCTTCTATTTTTGTGTGCAACATTTTAATTTATCAAAATGATAAAATTGAATACATTCATGTTAAGCTACACATTTCATATTAATTTCTAATTAACGCTTACCTTTTTTCAACAAAAACAAATCCAAAACTGATTATTTGACACGTTCTATGAACTATCTAAAGCTTTCACTACAAAAAAAAAAACTCAGAGCGATAACATTATATTTAATACGATACAAACACATTTGTCTCTATATTGCGCATGCAATGCATACTTCTTATCTTGGTTATCTGATCGTGTTATTATCTTAAGATAACTGATTTCTAGAAGTTTCAAATATCGTCCGGATATATCGGTTCTAATCTCAACAAATAGATAAATTTTAAAACAAATACGTGGTGGATACGCCAAACTCCTATAGCAAACTAAAATTGTGTAATGCCTGTTTAAAGAATTAAACAAGTGTATTTCTTGTTTTAAGTATTTAAGGACTAGAATAATTCCTTGTTAAATAAAGCTTGAATGCTTAGTGGTGTGATCAGTAAATATATTTATTCATTTATCACTTTTTAATTTTATGATTAAATCGTCACAATGTTTTCCATTACTTCAATATACTTATTTCGTCACAACCACAATATTGGGTTTAAATTCTTTTTCAGAAAAGACTATTTTGCCGAACATCAGATGTTCATGTTCAATCTGATGGCATCCATATAATTGTCATTAGAATTTGAATTCTTTTATTTCAGATGATGTATTAATTGATACATCATACATAAAAATTTTTGACACCCTGTATATTAGAATCTAAGCGTTTCCCGACATATGTTTATATAAACTTTTTCTTTAGAATATCACCAGGAATTCGACAGCGAAGTTTCGACCGATATTTAAAAAACACCCTGTATATGTATTTTTTCACTTTTTCCCTCTATATCTGTCATTATTTACATTTTATGGTTGTTCTTACTATTATAAGGTGTTACTGCTTCGGTAGTAGTGATAATAATGTAAACGAAACATTTTAAATTCATGAAAACAAAAATTCAGAAACCAACCCACGAAGAAAGTCCAAACATATCAATTCCTGAAAATTTTTAAAAGCTCATTCGAAATCTTAAAATCGAACTACAAATCCTTAATAATTCCTCAAATTTTCGAAATTTTCCAGTTGGATTTCTCAAAAAAGTTTGAGATATCGTAAATCGAACCATCAATAGCCTAAACATCCCAATCAGACTTCTAGAAAATTAAAAAACTGATCGAGCAAATTTAACTCAAAAATAGCTGTCACAAAAAATTTCAGATAAATCCATATCAACAATTTTGCATCAAATGACCCCCTCAATCATTTTTTTTATTTTATCTCCCCTCTGCCCCTGCTCTGCATTCTAAAAATTGCAGTACTAGTCGACGAATTCGAAAATTCTAAATCAAATCTAAAAATTTCAAAACTAGCTTACCAAGAAAATTTCCTAAAGAATTTCTAAAAAATATCTAAACTAGTTAATCAAATCCAACCCAAAAATGCCTGATATCTGCAACTTAATCACCATTTCTAAACAGATAAACTAAATACAATCACTAAACTAATGTACCAAAATCATGAACAGCATCATCTCAGCAAAGTTCCTATTAGAAATCCTTAAAAAATCTTATACTGAAACCAAAATCCTGACTATCCTTTAGAAATTCTTAAACCAATCCTTTCAAAACCTTGATCAGTTGAAAAATAAATCCCAGCATAACCTGACATGTAAAAGTTATGGTTATCCTAGTGGGATTCATAAAAATCCTTGTAAATTGTTAAAATGAGGTTGCAAATCCAACCCAAACATGCCTAAAATCCTGACTATCCAAGTGGACCTGTTTAAACCGACGCACCAAAATCTTAAACATCTGAATCCAACTCTCCGGAATCCTAAATAATTTGGGCCATAAGAAGCCCAAATAACTAACATCACATGTAAAAATCATGGTTATCCTAGTGAAATTCCAAGACAACATTGCAAATTGCTAAAATGCTGTTGCAAATCCAATCTTAACATGCCTAAAATCGTGACTGTACAAGTGGACCTTCTAGTAAGCTCTAAAACTTTTTAAACCAACCCACCGAAATCTTGATCATTGCAATCCAACTTTCAGGAATTCTAAATAATTTCAAAAACAGATAAACCGAATCTAGTCATAAGAAGCCTAAATAACTAACCTGACATGCAAAAATAATGATTATCCCAATGGATTTCCTAGAAATCCTTGGAAATTGCTAAACTGAGGTTGCAAATCCAATCTTAACATGCCTAAACTCCTGACTGTTCAAGTGGACCTTCTAGTAAGTTTTAAAACTTTTTAAACCAACCCACCGAAATCTTGAACATTCCAATCCAACTCTCAGGAATTCTAAATAATTTCAAAAACAGATAAACCGAATCTAGTCATAAGAAGCCTAAATAATTAACCTGACATGCAAAAATTATGATTATTCCAATGGATTTCCTAGAAATCCTTGCAAATTGCTAAACTGAGGTCGCAAATCCAATCTTAACATGCCTAAACTTGTGACTGACAAGTAGATCAGCCAGCTTTTGAAACTTTTTGAACCTTCTTAAACATCCCAATCGAACTTCCAGAATCCTAAATAATTAAAAAAAACTGATAAACCAAATTCAGCCATAAAAAGCCTAAATAAGTAACCTGAAAAAAATCATGGTTATTTCAATTTCCCACCGAAATCTTGAAATTCCTATTCCAATCTTAACATGCCTAAACTCCTGACTGTTGAAGTAGACCTTTCAGCAAGCTTTAAAAGTTTTTAAACCAACCCAGAAAACCTTAAACATCCCAATCCATCTCTTCGGAATCTTAAATAAATAAAAAAACTGGTTAACCAAAAAGGGGCCTAAATAACTAACCTGACATGTAATAATCATGGTTATCGTAGTGGAATTTCTAAAGATTCTTGCAAATTCCTAAACTGAAGCTTTAAATCCAACCATAAAATACTAAATCACCAAACTGACACCAAAATCATGAAGATTTCTTTGGAATTTCTAGAAATTGCTAAAAAATCCTACAAAGACACGTCAAAGTTGCAAACCCCAATCTTAGGAACCTAAACTTTGACAACAAAAAATCTTAGATCTTTCAGCCATAAGAGGCCTAGATAGTGGAACTTTGAAAATGGCTAAAATGAGGTTGCAAACCCAATCTTAACATGCCTCAAATCCTGACAATCCAAATGACTAAAATCTTAAACATTCCAATCGAACTATCCAGAATCCTAAAAATAATTAACCTGACATGCAAAAATCATGGTTATCTGATAAACCAAATTCAGCCAAATTCTTAGCATGCCTAAACTCCTGACTGTTCAAAGACCTTTCAGCAAGCTTTAAAGCTAAAATCCTGATTAAATAAGTAACCTGACGCAAAAATCATCCCAATCCAACTCTTAGGTTATTTTCAAAAACAGATAAATTTAACCTGACATGCAAATCCTTAATAGAAATCCTGCAAATTCCTAAGATGAGATCGCAAATCCAATCTTAACATGCCTAAACTCCTGACTGTTCAAGTAGACCTTTCAGCAAGCTTTAGAAGTTTGATGTTGCAAATCCAACCTTAACATGTCTAAAATCCTGATTAAACTAGTAAGCTTTAAAACTTCTAAATCCACCAAAATTTTTATCATCCCAATCCAACTCTTAGAAATCCTAAATAATTTCAAAACAGATAAACCAATTAAATAACCTGAATGCAAAAGTAATGGTTATCACAGTTTAATAGAAATCCATGCAAATTGCTACACTGAGGCCTAAATCCAATCTTTACAAAACTCTGACTGTTCAAGTAGACCTTTCAGCAATCAAATCCTTGCAAAATGGATGTTGCAAATCCAACCTTATCTAAAATCCTGAGTGGAATTTTCTAGTAAGATTCTTGCAAATTTTTTATCTCCCAATCCAACTCTTAGAAATCCAAAAACAGATAAACCAAATCACCAAACTGACACCAAAAGTAATGGTTATCCCAGAAGAATAGAAATCCTTGCAAATTGCTACACTGAGAAATCGCAAAAAATCTTTACAAAGCCTAAAGTCCTGACTGTTCAAGTGGAACTTTATCTCAGGAACCTAGAAATTTTCTAAACTGATGTTGCAAATCCAACCTTAACATGTCTAAAATCCTGATTATCCAAGTGAATTTTCTAGTAAATAAATTTTTTATCAAAATCCAACTGATCCTAACAAAATCTAGCCATAACCTGAGGCCTATTAATAGATAAATTGGAAAATCCAATCTTTACATGAAACTTTCAAGTAGACCTTTCAGCAACCTTGGATTTCCTAAAATGGCTAAAATGATGTTGCAAACCCAATCTTAACATGTCTCAAATCCTGATTATCCAAGTGGATCTTCTAGTAACCTTTTTATCATCCCAATCCAACTCTTAGGAATCCTAAATAATTTCAAAAACAGATAAACCAAATACCACCATAACCTGACATGCAAAAGTAATGGTTATCCCAGTCTACACTGAGGTCGCAAATCCAATCTTTACATGCCTAAACTCCTGACTGTTCAATCCTTTCAAAGCTTTATCTCACTGGATTTCCTAAAATAAAATTTGATGTTGCAAAAAACATGTCTAAAATCCTGATTATCCAAGTGAATTTTCTAGTAAGCTTTAAAACTTCTTAAATCGACGCAAAAATTTTTATCATCCCAATAACTCTTAGAAATCCTAAATAATTTCAAAAACAGATAAACCAAATACCACCATAACCTGACATGCAAAATTTAATGGTTATCCCAGTGGATTAATAGAAATCCTTGCAAATTGCTACACTGAGGTCGCAAATCCAATCTTTACATGCCTAAACTCCTGACTGTTCAAGTAGACCTTTCAGCAAGCTTTATCTCACTGGATTTCCTAGAAATCCTTGCAAAATGCTAAACTGATGTTGCAAATCCAACCTTAACATGTCTAAAATCCTGATTATCCAAGTGAATTTTCTAGTAAGCTTTAAAACTTCTTAAATCGACGCACCAAAATTTTTATCATCCCAATCCAACTCTTAGAAATCCTAAATAATTTCAAAAACAGATAAACTAAATACCACCATAACCTGACATGCAAAAGTAATGGTTATCCCAGTGGGATTAATAGAAATCCTTGCAAATTGCTACACTGAGGTCGCAAATCCAATCTTAACATGCCTAAACTCCTGACTGTTCAAGTAGACCTTTCAGCAAGCTTTATCTCACTGGATTTCCTAGAAATCCTTGCAAAATGCTAAACTGATGTTGCAAATCCAACCTTAACATGTCTAAAATCCTGATTATCCAAGTGAACCTTCTAGTAAGCTTTAAAACTTCTTAAGTCGACGCACCAAAATTTTTATCATCCCAATCCAACTCTTAGGAATCCTAAATAATTTCAAAAACAGATAAACCAAATACCACCATAACCTGACATGCAAAAGTAATGGTTATCCCAGTGGGATTAATAGAAATCCTAGCAAATTGCTACACTGAGGTCGCAAATCCAATCTTTACATGCCTAAACTCCTGACTGTTCAAGTAGACCTTTCAGCAAGCTTTATCTCACTGGATTTCCTAGAAATCCTTGCAAAATGCTAAACTGATGTTGCAAATCCAACCTTAACATGTCTAAAATCCTGATTATCCAAGTGAACCTTCTAGTAAGCTTTAAAACTTCTTAAATCGACGCACCAAAATTTTTATCATCCCAATCCAACTTTAGGAAATCCTAAATAATTTCAAAAACAGATAAACCAAATACCACCATAACCTGACATGCAAAAGTAATGGTTATCCCAGTGGGATTAATAGAAATCCTTGCAAATTGCTACACTGAGGTCGCAAATCCAATCTTTACATGCCTAAACTCCTAACTGTTCAAGTAGACGTTTCAGCAAGCTTTAAAATTTTTAAACCAACCCACCAAAATCTTGAACATTCCAATCCAACTCTCCAGAATCCTAAATAATTTCAAAACCTGATAAACCAAATCTAGCCATAAATCAAGATATAAATCATGGCTATCTCAGTGGAATTTCTAGAAATCCTTTACAAATTGGTAAGCTGAGGTTGCAAATCTAACGCTAAAATGAACAATACTTGTCAGCCCATCATTCGACAAATTCCAAAACCAACCCACTAAAAGCAATCCTAAACATCTGAAACCATTTTTAAACTGGTCTACCAAATCCAAGCCTAAAATCCCTAACATCTGGCAAAAGAAAATGTTGAAAGGATCAAATTTAAAATGCAATTTTGAATCATGCAGTGAGTCACTCTTTTCCCCATTGTTTTTCGTTTTAAATCCTCCTTATAGCTCCTTTGTGACATCCTAAAAAGTGCAACATGAATCGACCAATCAAAGTTGAACACATTCCCAACCTAAAGCCTCCTAGAAATTGAAAAATTCCAAAACCGAAAACATCTCATACCAACTCCTAGAAATTCTAAAATATTTTAAATCTGCTGAACCAAATCCAACCTTAAAATTCCCAACATTTGGCAAAAGAAAAAAAATTGAAATCAAGCAATGATCCCAACATTTCTCGTTTGAAGTCGTTTTAATTCTCTCCTGACATGTTAAAAATTGCAACATTAATCGACCAACCTAACACTAATCCGAATTCCCAACCCAACGCCTAAAAATCGAAAAATTCCAAAACCGATCGAAACAAGTAAGCTTGAACATGTAAAGACAAATTTTAAAAGATCTAAATTCAAAACATAATCTAGAATCAAGCAATGAGTCAAGTAATACTGTAGAAATAATTAATTTCCCACAAATTTCAAACTGTCGTGTAGTAGAACACTTTTTTAATAAAGAAACTTTTTCCCCGAGCAAATAAATTCCCCTATATTATGATGCCACCACCAATTCGCACCTTTTCCTTTAATAAAACAAGACATTGTTGAATTTATATCCTTTACGGTGTCGCTCTTTTCGATTTTCAGACGTCTCAAAGCCGAACTTCAGAGTTTACGACGTAAGGGAGCACTAAAGGCTTCCGCGGACTTCGACAGTACAGGTCCGGATCCCGAAAGGTCGTGCGGACGATGCAGGGTGGAATTAGGGCGAGTTATCAACCGTGGAGCGTATTGCAGGGCGTGCAGGTTGAAGGTTTGCAAGGGCTGCAGGGAATATTCGTTCAGGACGACGGATTGGGTGTGCACAGTTTGCCACAAGCACATGTAAGTATTATAATTTGATGTTAAATTGGTTGCATAATTTTATTATAAAAAAGGAGCGTGCATAGGCTGTTCACCTCACGTCTTAACGGTTTTTTTTTATTCCCGTAAAATTAATATGATTTCCGTTTCCTGTGGTACTAAAATGGATGGGCGTAACCTTGTAGGTATGTAGAAAATTAAACGCTAACATTTCTTAGATTAATTTTATTTAAATCAAAATTATCGATTTAAAAAAAATATACATACATATATTTTAACCGAAAGTTATACGATAAGTGTTAGAAATACAAGTGAAAGTACTAGAATGATCATCGTAAGCGTAACTGTAAGCGTCTGGGCAACGTTCCTTGAAGAAAGCTGGCCAGTTCACCGGCCAATCGCTAGACCTGCAGGTTTCTGGAAGACCATAATCACCACGGCAACAATATTGGTCGGTGTCGAAAGCTAGACAGGCCGATTTGCAACCGATTACGTATCCGGCTGATCCGTACAACCTCAATTCTTGCGGGCAATCGTCGTTGATGTAATAGTCGCAAGCTGCTCTCCTGCAACCGTAATAACCGTCCACACCCCAGCCATCGACAGGTTCCATCTAAACAAGAATTTTTTATCGTTAGTTTAAAACTGCAGGTTTCGTGCAATTTTCGCCTCATCAGGTCGCTATACAACGTAGTGATTGTAGTGAATTTTCAAATTTATGAGTAGGTACTTACCGAAACCTTAACATTGAAACCATCAACCAAGGAGATATCGTAATAATCCAAACCACCCCAACCTCTCAAAGTGATCTCAGCCAAGGAAACTGGTGGTGCTCCACCGTTACCGGCGCATTCTAGTCTGAAACCGCAATCGCCAGTTTCGCAGAAGTTGTTACCTTGCATGTTGCACCATGTTCTCGCCCAGAATCTCCCAGCCCAATCATCAGCAGCATCTAGTGCTCTCTAAAAACAAAAATGAACGAATTTTTTAAATTTTAAATTAAATTAGATTTTACCTCGGTGTAGGCTTCCAAAACGAATCCACCATTAGCCAGGGGTGCTTTGCCGGCGTTCCCTAGGATGCCCACCCATATCGGGCCGATTTCGTTGTTCCTGATGATGAACCTGACGGATTGGCCCCCACGAATAGGGCGGCCAATAATAGCACTTTAGCGAACATCTCGTTTCGAATAATGAGCACTAACTACGCTCTAATGTTTGATTGCTTCGCTTTATATAGTTTGCGGTTCTTCTTTATCAGTTCGTTAGCAACACGAATATGATCTTAAAAGACAATAAATATGTACTTTAGATTTGAAACACTTAACGAGGATGTTATTATTTATAATAAAATGATGAATAAATAACTGTAAAATAAATAAATGTGATAAAATAAGACCCCTTTTATGAAACTCTTCATTAAGGATTTTTGAATTAATTTTAACATTAATTTATTTTAAGGGGGAAAAGAGTAATTTTGGCTAATTTAAATGGAAGCGATATCATCACAGTTTTTAATAAGCTGGTAACAGTGTGAGGAGTTCTTTCGAGTTCACGATAAGATGGCAATCTTAATAAATATAATGCGTAGGTAAAAATGATAAATGGAAAATGATGTTGCACTTGAATTATTTTATTATTGAGATCTGGAATAACCAAGCGAACTTTGTTTATATTTAATCCTGTGACGCAGTTTGAGTTTTTAAATTGTATTAAGTTAGTGTCAAGTTACGTAAATACTTAATAAAGTACTTTAGTTAGTTGATAACAACTACAATTAGTTATCTGATATGTCTATTAACATAAAGATACTGTTTGTTTTTTAAATCGGTTTGATTCGGTTTTTTAATCATTTTTTTCTTTATTTTCTTTTGTATTGTAATAAGACATGTATTGGTTGATTTTTGTTTTGTTTCCAATAAATATGAAGCTACGTCCAATGCACCACTGCCTACTTTTCAAGAATAAACTAGACAAAATTAATATCTGAAATTATTGTCATCATGTCAAAGCTACCTTGATTTAACAAAATGTTTAGTACATAATCGTCATTTAAAACACTAAATTGACTTTTACAAAGAAACTATATAAGAGATGATAGGTATAGGGAACCTTAATAACATTTAAAAGAGAAACAAAATTAAAATCGAATGACGTTGTTAGATACAGGGTGTTCCATTTAAAATAAGTAAATTATTGAGCATTAATGTAAACTTCTTTTTGCCACTAAGTAGGCACCACTGTAAGACATAATGAATCCAAGTTTGAGGTTATATCTATAATTAGTTAGTGTACAGCTGCTGATTGTGTTGGTTCACCTCAAGTGCGTTGTTCGATTGTTATAATGAATAATTTTGTTGAGCATAACTGTATGAATGGTAAAAAGCATTCCAAAGTGGTGGTCAAGACGTTAATGATTTGCCTTTTGCCGGCTGCGACTGAGCCAAACATCGCTAAAATTAAGGAATTGGTGTTTGAAAATCGTCATTATAGCTTGTGAGAGATAGCACAAGAGCTGAACATTTCACACGAATTAGTTTGTACGATTTTGGTAGATATTTTGGAGATCACCAAGCTTGTTTCAAAAGAACTGATTTTTTAGCAAAAACCACATCGAAAAGCGGTTGCTTTCTCGAGTCGCCACATTCATGCAATGCATCATAATTGATGATGAGACATCGGTCTACGAGTACGACATGCAAACAAGACTACAATCATCCGAATTGCGCTACAAAAACGAGCCGAAGCCGAAAAGAACCAAGACAAAGTCGATCAAAAATTAGGGTCATGTTCACAGTTTTCTTCGATTATCGTGGTGCACTTTGAAAGAGACCGGATTTGTAGAGAGACAAAGCTACCATCATGAGCGAATTTTTGACCACAACCTCAACTAAGTTGATCGAACAAGCACCCTAGTCACCAGATTTGTAGAGAGACAAAGCTACCATCGTGAGCGAATTTTTGACCAAAACCTCAACTAAGTTGATCGAACAAGCACCCTAGTCACCAGATATGTGATCTTTTCGTCTTTCCTAAACTCAAATTGCCACTTCGAGGAACACGTTTCGAGTCGATTGAAGCCATAAAAGAAAATTCGAGGATTGAGCTGAAGTAGGTAACAATCTGTATTGACAATGACGGTCCTACCGTTTTCACGAAAAAATTAAGGATCAGTAATGAAGTTTCGACTAGTGCCACACCAAATAGTTACTTTGTCGCTGTGTAGAGGTTTTTCAGAAGCCCAATAGGTACCTAAAATTCTGCTTGTTTACCACTCTTGGCAGATGAAAGTGAGCTTCGCCACTTATAATCAAAACAATATCGTCAGTCATGTTTTCCAACATTCTTTCTGCAAATCTGAATCGTTTTGCTGCAACAGTTGGACAACCATCAGCTTATAAGGATGAAAATGAAGCTGCAGGTGTAAAATCCGGCGAATTGATCGATACGACATGCCGTACGGCCGAACGTCGAGGGCTGGTTTCAACTGCTTGACGCACCCTTTAGATGTTTTCCCGGAACTGCACGAGGTGGACACCCCTCAAAGAACCTGTTCGTTAAATGTTATTCACCCACTTTATTATTGTGTCAAATTTCGGAACACGACCATTGCAGCCAACGTTGAAATGATTCCGAAAACGTCTATGTGTGTGAATGACAGAATGGCCCGTTTCAATAAAGGCGAACACACGATGCTCTATCGACCACTTTATCCAGCGTGGTGCCCTAACCCTGTTTTGGTTTTAATTGGTTTAAGTTTAGGCTACATTATTTCAAAGATTTGCAACACAATTTCAAAAAAAAACACTACCAAATCTCATTACATCCATTCAGCTAAGCCACCCTGCTTTATCTCCATTTTCGAAATCTCGAAATTCTAGCCCAAACATTCTTCTAAAATTTCAAAATTAAAGCTTAAGGATTTCAAAAGATATGCCTTCTTTAGAAGGAAGGTATATCTTTGGTCCTCCTCCCTTCCGTTTTCTTTTTTTTTTTTTAATGTTGTTTTGGCAGCATTTTTTTAAACTGAATGGACACAGCTTTTCTTTAAATTTTGTTAGTTTATTTTGGCTGGGATAGCTTCTAAAATTCTGGTTCCAGTAGTTACCAACATTGTTCCCAAGAAAGTTGCTTTAGGTTTAAATTAATTCAGTAATTTTCAAAATAATGTCGGACAAACCGCTACCCTTTTTTGTCTCCCTCTACATTTTTAAAACTTTAAAAAGTTACTCTACATAATTTTAACCGTTCCAAAATTGATTTCCACATCAAAATTTAAAGAATTCAAGAAACAGGCTTTTTCGAGCTCTTGATAACTGTTCCAGATTTGACCTAACTAGCTCAGTTTTATTGTTAAAAAAAAAAAGAATAGGTGTCGTTAATAATTTTTTGGGAAGTATAATGGGAGGATCGTTAACAAATAATTCTCAGATTTCACAGTGAGCTAGAATAGAAACATTTGGACAACTAGACGTCTCATGATTTTCTGCACAAGCTTAAAAGAAATAGCATTGGACAAATCATCAGAATCATTTTTGTGGTAAAATAAAAACCAAGGTCGACCACTTGTTGTAGCTCAGATAATCGAGAAATTCGGAACATCTATTTTCGATAATAATGAAAATAATTTATTAAATGAACGGATTCCGAAAACTATAATTTCTGATAAGATGGGTTTTCGACCATCTTCGAGACATCGTCAGCATCGGAGATGGATGAATTAAAGAAAAGAATGGAAAATTAATAAAGTAAAGAACAAAGAGATAAAGGAATATAAAATTAAATTAAAAACAAAATAAACTTTACCACAGGGCTACCACTATTAAACCACTTCTCAATATAAGAACAAAATTAAACCTCAACCGGACGCTACCGCAGTTTGAAACTTAATGTCAGAGATTTTGCGATTACGTAAGATGCTATTTTTAAAGTGCATTCAGGAATACCTGTTTTGGTTTTGATATGAAGAAGAAACCGCATAATTTATTTCCTTTTAAATATCCTGTCTTATCTACCATATTGTACCTACAAAATAGGAATATTTTTATATAAGTACAATAACTATACAGTGTGGAACAGCCAAATGGAATAATTTCGATAACAAATAAATGAGGGTGTATTGGGAAAAACGCTTGGACACGTCGATTTGTATTTTTAAATGCGCATTTTTTTCAAAAAAAAATTATACAGGGTGTGTCATGTGACAGTGGCCAATACCAACTTTCTTATTTTAAATGGAAACCCCTGCATATTATTTATTTTTTGGGTTCTTCGGAAAATTCTAGACATAATTCATGCACAATGTCCCATACCTATCTTGAACTGTTTCGGAAATATTAAGTGTTTTCAGATTTATTACGAAAATTAACATTAAAAAAAGAAAATTATTTTATTTCACAAATTCGCTACATTACACTAAAAACCTAATAAGTAATACTGATTATTTCTTAATAATGTAAAAAAAAAACAAACATTAATGTCAATGTAGTAAATGTTTAAAATGCTCGCCGCGAACGTCTTGGCAACATGCTAATCTGGTATAATAATAATAATAATAATATTTATTGGTGCATACACAGGTCAAAGATATATACAAATTACATTACAAAACATAGTTAAATATCGCTAAAGCTATTTTGTAAAAATTCATCAAATGAGTAGAGGGCTTTACAGGTTAAGTACTTTTTGATGATGGTTTTGAAATTTAAGAATGGTAACTCTTGAATCCTAAGAGGTACAACATTAAAGAATTTTATTGAATAATAATGTGTACCGTCTCTCGACTTATTAAGCCGAAGATGATCTGGTCTGATATCATTGCTGTGACGCGTTTGGTAATTATGAAAATGGTTGCTTCGTGTATAGTCCGATAAATGCTGTTTAATAAAAAGTAAACACTCCAATATGTATACACATGGAGTTGTCAGGATTTTCGATTTCTTTAAAGTGCGGTCGACAATCATCTCTATATCCGAGGCCAGCCAAAACCCGAACGCAACGACGCTGCACTGCGAAAACCTTGCGCAGGTGAACAGAATGACCCCAGTTTAAAATGGCGTAACACGTAGTGGCGTGAAATAGGCCAAAATATGCCTGGATCAGATAATGCGGGGATAGCTTGTCCTTCAATGATCTCAACAGAAAAATTAATTTGGATAACTTAGTACAAGTTATATCAGCGTGAGCTTCCCACGTCAATGCCCCGTCAATAGTCACTCCCAAAAACTTAACAGAGGGATTAACGGTATCAGTATTATGTGGTCTCAGTGCAAACAGTTGAGACTGGGTTTTAGAGACATTCAGACTTAGTTTATTGGCTAACAGCCAATTTTCAACATTGGTGCTTGTTTCAGCAGCTGATCGTTGCAATTCATCAAAATGAACATTGACATCAATCGTGGTAGTATCATCAGCATACAAAATGAATTTAGAATTAAGGTTGCTGTGCGGCAGATCATTAATGTAGATTAATGTAGAAAAGACAAGGTCCCAACACCGAACCCTGCGGAACACCACATCTCACTTCAAGATAGTCTGACTTACTGCCAGCAAACTTAACACATTGAAATCGATCGGTAAGAAAAGACTGAATCAAAGCAATACTGTCACAAGAGAATTTATAGTATTTCAATTTCTCAATCAAAACACCATGGTCAACGCAGTCAAAGGCTTTAGTTAGATCATAAAATGTAACTTGAATAAAGTTTTTGTTTTCAAAATTAATTAAAATTTGATCCGTTAAATCATTAATAGCAAGACTTGTAGACAATTTACCACGAAAACCATACTGACCCGAAAAAAAAGTGAATTCGTTTCAAAGTATGTATACAACTGAGTCTTTAAGACATTCTCAAAAATTTTAGAAAAAATAGGAGTTATGGAAATAGGACGAAAGTTATCAGGGTTGTCCGCACTACCCTTCTTTAAGATGGGGGTTACCGAAGAAACTTTAAAGGCTTTCGGATAATAACCATTTGCAATGCACTGATTGATTAAATTAGTGAGTGGATAAACTACAATGTTTTTCAAGGTTTTGAAAACTTTTGTATTAATGCCATACACATCTTTACTTGAAGAGCTCTTTAAATTATCAAATATAGATCTAACAATGGAATAAGGCACCTCTTGAAAAGCAAAAGATACATCAATATAATTTCTCAAAAAACTTAGAGGATCAATATCCGTTTGTGGCAGACCTTCACCGATTTTATCAGGAATCGATAGAAAATAATCATTGAGCATAGTGGCATTTAAAGATCCAAGCCCATCATCAGCTCCAGGAAATCTAGTGCTATTAATTATGCCCCATAGGGCGGATTGTAAATTACTATTAGTAGAAATAAAATTACTGTAGGCCCCGACCCTAGCCTCTCGCAACTTACTTCTATATTCCCTACGCAAGGCATAGAAATGTCTTCTAACATTACTCAACATCTCAGGCGTGACTGATCTAATCGCAAGCGTGATTCGTCTTTTTAAGTGATCTAAGTTGAGGGGTTTAGTTTTGTATACAAGACTTTTGACGTATCCCCACAAAAAGTAGTCTAATGGCGTCAGATCAGGAGATCGTGCTGGCCATTCTATCGATCCGCGCCTCCCTATCCACCGATTTGGAAGAATTTGGTTCAGGTACTGCCGGACATTGATTTGGAAATGGGGCGGTGCTCCATCTTGCTGAAACCATACTGTATTGGCAAGAACTTGTGGGTTTGCTGGATTAGGATATAAGTTTGCGAAAGTTGGCACGACATTATTTTGGAGCAGTTCTAAATATTTATCTCCATTCAAGTTACCATCAATGAACGATGTGATTTCCAACAATTCCTGCCCAAACATGAACTTTTTCAGGATATTGCGTATATTCCTCTCTCATCCAGTGAGGATTCTCATTAGACCGCAATAGCGGCAATTTTGACGATTAACATGGCCGTGAAGTGTAAATGTGCTCTCATCAGAAAATAAAATATCTTCTAATTGGATCACATTGTTATCTAACATTGCCATCACCTGTTCACAAAAATACGTTCTCCTATCGAAATCGTCTTCCATGAGCCCCTGAGTTGGCATCATTTTATAGGGATGCATTTTACTTTCTTTTAATACTCGAAAAATTGATGTGTGGCTAATGTTGAACAGTGGGGCTGCTTTTCGACCAGAATTATGCGGGTTTTCTTGAAACTCAAGCATAATATCCAATTTCGTATCATCACTTACTGCATTGGCAGCTACTTTTTTAATATGTCTTACATGACCAAGCTCGCAAAACTGTTTTTCTATTTTGCTAATTGTTCCTTGGGATACAGGCGGCAAATTTGGAAATTTTTCGTGAAATAAGCGAGAAACTTCCATTTGTGTCCGTGTATTATCTCCATAACCAATGGTTATTTTGTGCATTTCTGTTAAATGAACCATTTTTCTGATATTATTACGTACAGTTAACGAAATTCAAACGACAATAGCACTGACACTGATCACTACTGTCATGCAGGCAAACAACATGTTGCTAAGGCTATGAGTTTTTACGAAAATAAACAAAACGGTCTTTGTATTTTTTTAATTTGATATCAGTAAAAAGGAACGCAGCAATGGTTTTTGCTTACTTTATCAATATCAAGAGCTAAATGGGAAATAGATTTTTAGCGTAATGTAGCGAATTTGTGAAATAAAATAATTTTCTTTTTTTAATGTTAATTTTCGTAATAAATCTGAAAACACTTAATATTTCCGAAACAGTTGAAGATAGGTATGGGATATTGTACATGAATTATGTCTAGAATTTTCCGAAGAACCCAAAAAATAAATAATATGCAGGGGTTTCCATTTAAAATAAGAAAGTTGGTATTGGCCACTGTCACATGACACACCCTGTATAATTTTTTTTTTTGAAAAAAATGCGCATTTAAAAATACAAATCGACGTGTCCAAGCGTTTTTCCCAATACACCCTCATTTATTTGTTATCGAATTTATTCCATTTGGCTGTTCCACACTGTATATCTTTAGGATCAATGAAACCTTTCAGGCATACTCTATTTACATTTTAATATATTCTTATTTAAACCTATATCCCATACATGTTACAGAAGATATACGACACCTTCACCGTGTGAAGCACTTCAAATGTCCGCTTTACATTCTACAAATTCGCGTCTTATTCTACTTTTTTTTCCAGGGAAATTCAAGCCGCATCCGGGGAGTGGATGAACGAATTTGTACGCAGACCTAGCAGAAGACGTGACAATCGAGTCTACGTACCAGCTGCCGATATTATTAAGAGAACTATACGCAGATCTTGGACAATCTCTAGTAAGCATTTAAATCGTATCTATATATTATATAAGAAAAAAACATAATTTTTTTAATTTTTTCAGATCCCACTCCAAGATGGAACGCCATCCGTGGCTCACCGGAAATCCGCCCTTATAACAGTCTTCCCCGCGGCCAAGATATCTCGAATTATCCATCCCTAATCCCGCACCAAATCAATAAAGACAATAAAGAGGAAATCCCATCACCCACAGCGAAGATATCCCCGATTTCACCAAGGAAGCATTCACCAGCCAGACGATCTCATAGCGAAGATGTTTATTCTGATATCGGAACTCAGGATCCTAATCAATCCTCAATCAAAATCGATCAATCTTCCATCAAAACTGATCAGTCCTCAATCCAAACTGATCAATCCCAAACCCCGCCACCTAGCAGCGATAGCGAAACTAAATCCGCGAAAGAGAGTCCACCAATTCGCGTGAATCCCCTGATCAAATTCGCCGCCGAAAGGCGACAAAGTTCTCTAGGTTCTGAAGCACCCAAAGCCAAGAAGAAGCTCCAATCGACTAAAGCCTTCTCAGAACCCTCGAATACCGCTAAATTCGAGAAAGATGTTAAATGTATCGAAGATATTATCCAGGAGAGGAAGCATCACAGTGGAACTCCCGAAAAACGGGTTAGTTTCGATGATGAAAGGATGTGTAAGGATAGCGATGGTGAGAGCAAGCAAGGTATGCTAGTGAAGAAGTTTGAAACCTCGACACCTACCGAGAAGACTAACAAGGAAAGTGTTGAGGTTCCGAGCTGTCCGATTGGTGAAGTGAACCAAAACGATGCTGATGGTCAAGTTGTGAAGGAGGAAGGACCGGCGATTGAACTCTGTGATATTGAACCGTTGAGCGGAACGGTTTTCCGCAAAGTGACGGTTAGGAGACGTAGGCAGGATTACAGGAAGATCTCAGCTTCTGAAAATGGTATGATTGAATTTGTTGTTTGCATGCATGCCTGTGTTTTTTTATTGGAAATTATTTAACCTACACAGTTCAAATTTCCCTTGGCACCAGTATTAAGTTCACGAACCTTTATAATCAATATTTTTTCTTCCGTGGGGAATTTCAAAACTTACAATGGTAGGGAGTTATATCCGCAGAATTCGGGCGAGGTGAAACATTCCCTAGACAGCTCAGTATTAACTATTGCCGAGTTTATTTCCGTATAAATAGTTGTATACACCGGCTCAAACATATACTCGATAATATATATCCAATTGGCACACATCCACCTTATATTCCACGCTAAATTATCCCTATTCAACGCTTGTATTTGATCTTAATCAAGGGGAAACGATATTTTCAAGGGTGAGATGTCTTCAAAGATAGAATTACCGTCTCTAAATTTAAGATACTGTTTGCGAAGGGCGTGTGCAGGTATCGATGTCACCTCGAATGGCACATTCTTATTTATTATCCGCGTTTCACCTTGAAAAATTAATCTAGTTTGTTTTGATCTTGTGTGAACCGGTTCTTATAATGATAACTTCACACAAGCAATACTAATTTTGTTATCTTTAAAATTAATTTCAATACATTTCAAATGCATCTATAATACTTGATCTAAGAAAGCTGGCATTTTATGCCGATTAAAATTATTTTGTTTTCTATTTGACGTCCTCGTGTGAACTAATTCTTATAATAACATCTTCACACAGGATATAACTTTTTCTAACGTAGTATGAACGGCTTCTTTTAATAAATTCATGCAAAGGGGTGGTAATTTTTTATCTTCACACAAATTATATAAACTTCTTTCTACGTGTGAACCGGTACTTATAATTACAAGTTCACACAAGCAGTACTAATTTCGTCATCTTTAAAATTAATTTCGATTTATTTCAAATGTATCTATACTTGATCTAAAAAATCTGGCATTTTATGCCGATTAAAATTATTTTGTTTTCTGTTTGACGTCCTCGTGTCAACTAGTTCTTATAGTAACATCTTCACACGAGATATAACTCTTTCTAACATTGTATGAACGGGTTCTTTTAATAAATTCAAGCAAAGGGGTGGTAATTTCTTATCAACAAATAAATTATATAAACTTCTTTCTACGTGTGAACCGGTCCTTATAATTACAAGTTCACACAAGCAATACTAATTTTGTGATCTTTAAAATTAATTTCGATTTATTTTAAGTCCAACTATACTTGATCAAGACAGCTAACGTTTTAGGTCGATTAAGATTATTTTGTTTTCTGTTTTATATCCTTGTGTGAACCGATTCTTGTAATTACAAGTTCACACAAGCAATACTAATTTTGTCATCTTTAAAATTAATTTCTATACATTTCAAATGCGTCTATACCTGATCAAAGAAAACTGACGTTTTAGGCCGATTAAAATTATTTTGTTTTCTATTTGACGTCTTCGTGTGTGAACTAGTTCTTATAATAACATCTTCACACGATATATAACTCTTTCTAACATCGTATGAACGGGTTCTTTTAATAAATTCAGGCAAAGGGGTGGTAATTTCTTATCTTCACACAAATTATATAAACTACTTTCTACGTGTGAACCGGTACTTATAATTACAAGTTCACACAAGCAGTACTAATTTCGTCATCTTTAAAATTAATTTCGATTTATTTCAAATGCATCTATACTTAATCAAAGAAAGCTGGCATTTTATGCCGATTAAAATTATTTTATTTTCTGTTTGACGTCTCGTGTGAACTAGTTCTTATAATAACACCTTCACACGAGATATAACTCTTGCTTCTTTTAATAAATTCATGCAAGCGGTGGTAATTTTTTATCCCTACACAAATTATATAAAGTTCTTTCTACATGTGAATCGGTTCTTATAATTACAAGTTCACACAAGCAATACTAATTTCGTCATCTTTAAAATTAATTTCTTTATTTTAAGTACATTTCAAATGCGTTTTATGCCGATTAAAATTACCTGATCAAAGAAAACTGACGATTTAGGCCGATTAAAATTATTTTGTTTTCTAAAATTTGACGTCTTCCTCGTGTGAACTAGTTCTTATAATAACATCTTCACACGATATATAACTCTTTCTAACATCGTATGAACGGGTTCTTTTAATAAATTCATGCAAAGGGGTGGTAATTTCTTATCTTCACACAAATTATATAAACTACTTTCTACGTGTGAACCGGTACTTATAATTACAAGTTCACACAAGCAATTCTGTTTGTATCATCTTTAAAATTAATTTCGATTTAATTTACATACACCGCTACTTGATCAAAGAAAGTTGACATTTTATGCCGATTAAAATTATTTTATTTTCTGTTTTGCATCTTCGTGTGAACTAGTTATTATAATAACATCTTCACACGAGATATAGCAAAGGAGTCTTTCTAAGATCGTATGAACGGATTCTTTTAATAAATTCAAGCAAGGGGTTGTAATATTTTATCTTCACACAAATTATATAAACTTCTTTTTTACGTGTGAACCGGTTCTTATAATTACAAGTTCACACAAGCAATTCTGTTTTTATCATGTTTAAAATTTATTTCGATTTAATTTACAATACATCGATGCTTGATCAAAGAAAGCTGATGTTTTACGCTGATTAAAATTATTTTGTTTTCTGTTTGACGTCCTCGTGTGAACTAGTTCTTATAATAACATCTTCACGCGAGACATAATTCTTGCTTCTTTTAATAAATTCATGCAAGGGGTGGTAATTTTTATCCTCAAATAAATTATATACCTAAACTTGCTTCTACGTGTGAACCGGTTCTTATAATTACAAGTTCACACAAGCAATACTAATTTCGTCATCTTTAATATTAATTTCAATTTATTTCAAATGCATCTATACTTGATCAAAGAAAACTGACGTTTTAGGCCGATTAAAATTATTTTGTTTTCTATTTGACGTCCTCATCGTGTATGAACTAGTTCTTATAATAACATCTTCACACGAGATATAACTCTTTCTAACATTGTATGAACAGGTTCTTTCAATAAATTCATGCAAGGGTTGATAATTTTTTATCCTTCACACAAATTATATAAACTATATATACTTTCTACGTGTGAACCGGTTCTTATAATTACAAGTTCACACAAGCAATTCTAATTTTGTCATCTTTAATATTAATTTCGATTTATTTCAAATACATCTATACTTGATCTAAGAAAACTGACATTTTATGCCGATTAAAATTATTTTATTTTCTGTTTGACGTCCTCATCGTGTGTGAACTAGTTCTTATAATAACATCTTCACACGAGATATAACTCTTGCTTCTAACATTCGTAATTTGATCCCTACAAAATTATATAAACTTTTAAACCGGCTCTTATAATTACAAACAAGGGGTTGTCATCTTTAAAATTAATTTCAACATTTCAAATGCATCTATATTATCTAAGAAAACCGACGTTTTAGGCAGATTAAGATTATTTTGTTTTCTTTTCATATCCTCGTGTGAACCGGTTCTTATAATTACAAGTTCACACAAGCAATACTAATTTCGTCATCTTTAATATTAATTTCAATTTATTTCAAATCCATCTATACTTGATCAAAGAAAACTGACGTTTTAGGCCGATTAAAATTATTTTGTTTTCTATTTGACGTCCTCATGTGTGAACTAGTTCTTATAATAACATCTTCACACAGGATATAACTCTTTTTAACATTGTATGAACTTTTTCAATAAATTCATGCAAGGGTTGGTAATTTTTTATCTTCACACAAATTATATAAACTATATATACTTTCTACGTGTGAACCGGTTCTTACAATTACAAGTTCACACAAGCAATTCTAATTTTGTCATCTTTAAAATTAATTTCAATTTATTTCAAATACATCTATACTTGATCTAAGAAAGCTGGCATTTTATGCCGATTAAAATTATTTTGTTTTCTGTTTGACGTCCTCATCGTGTGAACTGTTCTTATAATAACACCTTCACACGAAATATAACTTTTCTTGCTTCTTTTAATAAATTCATGCAAGGGGTGGTAATTTTTTATCTTCACACAAATTATATAAACTTCTTTTTTTACGTGTGAACCGGTTCTTATAATTACAAGTTCACACAAGCAATACTAATTTCGTCATCTTTGAAATTAATTCCAATTTATTTTAAATCCATCTAAAATCAAGAAAACTTTTTAGGCCAATTAAAATTATTTTGTTTTCTGTTTTATATCCTCATCGTGTGAACTAGTTCTTATAATAACATCTTCACACGACATATAACTCTTTCTAAGATCGTCTGAACAGATTTTTTTAATAAATTCATGCAAGGGGTGGTAATTTTTTATCTTCACACAAATTATATAAACTTCTTTCTATGTGTGAACCGGTTCTTATAATTACAAATTCACACAAGCAATGCTAATTTCTCAATCTTTGAAATTGATTCCAATTTAATTTAAAGCTGACGTTTTATGCCAACTAAGATTATTTTGTTTTCTGTTTTATCCCTTGGTGTGAACTAGTTCTTATAATGACAAGTTTACACAATTTTATTCAAGATTCGATGATTATCTTTCTCTTTTTTTTAATCGTCTTTGTGTCTTATCTTTCTTCTTGTCTCTTTAATTGTAATCTTCACACAAATAATATAAATTCCTTTCTTCGTGTGAACTGGTTCTTACAATTACAAAATTCAAGTAAGCAGTGCCTAGGAGATCAGAAATATATTCAAACACGAAAACTGGAAGCACTGAGACTTTATTATTATTATTTTTTATATGTGAACTAGTCCTTATAATAATTGCAATTTTGTTTATTCATGTGAACCGAATCTTATAGTTACATGGAACATCAATTTATTAATGTTAGTATGATAATTTCGATTTGTTTAAAACTAGACTATGTAACTAGTTCTTAAAGTCCTATTTGTTATTTCTTCCTATGAAGTCCAGTTTTATTTTTCCATGTGTGAACGAGTCCTTATAATTTTATCTTTACACAAGTAAACGTATGAGTTTCCGTTTCTCCTTGTGTGAACTGGTTCCACTAACTAATATTTTTGCATCTTTTTACCTTCATGTTCATCTAGTTCTTGTTTACAACTTTAGTTTAAATTGTGTGTTATCAGAGATCAGGAGGAGTACTGTTCTATTATCTTCCACGTGTGAACTAGCTCTTTTAGGCTTTTTTCTTCGTGTGAACCGGTTCTTATAACGACAAATGTGTTTAGGCTGTGACTCCTTTTGAACTTGTTTTGTGTGATTTGTTAAATAATTTCCATTTATTCCTTGCTTAAGCTTGTATATTCTGCTTCTCTTTGCTTCAATAATAAATGTTCATCAAACAATAACAATTTAAACTTTAGGAAAAGGTAGTTTTATTTTAATTTACGACTAACAAGTTTGGACGAAGAAGGTCAAATTATTAAGTCTATCTTTGGGCAGAGAATGCAAGAAAGAAATTTATTAAACTATAAAAAGCTGGTCGTTTTTTTTTATGCAAGTCATTAATTTAAATTAAAATCTCTCCTTTAACGACGCAGATACGACTATACTTAATTCATTGCTTAACTGTATCGTTGGTTGCCTGCCAGTGTGCACGCTCGTTCATCTAGATGCAGTATAAGTATAAATTTATATTATATACGGTCGTGTTATGCTACGTCAGGTAAACAATAAGGCAACAAACCGGTAAAAGTGAATAACAAATTACGTTTCGCACCGTATACCAGAGGCTAAACGAGAGATCCGGGTTAGTGACCTTGATTGTGTAAACATGAGTCAGGTTTTTGGGTAAACTGCCTCTATATAAACGTGAAATATGCCTTGAATATGATTTTTTTTTAAAGAGAAATTATTACACTACTTATTCGCGGGGAAATAATAAAAAAAAAAAACAGGTAGTAATTGATATGCTGTGTTAACTTTTAGATATCTATGAATTAATTTGATGTTAATTAACACTTACTTTATGTCTATATATAAATGTGTATATACGGAGTGATCGAAAATTAATACATACATATATGTAATAAAAAAAAACGGTCGACAGTACAGTTTCGGAAAAAAATATCACTGACTAAAGTGGCCCATAGAAAGATCTGAAAATGAATTAGGAAAATGTAGGATGACCACTAGATCGATAGAACTCAACACCAAAAATCTCAATTCCTATTTGATACAAAATTTACCAACTTAAGGTTTATTATAAAAATGAAAATGAACATTTTCTGATAATTCTTAATTTTGCAAACTTAGTCTTGTTGAAAACAGTATTATTCCTCCAATCTAATGCTTACAAATCTGAACCAATCTAATAAGTGACGTGCATGCTAGAGGGCGCTGTTTAAATGTGTTCGAAAATTTGGTTTTTTTATCGAAAATATTAAATGGAAACATCCATTTTTGACAACAAATTAAGAAAGTAGGTAGGCTAAATTACCAACATATCGGCCAAAAATTGAAGATTATAGACTATTTTTCCAAAACCACAACCTTCTACCGTTCATAAAGTAATTGAAAGATAAAAAATAATTTCTACTATGCACCCCTCACCCCTCATCTCTTCCTATCCCTTTCTTTTTTTTTAGACCAGCCTGGAACGACTTTCACAAGTCTTGTAATTTCAATAGTTCCAAAACATTGTTCCCAAATTTGGAAATCGAAGCTTGCGGAGTTCAAGAGGTATGGTGAAAAAAATAAAATTGTGGAAGTTGTTTTAATTGTTGCTCCAAAAGTCTTAACCTTCTACATTCTTTTGAAAATCGAATGTTTAAAAGAAACGATTTTAAACGATTTTAATTTTTTTTTGCTTAGATTTCGATTTCGAATTTAATTTTTTTAAGCCAACTTGGAACTACTTATAAGAGATGATCAGAATATTGTTCTAAAATCTAAAGCCCGTTTTTTTAGGAACTAAATTTTTATTAACTTTTGACATGGTTTTGCTCGAAAAAAAAAAGAACCTACACAGCTCCATTTTTTAATATAATCACCCTCTAGCTTTTGCGAATTTTTTGAAAGTTGCTCAAAGTTTTAAAACCTTCCATTCTTGCAGCTTCCTATACCGTAATTTTTAACGAGACATTTTGAATATTGAATTTTCAAGGTTGTTCTGTCTTTTGCTAGAAATTCTGAACCTTCTATCACTTTGCCTATCCATCACCCTTCCATTTTTTTTGTTATTGCTGTTTTGGAAGCTGTGATAGTTATTTCAAGTGCCCCCTCCTCCTCGCTCCCTCCCATATCGTTTCGAAGTTTTGGAAATTGTTCCATATTGTGAAATGATTGACAAATGAAATTTTGATACCTACCCAGCTGGCTAATTTATCTACAAATATGAGATATTGGTTTTCATTGGTCTAAGCTTGATTTACAGTATTCTAGAGATTTACAGCACAATTTCCAAAAAAAAAACCTAGCAAGCCTGATTTTCTTAGCTCAACCACCCTCCTCTCCTCCCCAGATTTTTTAAATTTTTTTAAAAACTGTTCCACGTCATTGTTTTAATTGCTCCCGAAAATTGTTCCAACATTTTTTTTCCGAAAGACAGCTAAAAAATAAACATTTACCCCTCCCCCACTCTCCCCTTCCAGGGTTCGAGAGATATGGCGTTTTGGAAGTCTTGGAAACTGTTTCAGCGTGTTTTAGATTTGTTCTACACTATTTCAGAAATTTGTAAAAAGAAATTCTAATTTTCAAAATTTTAAAAGTTGTCCCAAATTGTTTTAGTTGCTCCAAAATTACTGCTAAATTTCGAAAACTAAAATTGAAGATTTCAAGAGAAATTACCTAAATATTGTTCCAAAACCTTAACCTTCTACCATACTTAGTTCATAAAATAATCTTCTTCACTTAAGTTTTATTTTTTTGAAATCGAATTTTGAAGGAATAATTTTGAATATTTTTTTGTTTAAACTTCAACAGTTTTATTATTTTTAAGCTAATCTGGACGGACTTTCCTGTTTTCGCCCTGTTTTCTACCATTTTCCACTTTTTAAACATTTTATTGTTTTTTGATAATGTTCAAAATTCTTCTAAAATTGTTCCAAGTTCCAAGACTTCGATATCAAAACTTGAAGAATGGAAAAGTCTCCGTTTCGAAATTCGAAATTTTGAAAACTCTTGCATTCTTAAACTAATCTAGAACGGCTGTCAAAATTCTTCTATTCCAGAAATTTTGTTCATTCCAAATTTTGTTTTTTTTATTGTTCCAGAACCATAATCTTCCGTCAAATAATTGATTTTGTCCAGCAACTCTTGAGGTTTTTTGTTTTGTTTTTGTGTTCAAATTGAAACATTTTCCAGAAAATCGTCTTTATGTCTTGTTAAATAATAATTAGAAAATATTTTGTCATATACAGGGTGTTTAAAATGAACTATACAGGAATTTTTTAAACGGGACATTTTGAATATTGAATTTTCAAGGTTCGAAACTCTTAACCTTCTACCATTTCGCTTATCCACCTTGCTTCCTTTTTTTTTCTTGTTGAAAATCTAGCTTTTAAAAGAAACTATTTTAAATATTTTATTGCTGTTTTGAAAGGTGTAACAGTTATTTCAAATTCCCTCTTCTCCTCGTCTTTTCGAACATTTGAAAATTGTTCCAGATTGTGATGAACGAATTTGATGAACGAAATTTTACTTCCTAGTGGGCTATAGTTATTTTTTGTATACATATTGATATCTTTTACAAATATAATATATTGGTTTTGATTGATCTAACAATAAGTTTGGTCCACATTATTACAAAGATTTGCAACACAATTTCCAAAAAACCAACAAGTTGATTTTCTTAGCTTCATCACCTTCTCTCTCTCTCTCTCTCTCTCTCTCTCTCTCTCTCCCATATTTGCAATTGAGAATTTTAAAAACTGTTCCCGGTTATTGTTTTAATTGTTTCCAACATTTTTTAAGATTTCAAAATCAAAGCTTAAAGATTTCAAAAGATGTAGTGAAGAATTTTTTTAATGACGTTTTAGCCATTTTTCTAGGTTCTTCGATATTGGTCCAAAGTTTCAGTCTTTTTGCTACTTTTTTTTATAACAATCTCCCCCACTTACGTTTTATTTTTGCTTTTTTGAAATCGAACTTTTGAAGGAATTATTTTTGTTTTTATTTTTTTTCAGTTTAAGACTTGAACAGTTTTATTATTTTTTAAGCTAATCTGGAGCTATTTTCCTGTTTTCACACTGTTTTCTACCATTTTCCACTTTTTTTTTTGGTTTTGACATTTTATTGTTTAAAATGCTAATTTAGATCGATTTTCAAAATTATTCCAATTGTTCCAAGACTTCGATTTCTGTCTCCATTTCGCCTATCTCCTTTTCCCTTTCCCTTGAAATTCGAAATTTTGAAAGGTCTTAAATTTTTAAACAAATCTAGAACAGCTTCAAAATTCTTCTAGTTCCAGAAATTTCAAACATTTTCCCAAAATTTCAAATTAAAATTTGAAGGTTACCCGAGATGTGTTGAGAAACAAAAGTTTGAAGGTTGCTCTAATTGTTTTGACCATTGTCCCAGAACCATAACCTTCTAGTACTAGAGTTCATAAAATAATTGGGAAAAAATCCTATTTTTTTTTTTTTTTTTTTTAAATAAAGTCAGATATTTGAAAGAAGCTATTTTTTACACAACATTTTATTACTTTTTTTTTTTTTTTGACAGTTTTATTATTATTTTAAACTAACTTGGATGAAACAGATTTCAAACGTTGTCTGATTCAAGTAGTTCCAAAGATTATTCCTAGGTATGCCGAAGAAATAAAATTTTGAACATTATTTTGAACATAAACCTTAATATTCTTCCATGCATAGTCCGTAAAACAATTGAGAAAAAAACAAAATCTCCCTCAGTTTTGTCTTTGTTTTTTATAAACTAGCAATTTTTCAAAAAAAAAAAATTTTATCACAAACTTCTGAATATAGTACTAAAATCCTCATTTTCGCCCACTCCAATTTGAAAATTGATAAAATTTATAAAATATACTGCTTACTATTGTTCTAAGTTTATTTCAGAGATTTGCAAAATTATCCAAAAGTCGAGCTTTTTCGGCAATTTGATATGGCGTTTTGGAAGTCTTAAAAACTGTTCCAGCTCATTTCAGATTTGTCCTACACTATTTTAGAAATTTGTAAAAAAAATTAAAATTTTAAAAGTTGTGCCAAATTGTTTTAGTTAATCTTAAAAATTTCAAGAGATATTTCCAAAAAATAAAATTCTGAATATTGTTTCAAAACCTTAACCCTCTACCATACGTAGTCCATAAAATAATCTCCCTCACTTAAGTTTTATTGTTGTTTTGTGAAATCGAATTTTGAAGGAATTATTTTGAATATTTTTTTGTTTAAACTTCAACAGTTTTATTAATTTTTAAGCTAACCTGGACGGACTTTCCTGTTTTCACTTTGTTTTCTACTTTTCCAACGTTTTATTATCTTTTGACAATGTTAGCTAACTTGTGTCGACTTTTCAAAATTCTTCTAGTTCAAATTGTTCCATATATTGTTCAAAGACTTCGAAATCAAAACTTGAAGAATGGAAAAGTGTCAATTTTGCCTATCCTCCTTTCATTATTTTATTTGAAATTTTGAAAGCTCTTAAACAAATCTAAAATGGCTGTCAAAATTCTTCTGATTCCAGAAATTTCAAACATTTTCCAGAATTTTGCTCTAATTGTTTTGACTATTGTTCCAGCGCCATGATCTCCTAGTATGAAAAGTTCATAAAATAATTGGGAAAAACTCAATTTTGTCCCCCTCTGCAAGTCAAGCATTTGAAAGAAACAATTTTTAAACATGTTATTACTTTTTTTTTTGGCTATGACAGTTTTATTGTTTTTTTAATTAACCTGAATGGAGCAGATTGTCAACCTTTTCTAATTCAAGTATTTCCAAAGATTATTCCAAAATTTCGAAATCAAAACGTGAACAGTTCAAAAGATATGCCGAAGAAATAAAAATTTTGAACATAAATCTCCCTCACTTTTGTTTTTTTCAAAAAATTATTTTACCAACTTGAAAAGTGTTCTAAATTTATTTCAGAGATTTGCAAAATTATCCAAAAGTCTCTTGTCTTGTTTTGAGATTTTATGGTTTTTGTTTTAAGTTAATTTAGCAGCTAGTTTTTACAATTTTAGGATTTTTTTTTCTTTTTAAACTATCAAGAGAATTTGGCGGTAAACATCAAAGCTTATAATCGAAATAAACGACGATCACTCCGTATATTATACTTACTAAAGATCGTACGACTTTCTTGCAATTAATAGCATGCATAGGACACAATATAACTTATTACACAAATATAAAACGATGATCTTAACACACTAACATAAGAGCACCATAACAACCTCCCATACTAACGCTACGTAACAGCGTGGGACTTATTATAACTTGAAGATCCTCTTCATTACGTGTGTGTGTGCGTGTAAACGTGTATTGGTGGAGGGCAATCGCAGACACAACATTTGAAAATAATTCTCAGTCGACCGGTGTTCTTCTTTTGTCGCGCGTCACTGTAGGTTGGCGTACGAGAACCGACGGCGGTGATCTCATAGACATCTTGCTCCCGGAAGGCGACGATTACAAACTGGTCTTCATCAGTTCCTCGGACAGTTCATCGAAAGAGGAGGACGTCGACGATAATGACAGCTCGTCAGCTTCGACGTCTTCGAGTTTCCCATTCGACGATTGCGATTGGGATTATTTCGAACCGGGAACGACGACTACGAGGAGCAATTCGAGGATGTTGAATTGGAATTCGCCTTTCGGATCGCCCGGTGTGTACAGACGTAGCGCTCTGGAGTCTCCGATCGGTTTCCGCGCTAGATTCGATATCGACGATGATAATACGAGGATAGATTCGCCGGCGTCCTCTGACGGTTTTAGTTATTTAAATCGGAATGTTAACGAAGAGAGTGCTATGGAGGATGTATCGTTACAATGCGCCCATCAGAGTCAACCTGATGAGTTGCAAAAGCCCTGTCAGAGTTGCGGTGCACCTACTCAATATGTTCCTATTCCAGTGCCTGTTCCTATACCGATACCGATGTTGTGGACGGCTGATTCTCTCGTTTTATACAATAATAATACGGCCGAATCGCTAGAGCACAACTTAAAATCTAGATTGCGACGTTCTATTTTACCTTTATTGAATCAGGCCGCTTTTATCTGGCCATTGATAAACGATACCGATGCTAATAATCTTTTCCTATCCGCTCTACAAAGCGAAGCGGCGTCCGTTTAAACGGCAGTGCTGCCACAACCGCCGAGTTGAACGTATCGAAATTACCGGCTAATCATACTAAGAGTACCGCTGCGACCGCACAATCATCGCCGGCACGCGACGAAGCGCAAATCGAGACTAATTCCGGCGAGAATGTTATTATGAACGTTGACGGTAAAGAAGAGATGACGGTTAATACCGACGATTGCGTCCCTTATTTGTTATCCGATTTTAAATACGTTAGTTCGTCGAGTAGTTCATCTTCATCGGAATCGGACGGTGAAGCTAAACCCCGCGTTAAAAGGACTTACAACGTTACAGGTGGTGATAGCAGCACGTCTAGTGATGACGCCCTACCGAGTAGTGAGGTTAGCGATGATGAAGAGAATCGAAATCAAAACGGTGATAGTTCCGAAATCGAAGAGGATTCCGATTCGGATTCGGTGGATACTGACGATACGGGGACGGTCGCTGATAAGAAATCAACCAAAAAATTCTCTTGCGTTTACGTCGTGAATAAAAGACGATCTTCGGGGGAATCGCGTAGTGATTCGGATAAAACTGACGGTGATAACGACGATGAAGAGAGCGGAATCATTCTGACTCACATCAAACATTTCTCGGATAGTCGCGAGCTCTTAAACGGGAATTATAGTGATGATAGTTTAAATCGTAATAGGAAATCTAGTGATGGTAGTGATAATAGTGAGGCTTCCGATGGGATTATTACAAGAAATAAGTGCAATAAAACGGGACCAAATCCCGACGATAGTGATTCGGATTCTAGTGATCATCGAGGAAAAATTTCGAATTTCAAGAATAAAAGGAATAAATCGTATAAGAATGTTAAAATAACGAAATTAAAGGAGAGGACTTCCACTAAAGCAGGAGGTCGTAGTGATGGTAGTGATAGTAGTGATCAGGAGATGATGCAGCTCCTATTCAAGGAGATCGATTCGATTAAAATTCAAGAGGATAATTCTAGTGATAACACCAAAATTATCGAACAGAGAGACTCCAGCGATAGTGATGACGATCTTAATCTTGGTAATTGCACTGTTATAGCGTCTACGATCACTACAGAAGAAAATAAAGATGTGTCTACCACTACTACAAAACCTGAAGTTGTCGATAGTGATGCTGAAGATAATAGTGATAACAAAAAATTGAACGATGAAAATAGTGATGCCGAAATGATCTCAATCGATAACCTCGAACAGATATCCCATTTCGACGTGTGCAAAATCGTAAACAGTGACGCGATTTCACTACCCGATGAGGTGCCGATTATCAAGATCGAAAACGGCGATGAAATTCATCCGGAACAGGAACTAAACTACCATAATAAGAATCGGGTGAAAGATTCCTTGAAAGAGTACATGTCCAGTCCGGGACTGTCGGATGTAAGCGCTGAATCGCTCAGCTCTTCATCATCATCATCATCATCAAGCGATACCGAACAATCGTGTCCTCTCGACTTAACGAGTGGGGAGCACCAGCTATCCGATAGTGTTGAACGCGGTGAGTGGGCAGGTGGGACCAGTGAATCGGACGGCGCCGCGACCGGTGTGTGTCTACAGCGAAATGCGGCGCGTTATACGAGTCTCGTGATGATAACGCAGGAGAACAATACAGCCGCTGTGGTTAGCGTGGTGACATCCGATACGACAATGTTAGTTCCGGACGGTTCCGCTAATACAGGGGACGAGATAATAGTACGTCATACGAATTGGCAAGACGAAAACGGTGAGAAGGATCACTATTTTATAAATAAAGACGCAACTGAGACCACCAGCGACGTCACCGTGATCACAGGCGGTGATACCTTATCAGCCGTCGTTTGTCTTGAAGAAGGTTTAGCAGATGATGATTCCTGGGTTGAGAATTTGAGCCATAACGAAGATGATTTCATCGGCAGCACTGACGATACTTCCTCAGGCGAGGAAGTGACTCTAACCTGTTCGGATCAGGAAGATGAATTACGAGGGTATCACCGCGCAGCTATCGACTTCACTTTACACACGATCGTGGAGGAGAGTTGCGAAGAAAGCGAAGTGGAGCAATTCCAAAAGAAGCCAAGACCAAAATCCGCGACAGATTTAGAAAAATATTTCTTTTACGGATTAGGGGATGGCACCATTCCTTCGATGGGTTCCTCAAATCGCGAAGACGCCTTCTCGGAAACTAGCAGCATCTGCAGTGAAAGCATGGATTCGATTGGGGGTTGCGATAAAACCCCGCCTAACGAGACAACCGATCCTGCCGAATTAGCTTCATCTAGATTAGAAAATTATTTCCTCACCGGTTTTATGGGATTCACCGCTTCGAGACGCGATTCCGACGGTAGTGTTGGTAGTGATAGTGAAGGTAAACCTAGCCCAGAACAGAGGCGGAAAAGATTAGTTCGCGCCAGAGGCACCGGAAGATCTCATTCGTCATCTTTAGACAACCTCTTAGCGAACCCTGATTTATCGGGAGCTGAACAGCAAAGTGAGAATCAGTGCAGTGAAGATTCGAGTTCCGATTCGGATACTTACGATGAAAGTAACAGTTTTGAAAAATCTGACGGGCAATTCGATACTGTTAAACGGAAGAAGAACAAGAAGAAAAATATCGGCACTAACTCCCCTGACGAATCTAAAATTTCCGATCACGTCATTGAAGACGATCAGATTAAAATCGAAAAAAAAGACGACGAGAACAATGGTGATAATGACAGTAAAAAGCAGCAACGCGATAGCGGATTTATCGGCAGTTCCGATGATTTAATCAAAGATCAGAAAGATCTCAATAACTCCGATAACGTTCAGAATAAATTCGAACGTGTTCAGAAACTTGAGGAGAAAATCATAAGCGGACCCCCGATGACGAATCTAACCCGGAAAGATAGTTTTAACAATTGGAGCTCCGATGAAGAGACTAACTTGATGATGTGTAAAATGAGGCAGTTCTTCAAGACGATGGTCGCAGCTAACAATCAAAGTAATCCTTCGTCGAAACCGTCCACCCCAATTATGGGGATGAATTCGCCCAAAATCTTCGCCAGTCCTAAATTGAAGAATAAAACGAAACCACCTCAATTAGTTTATTTCGAGAACGAATTAACTAGATTAATGAAGACTGTGCCGGGGATAAGGGACGATCAAGTGAGGGAAATTGTTGAATATCTCAGTAGCGAGGATACCTGGAGTGATTCTTACGATTCCTCAGATTATACCAGCTCGGATTTGGAAGGTACTTCCTGCACAAAAACAGCATTACAACAGCAAATTTCGGATAGCTGTCAACAGATTATTAATAAATTCGATAAAAGCGTTGATGATGAAGAAGGTGATGAAGGTGATGGTGGAATCATCGACGAAACGTCGCAAGGTTTAAATAAAGAAACCGCTTTTGTTTATCAAAAATTAGTAGCTTCGTTTGAGAAGATGGCAACCGGGGATGACCCGGAAAAGAAGATTATAAACCCGCACAATTCACCACCCCTCATCGCTAAAGTTATGCATCATATTGGGAAACGATTAGTCGCTTTAATGCATGAGGTTTCAAGCGGGGAAAGCCACTGCAGTAATTCCCCGAAAACTAAACATTATCACCGAAGATTGCAGCAAAAATTATATTCGACATCCTCAACGACCACTGAAGATGACGACAGCACTTCTGATAGTAATCTTCCGGATAAGTTGAGCAATTTAGACGAAGTGACGTGTTATAACTTGCTCCCAAGGAGTCGCTCGCACGATTTACTCGTCAGCGAGAATCGGAATTTGCACCAATCGAGCAGTGGCGTCTCCGATATCGCTGAGGAACGTGAAGTTAGCGATTGTGAAAGGTTCAGTTGGAGAGGCAGTTTCGAATCCGCCCTTTTAGCCACAGATTCCCGCAATAAACTCTCAGCAATCGGTGGTGAAGGCTCAGCTTCCGCTTCAGCTTTAGCCATCGCCGCCAAACGAAGATCAGCTGGTGATCTATTATTCGCCCATAAAAGTTTGAGTCGTGAGCAATTGGATAGGGTTAGGAGTTGTGGTAGTATCGGTGGTGGTAATAGTGAGGATAAATTATGGGTGACTCATTCGACGAGACCATCGAAACGTCGTTCTAGTGTTCCCGATACGACTTGCGGTGGTAGTGGTGATTCCGCTGATGGTGAAGATGACGATGAGGATTGCGAAGAAGACGATGACGATCAAGATGAGGAATTGGAGAATCGCTCAACTTTACCTAGAAGTCTTCAAAGTGGACCGGCTACAACGAATTCACTTCCGCGTCTTCCAACGACCAACGCTACGGCTGCCCAGAATACAACGAATATGCACAAGACGCAAAGCATGTACCATTTCTTGCAGCAGAATGTGAAAAGTGCACGGTACCGTCCGCCTGGATTTAATCGACTGACTACTACAGTTCCTAAACGCGCAGTTTCCGCTCCCGGATTGCAACCGACTCATCAACGGAGAAGCAGGCATAAACAGCAGAGCTCTTTGGTGAATGGTGAGTAGAATTTTTTTAGGGCAAAACTGGTGGTGGTTAATTGTTGTGTTTTACAAGATTGAGATTTATCAGGATTCGCTTATAAGCTCTGTAAGGTTTCATTTTTAATAACATTTTAAATCTTATTTAGGAATACTTAGAAAAGTAAACCATGATTTGTCGAAATAATTTCTAGAATTCTGTTTAAATTTAATAATGGTAATTTAAAGGTGTGGTCGGCTCAAAAGTTTGGAAGTTTTAATAATAATAGTTGATCTTTTCCAAGACGTAACTGGAAAATCCTAATCTATAATAATCACAAATAACGCGCAAAATTAATAACAATGTTTTCAAAAACTTGCGCAATTCTATTCTGCTTTTTGCAAGCTTTAATTTGATATGCAACATGACCATACTAGTCGATATAAATAGTTTTTTGGACTTATGGACTTAGTTTTTGAGTTCTAATTCAAAAATGGTTCGCCATATAAGTCTACGATTTGCACCGTTTTATTCTGCGTTTTAAAAGCTTTAATTTGATATACAACATCACTATATTTGTGAAAAAAATGTTTTTTCAAAATTCTCCAAAAACTTGTTTTTGTAAATTTTTGTACACTAAAATACAAAACAATTTATTCGATTGAACGTTCCGCGATAATATTTTGCTAGCAGAAATAAGCGTAAATAGTGCACGAAAACATTTTTCTTTTTTTTCCAAAAAAATTTGAAAATTTTGAAAATATTTTTTTCGTGAATATAGCCGTGTTGTATATCAAATTAAAGCACATCTAAAGTAGAATAAAACGGTGCTAGTGTCTAACCGTTTCTGAATGTTTTTTTTTTGTTTAGGTTTCGAATGTTACCGTATTTTGAAATCGTCTAATAGCGTGCTCCATTTTACTCTGCTCCTTACGAGCTCTAATTTGATGTACAACATGATTGCATTAGTGGAAATTACAAAAATATTTTCAAAATCCTCAAAAATTTGTTTTTTTTTCTTTTTAATTTCATGTATGTACAAAAATTTTTTCAATTTCTTTTTTGAGAATTTCGAATTTCATTAATACGAGCGACCAAACCGGTCAGCAGAACAAACCGGTACAAGTTTCAGCCAAAATTTTAGATTTTTTCGAGTTTTAGTTTTTGAGTTATGAATTTTTGGAAATTTTTCTAATAAGTCTAATTCCAAAACGGTTCTACTTAAATGACTGAAATTTACACCGTTTTATTCTACTTTTTGGATTGTTTAATATGATATATCATACAATATGGCCATATTAAAAAAAATCAATTTTTTTCAAAATTCTCCGAAATTTGTTTTTTTTAATATCATGTATACTACGATACAAAATCGTTTTATTTTATTACGAAATTTATTTATTTTATTTTATTTTATTAAGTAATACTTGTTATACGAAAAAAATTGTATTTTTGAGATTTTTCAATTTTTTTTGAGTATTTCGAAAATATTATTTTTCTTAATACGGCCATGTTATATATCAAATTATAGCAAATAAAAAGGAGACAAAAATGGCACGATTCTCCCCCAACATTTTAGATTCTTTTTGCGTTTTTAGTTTTTGAGTTTTACTGTATTTTGGAATTTTCTAATTGCTCTAATTCAAAAACGGTTAGGCTTAGAAGGCTGAAACTTAGATTATTTTATTCTGCTTTTTACAGGCTTTAATTCAATATGCTACATGGCCATATTAGTGGAAATAAAATTATTTTCAAAATTCTCAAAAATTTGTTTTTTTTTTGTAATTTCATGTATGTACAATACAATTCAAAAACGATACAACCGTACACTAACTATGTACAGTACAAAACATATTATTCGAATGGACAAACGTTTTCTTAAAAAAGTGGCATTTTTGAGATTTTTTCAATTTTTTTGGAAATTTCGAAAATGTTTTAATTTTATTCATACGAGCATATTGTATATCAAATTAAAGCCTGTAAGAAGCAGAACACACCGGTCCAGGTTTCAGCCAACATTTTAGATTTTTTTCTCGTGTTAGTTTTTGAGTTGTGCATTTTTGGAAATTTTGTAATCTTCTAGTAAGTCTATTTCCAAAACGGTTCTACTTAAATGACTGAAATTTGCACCGTTTTATTCTACTCTTTAGATACTTTAATATGATATATCATACAATATGGCCATATTAAAAAAAAAAACAATTTTTTTCAAAATTCTCCGAAATTTTTTTTTTTTTATATTATGTATACTACGATACAAAGATGTTTTATTTTATTACGAAAGAAATACTTGTTATTCAAAAAAATGGTATTTTTGAGATTTTTCAATTTTTTTTTTATTTGAGGATTTCGAAAATACGGCCGTGTTATATATCAAATTAAAGCAAATAAAAAGGAGAAAAAAGTGGTACGATTCTCACCCAACATTTTAGATTTTTTTGCGTTTTTAGTTTTTGAGTTTTACCGTATTTTGGAATTTTCTAATTGGTCTAATTCAAAAACGGTTACGCTTAGAAGCCTGAAACTTGGATTATTTTATTCTGCTTTTTACAGGCTTTAATTTGATATGCTACATGGCCAAGTTAGTGGAAATGAAATTATTTTCAAAATTCCTCTAAATTTGGTTTTACTTTTAATGTTATGTGCACTATGATATACAAAACATGTTGTTTGATTAGGTTATTATGCGGCTCCTACGATAATATTGTGTATGCAAGCACATAAATACTGTCATGAAAGAAATACTTTTAAAAAGGGTAATTTTGAGATTTTTCAATTATTTTTGAGGATTTTGAAAAAATTTCGATTTCCATTAATATGGCCATGTTGCATATCAAATTAAAGCCTGTAAAGGGCAGAATAAAATGGTGCAAGTTTCAGCCTCCTAAGTGGAGCCACTCTTGAATCTCGCTAACATTAAAAGACGAAGAAATAAACGATTCATCTTTAGTTCATCTTGACAGAATTAGGAATTTTTTTTTGTTTGTTGCCCAATTTCCCAACACGGAAGTACACGATACATAATATAATTTCGGCTGGAATTTTAGATATAAACTCGTATCGATTTATAAAGGAAAACCGCCAAAACATAATTTCGTTCATAACGTCAACTTAAAATAAATTTAATCTCGGCTAAAATAATTCGATAGAAACACCGTCCCTAACAAAATAATAATTTGTACACTAATTATGAATCAACTTAATCCTAATCCTCCTATTAACTTAATTAGTCGTCCTTAACAATTTTCTTTTTCCATATTCCTACATCAATCAATCTCATTAGGTGTTCTTAATAGCAACAACGGAGGAAGTCGAGATTACGCCTAGAAATTATAAAGTGTACTTCCTCCGAGCTGAATCTAGTGCGCCTTTATTAATGTACCTGTAAAGTTCGTTTCGAAGTTTAGAGCAATTACGTTCCATTAAAAGTGAAATAAAATTTCACATAGCTTATACACGATGGACTAACAACTGGAATGGAATAATTTGAATTTCTACCGCTGTTTTATATTGTATCGTACGAATGTGCAGCTTAGCGTGAATGAAAGTTTAACGACAGTAAAATAATCGAATGAATATGTATACATTCACGTGGTGTTAGAAAATTATTTTGCTTGGAAAATTATGACGTTTTATAGACGTACGTCAAAATGCCAACGCCCTCTAACGCTGGTTTTAAAATGAGTACAATACATGTTGTGTTCGTAAACGTTGCAAAATCGGAATTTGTATCTGTTATATTATAAGGCTCAGCTAACAATCGCACGAGCCCTACATTAAAGAGCGGCATTTCTAAAAGAGGTATTTATTGCTAAAGAGCAGCCGAAGGTAATAGTATGAGTCATATCGACTATGTAGAGACAACCAGATACGCTGACATCATATTGAATGCAACGTGAGTGAGTAATTGAGATTCTTTTTTTAAAATTTTTTAGATTTCCGATTAAACTACACACACCAAACGATTCAATTATATTAATATCCTGAGATTTATTTGTCATATTGTGGAGAAATACGAGGAGACATTGAAAAGTCGACTAGAGAAGGAAATAACATGCTCTCAAAAAGAAATTTTTATCTTGCTCTGCAAACCAGGTCTCCTCAACTTCTATCACCTCTAAGTTGGATTTGTATGCAGGGGCATTGTCTTGTCTATCATTAGCGAATATAGACATTTTTTTACTACAATACAAACACTAACATTTGACTAACGTTTGACCATGATTGACCATCAAGTATTTTTTTTGAAAACTTAACAATAGCCAATTCTGTTTAAATTTAATAATGTGGTCGACTCAGAAGTTTGGAAATTTTAATGGAAAATCAACGTTTTTAGAAATAATTTTTTTTGGGAATTTTTATTCAAAAAAAAAAATTCAAATTCAAAAACGCTTAGACTTAGAAAGCGGAAACTTGCATTAATCTATTCTGCTTTTTACAGGCTTTAATTTGATATGCAACACGACCATACTAGTTGAGATAAATAGTTTTTTGGATTTATGCACTTAGTTTTTGAGTTCTAATTCAAAAACGGTGCGCCATAGAAGTCTAAGATTTGCATCGTTTTATTCTGCTTTTTAAAAGCTTTAATTTGATATACAACATCGCTATATTTGTGAAAAAAATTATTTTCAAAATTCTCCAAAAACTTGTTTTTGTACATTTTTGTACACTAAAATACAAAACAATTTATTCGATTAGACGTTCCGCTATAATATTTTGCTAGCAGAAATAAGCGTAAATAGTGCACGGAACAATTTTTCTTTTTTTTTCCAAAAAAAAATTGAAAATTTTGAAAATATTTTTTTCGTGAATATAGTCGTGTTGTATATCAAATTAAAGCACGTCAAAAGTAGAATAAAACACTGCTAGTGTCTAACCGTTTTTTTTAACGTTGTTTGTTTTTTAGTTACGAATTTTAACGTATTTTGGAATCGTCTAATAGGTCTAATTCAAAAATGATTTGACTTAAAAGGCTGAAACGTGCTTTAATTTGATATACAACATGACTACATTAGTAGAAATTACAAAAATATTTTCAAAATTCTCAAAAAAATTTTTTTTGTAATTTCACGTATCTACAATACAATTCACAAACGGTACAATTATACACTAACTATAATACAAAAGAACATTTTATTTGATTGGACATATATTTTCTTAAAAAAGTCGTATTTTCGAAATTTTTTTGAGAATCTTTTTGAGAAAATGTTTTGATTTCATTAATACGACCATGTTGTATATCAAATTGAAGCTTGTAAGAAGCAGAACAAACCGGTACAAGTTTCAGCTGAAATTTTAGATTTTTTTGAGTTTTAGTTTTTGAATTATGAATTTTTGGAAATTTTGGAATCTTTTTATAAGTCTAATTTCAAAACCGTTCTACGTAAATGACTGAAATTACTACTTCTTACATACTTTAATATGATATACAACATCGCCATATTAATGAAAATCAAATTATTTTCAAAATTTTGATTTTTTTTAATGTTGCGTATACTGCGATACAAAATCGTTTTATTTTATTACGAAAGAAATAATTCGAAATTATTCGAAAAAAAATGTATTTTTCAGAGTTTTCAATTTTTTTTTTGAGAAATTCGAAAATATTTTTCTTAATACGGTCCTGTTATATCTTAAATTAAAGAAAATCTAAAGGAGACAAAAATAGTACGATTCTCACCCAAAATTTTAGATTTTTTTGCGTTTTTAATTTTTGAGTTTTACCGTATTTTGGAATTTTCTAATAGCTTTAATTCAAAAACGGTTAGGCTTAGAAGGCTGAAACTTTGATTATTGTATTATGCTTTTAACAGGCTTTAATTCGATATATTACATAGCCATATTAGTGGAAATAAAATTATTTTCAAAAGTCTCCAAATTTGTCTCTTGCATCGCATTTTTCGCAGATTTTGAGAGGTGGTCAAACGCTGAAAGTGATATGACCTATTGTCACGTGTCTCTAGTTTACAAAAAATTAAAAATCAAACCACCCACCGGTTAATAATATCATGGAATAATTTTCAAAATTTGCGATTTCGAAAATGGAGGGCTGACCTAAAATTGATTCTTTTTGGACTAATTTTTAATATTATTTTGCAAAATATGTAGCAAACCTAAAACAACTTAAAATAATCTTTAAAATTTCGAGAAAAAAAAAACAAAAAGTTTGTTTATTTTACAAAAGTGTGGAACAATGTTAAACAGCCCAGAATAACTTTCAAAATGCCAAGTCGAGAAAAAAGAGAGGCTGATTAAAAAAAATCATTTTTCGTCTAATTTTTAATTTTTTTTTTTGCAAAACTTTTGAACGATCTAAAACAAATCTAAAGCAACGTAGGACATATTTCAAAACTTTTCAAAATTTGGATAAAAAGGAGGCTGCAAAATTTTGGAACAACAAACAAGTTTAAAACTGCCTGGAAGAATTTAAAAAATTTTGAAATTTCAACAATGGGGGCTGACTTGAAAATGGTTTGTTTTTCTTTACCAGCTTTTAGCATTATTTTGCAAAACGTCGAAACAGTGTAGAGGAATTCTAAAACAATTTGGAATATCTTTCAAAACTTTAAGAGGTGGTGACATTATCTGGGTTTGATGTCATTTCATTGGAGGTAGGAATTTGTTTTTTTAATCATTTTTTTCGACGATTGTTAAGTTTTCAAAAAATTACTTGGTGGTCAACCATGGTTAAACCTCAATCGAAATCGCTGATGATCAATAATAGTCAATAAATGGTCAATCCTTTCTAGCATTTTTGTTGATTTTTGACCACTTCCCATCTTTATTCCAAAACACCGTAGCAGAGTACGTAGTAGACCGAAGTCTCAGACAGCAAGTTGAGCACCCATTTTGCCAAGACCATTCTGATCTGAAAACACGTTTCAGGATTCCTCACCAGACAGTCGGTGACGGTCTAACCGGATTAGGAGGTCGTCCTTGTTTTGTTGCGTGTCATTTCCACTAGGTTATCACCTACAATATTAATATTAAGACGATTTTTTTTTTGGAGATCTGCCCATTTTCGAATAAATTTTACAATTCGGAACAGTCGCTAATTTCCAAGTAAACATATTTTGTAGTACACATGCATAATGTCAGGAACTCACACAATTTTAATCTAACCTATTACCTACTTTGTGATGTCTACGCAATGTGATTAGAAATTCAATTGTTATTCAGAGCATATCGACATTCTACAAGAGAAAATATGCATAAACGGGCATTTTTCCTCCGTATAGGTTTTAATTTTATTCAGAAATAATGATAATAAAAAAAAAACTTAATTTTAATTCTGTGATACGTGATAATTACCTGAAATTTTAACCTACTGACACAGCTATCCATTTCTTTTTTTTTTAATAATACATAATTTTATTTAGTTTAAAAGAAAATTCAATTAAATTAAATCTGCATTAACATGAACACCGTGAAAGTCCGTATATTCAAATATAATAAACACACGTTTAACTTTCAAGGCTACTATTTTATGTATTTACCAAAAAAAAAGTTTTTAATAAACAACCTAACTGTAAATATTACTGCAAGCGTGTTGTTATCACTACCAAGGCCATCGACTATTTTAAATTCGCAAGAAATTAACATTAGAGTTAATATTGTACATAGATTACGTACGTGTTATTTTAGATTTATTTTTATTTTTTGAACACCTTGTATTACATGCATAATTTTAAAAAGCAAGAAAGCAGTGACTAACGTGGGCGTTATAACAATACTATAATTGTTTAAATGGATTTATACTTGAGCATTTGCTAATTACAATTTACAAATAATATTTTTAAAAGATAATATATTGAACCTTGACATATTTGCTATTTTTAACAACAGTAAAATAGATATTTTACTGTAAATTTGTTGTTGTTATCATTTGTCTGAATATTTCCCAACGAAATTCAAGAATTTCCTTAATTTCTAACAACAATTTTTATTGTAAATTAAAAGCAGTAATCCAAGAGATTTTCTCTTGCGATCCGATGTAATAAAGTCGCCGTGAAAGAAGTGAAAGTAGCATACTTTTCTTAAGAGGCAAGTTCAGTGCGAAGTAGTAAAATTCGCTGCCAATAGGGGACGGTAGTGTAGTTTACGAAAACGAAGAACTGTACGCTTGGTAAAACACCTTACTTACAGCTTTGGCCATATGTTGGTAGATAGCGAAAATGTAAATCACAAATTCGTGGCATCTGGCAGTATTATTTCCGAATTACGATATTTCGTCGACTATATCACCTCATCACTCACATTTTTGTCAACCAATCACACAGTTGGAATTCCTTAGCAACAGCCAATGACATTCATATTATAGCGAAAAAATCACGTGTGGATTTTAATAAGTGATAAAATCACTCGTGGTTTTATCCAGTGCCGCGCCAAGGTATATCGGCGCCCGGGTGCCAAGTAAAAATTGCCGCCCCCCCTAAAAATTATTTTAATCTGATATCACTGAAAATAAAAACGTTCTAAACGTTTCAAAAAAATTGAATAATTTTGTATAGGTATAAGGTTTGTGAAATGAAAAAAATTATATTTAAAATACTTTTAACAATTTATAATATAATTATTGAAATATATATATTGACTATATACCTACCTATATAAATACATAAAAAAATTATACATTGCAACAATAACTTTTTGCATCATTCGTCTATCAATAATGTACCGACTCCTTTTCGGCGCGCGATAAAGAGACGGTCATGTACGCATTATTTATTGCCTAGTACTCTACTACCTGGTATTATATATAGAATATAGAATAAACAATGTGCAGTAACTACTAATTTCAAAATACATTAGATTTTGTATTATTTGCAGTATATAACATATCACTCATGCTTTTTCTTTGGTTGTTTCAATTTTTCCAGTAATTTCTAGTATTGCAAAATAAAGTAAAACACAATTTTGTACTATGTAATTTTTTTTATTTTAATCTTTTTAAATAATTTTTAATATTTTTTTCCGCCCCCGAAGACCTGCCGCCCGGGTGTTGCGCACCCCCAACACCCCCGCTTGGCGCGGGCCTGGTTTTATCAATGCTAATGGAGTACTACCTTATTTCCTTAGTTACCAGCCAAATACATGGCAAAATGAACACAACCGAAGACAGTAAATTACGAAATTCGTGATAGAGTCTTTTTAAATACAACGCGTGACCAAGATTTTTCTCTGATAAAATTGATTTGGATAATTTGTTCGCGCTTGTTGATCTTAAATAATTTCACTCGCCCTTCGGGCTCGTGAAATTATTATCTCAACAAGCACTTACAAATTATCCAAATCAATTTTATCGGAAAATCTTCGTCACTTGTTTTACTTATGAAAAACAAGTATACGTAAGAATAAAGTCTCAAAATTTTATCTTTACTTATGTAGGTACACAATCCATTCTGTCTTTGTAGTAAAAGAATTACAAATTGCTTCATAATCACAAAGTAGATCGAAATGTGGAGGAAAGTTCCTCTTTGCGGTAAATAAACATCAACAGAAAAATATAAAGTGTTACAAGAAAAGTTTTCCGTTTCCAATCGTTGGAAGTATTAGAAGTGTACTTACTAAACAAAGCTAATAGTAACTTCACTTCTTTCTCAATATCAAATATCAATTGCAAACACAAAATATCGTTATGATTTTCTTATGTTTAATCTGTGAGTTCGAAAGAGTGCGATAAGTACAAGATACAACTGATTAGTTTTGTCTAGCTAGTATCAGATCCGACGATGCACCGATTTCATTTATAAAATGTTCTTTGCATATGCGCGGTAACCATGGTGACTGTTATGCACCTAGATTATTTGAAGTTACGATGTTGGTAGCAGTCTGGACGCGGACGATGTGAATCAGATGTGACATGGGGAATTTTCGTAGTTCAGGATAAGTAACTAAATATTTGAAAAAATGGGCGTGATTTAGTTCCCGCCGCGCATGTCCATTAGCGATTTTGTTCTAACTGCAACCGGTCCATTATTTGTTGCAATATCTGTATCGCATTCTGTCTTCGACGTACGATGTCGTCATAGTGCCATCTATGTAAGAAGAAGTGTAACTACTAGCAAACATAGAGGTTGTCGTCACTGCTTTTACTCCATAAGAAGTAATGGAACATCTTTCTAGATTTAATTCTGAAGTTTCTGTTCATAAAAAAATAATGAAAAAAATTGAGTATTATGTACATTATAATCTTAATGTCTCATACATTTTTTAATAAAATCGTTTGAACCGTTAGCTAAATAAATGGAATTTTGGATAAGAAAATGCAATTACAGCTAAACGGCTCTAACAATTTTGTTCAAAATTTGAGAATACTTTTACTAGAAAATCTAAAACTTACACAATTTTTTTCATTTTTTTTCTATGATTTTTAAGGAAAACGGGACTGAACTTGACTCTTAATAAACAGGCAATCACCAGATGCTTGTGTGTAGTATAGAGTAAAATTGCGAATTAGATTCTTTACATCCGTGTCAAGGTTGGAGACCCTGTATACTAGCTATTATGCACCGTATATGTAATTTTCTCAATATTATATTTTAGAACAAAATAATTATATGCTGCGATAGCATGTGTGGTCAATTGTTAATTTTTAATTAATGTACCTATACAGTATCGTGCAAAAGAAAATGTATTACTTTGTGCTATTTTTTTGCAAATTTTGTTGGTGGTGAAGCATGATCTGATTCATGATGTGGTCTTGAAATTGTGGCTTTTCAATAGACAGCGTAGAAACCATTTTATATAAAGAATTAGGTCTCAGAAAAGGTGACGTTACTGTGGACGAAACCTGAGTTCACCATTAAGATCATGAATCAAATATCATCGTGGAATGGAGGCACAGGAGGGTTAACCACCCCCTCGAAAGTTTCGTGCAGCAGCATCTAAGGGGAAGTTCATGGCCAAAGTTTTTTGGGTTACCTAAAGGTGGTCAGATTTCCCCAAACTCAAAGAACATCTGGGATTCACTTTCGGGAAGATGAGACACTGATGATAGAGATGAACGAGTGGTTTGTAGCCCAAGATAAATCATTTTTTCTGAGTGTCGACCTGTTAGGAGACTGTGTTGGAAAATAAAAAATTCCTCCTTTCCAAGTAATTTTATTCTATGTCAGGGACGATAATATCTGAACTGCCCTCGTATGTACAGTCGAAGATAACCAATCAAATCTTGTTCCTCATCGTAGGCTTTGTTATCAGGTTTTTAAGCTTTCATTTGGATTTTGTTCTGTTTTAGATGGATTTTTTTTTTTGAGATTACCAGATTGGTAAAGCTGTATTGGTGAGTTGGTGCAAAATTATGTTTTGGAATTTGGTCCTTTTGAAATATCTTTTACAGGTATAGAGATTTTGGGATTGAATTTGGTTTGGGATATTTATGATTTTGGCTTAATCAACCATGGGCTTTTTAAATTTTCAACCCAACCTGTGAATACTCTTTCTGTTCTTTCTAATGATAAAAAAAGTAATAAGTCAAAAAATCTTGTCAGATCATGGTTTGACACCAAATCGAAATTGTTGATTCGATATTTTTTCGTTTTGATTCCGAAAATAATTGGCATAGTTTTCCCGAAGAAATTCGTTTCTTTATTACACTTGTGCTCTTTATAACTCTTCTATCAAGTTCTGATTTTTTTCTTTTTTGAACGATTAGTTACTGTATTGTAATCCAGCTAAAGAAAAGGACATTATTTAGGTCAACTCTCTCATTACAGAAGAACATTTTCTGAAAATTAATTTGTTGACAGTTGTCTCAGGTAATTGTAGTGTTTATTTCAAATTTTGGAAATATAATATTAAACACCTCTCCTCCCTTCCCATCTCCCTCTCGTCGTCCAATCTAGTCGTTGTTGTTTTTCTCAATATTTCGTAACATTTTTCCGATTTTTTTTTTACTAGTTTTTTAATATAATTTTGCAAAATTCAACAATATAAAACAAATCCAAAATAATCTCGATCAATTTTTAAAATTTGCGATTTTGAAAATGGGAGGATGGCCTAAAAATGGTTTTTTTTCGACTAATTTTTAATATTATTTTGCAAAATATGGGATAAATCTTAAACAACGTTTAAAATTTCGATAAACTCTAATAATTGGTTTGTTATTTTACAATACTCTGGAATAATAATTAAACAACTAAAAATGATTTGTTTTTCGACTAATTTGTAATATTTCTTTGTAAAACTCTTAAACAATGTGAAACGAACATTAAAACACCGTAGAACATATTTCAAAACTTCAAATTTCGATGAAAGAAGACTGCAAAACTCTGGAACAACCAACAAGTCTAAAATAGCCTGAAAAGAACTTGAAACATTTCAAATTTCGAAAATGGGAGCCTGACCTGAAAATTATTTATTTTTTTGACTTAACTTTTAATATTATTTTAATTTCGAAACAGTAGAAGAATCTTAAGACAATCTGGAACTTTTGAACTATTGAAACTTCAAATTTTGATGAAAGGGGGCTGCTGTCACAACGAACAAATTAATTTAAAATAGTTTGGAAAAAAAATTAGTTTCGAAAATGTGGGGCTAACTTGAAAATTGATATTTCTTTATTACTAACTTTTAACATTATTAATCTAGAATAACTTTCGGAACTTCACATTTTGATTAAAAAAAAACTCTGGAACAAACGAATCTAAAACAGCCTGGAAAACTTTAAAAATTTCAAATTTCGAAAAGGGGGAAGAACTTTCTGCAAAACTCTGGAACAACAAACAAGTTTACCACGTAAAATTATGTTGCTGCTTAATAAACTCTATTATTATTATTATTATTAAGTCTAAAATAGCCTGAAAAGAACTTCAAACATTTCAAATTTAGAAAATGGAAGCCTGACCTGAAAATTATTTATTTTTTTTACTTAACTTTTAACATTATTTTAATTTCGAAACAGTGTAGAAGAATCTTAAGACAATCTGGAACTTTTGAACTATTGAAACTTCAAATTTTGATGAAAGGGGGCTGCTGTCACAACGAACAAATTAATTTAAAATAGTTTGGAAAAAAAAATAGTTTCGAAAATGTGGGGCTAACTTGAAAATTGATATTTCTTTATTACTAACTTTTAACATTATTAATCTAGAATAACTTTCGGAACTTCACATTTTGATTAAAAAAAAACTCTGGAACAAACGAATCTAAAACAGCCTGGAAAACTTTAAAAATTTCAAATTTCGAAAAGGGGAAGAACTTTCTGCAAAACTCTGGAACAACAAACAAGTTTACCACGTAAAATTATGTTGCTGCTTAATAAACTCTATTATTATTATTATTATTAAGTCTAAAATAGCCTGAAAAGAACTTCAAACATTTCAAATTTAGAAAATGGAAGCCTGACCTGAAAATTATTTATTTTTTTTACTTAACTTTTAACATTATTTTAATTTCGAAACAGTGTAGAAGAATCTTAAGACAATCTGGAACTTTTTAACTATTGAAACTTCAAATTTTGATGAAAGGGGGCTGCTATCACAACGAACAAATTAATTTAAAATAGTCTGGAAAAAAAATTAATTTCAAAAATGGGGGGCTAACTTGAAAATTGTTATTTCTTTACTACTAACTTTTAACATTATTAATCTAAAATAACTTTCAGAACTTCACATTCTGATTAAAAAAAAACTCTGGAACAAATGAATCTAAAACAGCCTGGAAAACTTTAAAAATTTCAAATTTCGAAAAGGGGGAAGAACTTTCTGCAAAACTCTGGAACAACAAACAAGTCTAAAATAGCCTGAAAAGAACTTCAAACATTTCAAATTTCGAAAATGGGAGCCTGACCTGAAAATTATTTCTTTTATTATTATTATTTTACAAAACTCTGGAACAGTATGGAATAATCCTATAACAATCTTGAATATTTTTCGAAACTTCATATTTTGATTTAAAAAAAAATCCTGGAACAAACAAGTCTAAAACAGCCTGGAAAATTTTTAAATTTCGAACTTTGAAAATTTCAAATTTTGGTAAAGGAGGCTGCAAATCTCTGGTACAACAAACAAACTAACGTTAAGCACCCTGGAAACTTTTAAAAATTTAAAAAATGGAGAGCTGATTTGAAAATTTTTTGTTTTTTTTAAATTACTAACTGTTAACATTATTTTGCAAACATGGAACAAACATAAAACAACTTAAAATAAGTGAAAATTAATTTCGATGAACCTAAAAAATCTAAAAAAATCTTTTAGTAATATTACCTACTTTACAAATCTGGAACAATGTTAAACGACTGTCAAAATGCCAAGTTAAGAGAACGAGGGGCTAAAAAATGATGTTTCCTCTAATTTAACATTTTAAGATCTTCAAAATTTTTAAATTTTGGAAATGGGGGATTGGCCTGAAAATGGTTTTTTTTTTAGTAACTTTTGATATTATTTCGTAAAAGATGGGACGAACCTAAAACAACAAATTTCGAAAAAGAAATGTAAAAGAAAAGTTTTTGAGTACGACCCAGAACGACCAAAATGCTAAGTTGAGAAAAAGAGGGGCTGACCTAAAAAAATCGTTTTTTTTAATCTAATTTCTATTTATTTTTTTGCACAACTCTTGAACAATGTAAAATAAACTTAAACGTAAAACTTTTTAAAATTTTGATGAAAGGAGGCTGAAAAATTTTGGAACAACAAATAAGTTTAAAACATCTTGAAAGAATTTAAAAAAATTGAAATTTCGACAGTGGGGGGCTGATCTGAAAATTCTTTCTTTTTTGAAATCCGGAATAACATGAAATCATGTTCCAAATTTGCGATTTCGAAAATGGAGGGCTGACCTAAAATTGATTCTTTTTGGACTAATTCTTAATATTAAAATAATCTATTAAAATTTCGAAAAAAAAACTTAAAAATTTGTTTATTTTACAAAAGTCAGGAGCAATTAAACAGCCCAGAATAACTTTCAAAATGCCAAGTTGAGAAAAAGAGAGGCTGATTTAAAGAAAATGCTTTTTTCGTATACTTTTTAATTTTCAAAACTTCTCAAAATTTCGATAAAAGGAGGCTGCAAAACTCTGGAACAACAAACAAGTTTAAAACTGCCTGAAAGAATTTTAAAAAATTTGAAATTTCGACAATGAATTTTCAAAACATTAAATTTTAGTAAAAGGCGTCTGCAAATCTCCGGCACAATAAAAACAAATAATAATAAAATTTCGAAAATGGGAGCACAGTTGCCTCAGGTTGTTGAATTTTTTTTATATTATTTCAAATTTTGGAAATATAATATTAAACACCAGTCGAGATAAAAAAATTGGAAGATGCCCCCCCCCCCTGTCCTCCCCCATCCAATCTAGTTGTTGTTTTTCTCAATATTTCGTAACATTTTTCCGATTTTTTTTAGTGTTTTTAATATAATTTTGCAAAATTCAACAATATAAAACAAATCCAAAATAATCTCGATTAATTTTTCAAATTTGCGATTTTGAAAATGGGAGGATGACCTAAAAATGGTTTTTTTCGACTACTTTTTAATATTACCTTGCAAAATATGGGATAAATCTTAAACAACGTTTAAAATTTCGATAAACTCTAAAAATTGGTTTGTTATTTAGAACATATTTCAAAACTTCAAATTTCGATGAAAGAAGACTTCAAAACTCTGGAACAACCAACAAGTCTAAAATAGCCTGAAAAGAACTTCAAACATTTCAAATTTCGAAAATGGGAGCCTGACCTGACAATTATTTCTTTTTTTGACTTAACTTTTAACATTATTTTTACTTCGAAACAGTGTAGAAGAATCTTAAAACAATCTGGAACTTTTTAACTATTGAAACTTCAAATTTTGATGAAAGGGGGTTGCTGTCACAACGAACAAATTAATTTAAAACAGTCTGGAAAAAAAATTAATTTCGAAAATGGGGGGCTAACTTGAAAATTGTTATTTCTTTACTACTAACTTTTAACATTATTAATCTAAAATAACTTTCAGAACTTCACATTTTGATTTAAAAAAAACTCTGGAACAAAAGAATCTAAAACAGCCTGGAAAACTTTAAAAATTTCAAATTTCGAAAAGGGGGAACAACTTTCTGCAAAACTCTGGAACAACAAACAAGTCTAAAATAGCCTGAAAAGAACTTCAAACAGTTCAAATTTCGAAAATGGGAGCCTGACCTGAAAATTATTTCTTTTATTATTATTATTTTGCAAAACTCTGGAACAGTATGGAATAATCCTATAACAATCTTGAATAACTTTCGAAACTTCACATTTTGATTAAAAAAAAAAACTGGAACAAACAAGTCGTAAAACAGCGTAGAAAATTTTAAAAATTTCCAATTTCGAAACTTGGGGAACAACTTCAAATTTTGGTAATGGGGGCTGCAAATCTCTGGCACAACAAACAAACTAACCTAAAACACTCTGGAAAACTTTTAAAAATTTCGAACATTTCTAACTGTTAACATTATTTTGCAAATTTGGAACAAACATAAAACAACTTAAAATAAGTTAAAATTAATTTCGAGGAACTTAAAAAATCTAAAAAAAATCTTTTAGTAATATTACCTACTTTACCAATCTGGAACAATGTTAAACGACTCGGAAAAACCGTCAAAATGCCAAGTTAAGAGAAAGAGGGGCTGACTTGAAGAATGCTGGTTTCCTCTAATTTATAATATTTTCAGATGTTGAAATGGGGGATTGGCCTGAAAATGGTTTTTTTTTTTTTCAGTAACTTTTGATATTATTTTGTAAAAGATGGGACGAACCTAAAACAACAAATTTCAAAAAAAAAATGTAAAAAAAGTTTTTGAGTACGACCCAGAACGACTTCGAAAATGCCAAGTTGAGAAAAAGTGGGGCTGACCTAAAAAAATCGTTTAATTTTTATTTACTTTTTTGCAAAACTCTTGAACAATGTAAAATAAACTTAAAGCTACGTAGGATATATTTCAAAACTTTTCAAAATTTTGATGAAAGAAGGATGAAAAGTTTTGGAACAACAAATACATTTAAAACATCTTGAAGAATTAAAAAAAAATTGCGATTTCGAAAATGGAGGGCTGACCTAAAATTGATTCTTTTTGGACTAATTCTTAATTTTATTTTGCACAATATCGGACAAACCTAAAATAATCTTTAAAATTTTGAAAAAAAAACCTAAAAATTTGTTTATTTTACAAAAGTCGGGAGCAATGTTAAACAGCCCAGAATAACTTTCAAAATGCCAAGTTGAGAAAAAGAGAGGCTGATTTAAAAAATGCTTTTTTCGTCTACTTTTCAATTTTTTTTTCGCAACACTTTTGAACAATGTAAAGCAACGTAGAACATATTTCAAAACTTTTCAAAATTTGGGTAAAAGGAGGCTGCAAAACTCTGGAACAACAAACAAATTTAAAACTGCCTGAAAGAATTTAAAAAATTTTGAAATTTCGACAATGGAGCCTGACTTGAAAATGGTTTTTTTTACAAACAGTGTAAAACAATCTAGAACAATTTTCAAAACATTAAATTTTGGTAAAAGGCGGCTGCAAATCTTCGGCACAATCAAAACAAATAATAATAAAATTTCGAAAATGGGAGGCTGATCTAAAATTGTTGTGTTTTTTTTTAACTAGTTTTTAGCATTATTTTGCAAAACGTCGAAACGGTGTAGAACAGGGATTCCCAAACTATTTTGGACAAGGGACTCCTTTTCCAAAATGAATTGATTCCTCAGACCCCCATCTCTCTCTGTAATCTTTCGAAATAAATTAGCTAATAGATGAGTGTATTATCATTCACCCTCGCGTAACAAAACAAAAAGAAACCTTCAACAGCTGAAAAAAACTTCACAAGTGTCAATTTTCGAAAGTGAGGGGCTGACTTGAAAATTGTTTATTTTATTTGACTAACTTTTAATATTATTTTGCAAAACTCCGGTGCAACACAATCTTAAAACAATTTGGAACGAATAATTTCAAATGTTTTAGATTTAGTTCAAAATTGTACGTCAGGACTTATAAAATTGTTAAATTAAATAAAGTAAATATATTTTAAATCGAAGTATCGATAGGTGTGAATCATATGTTGAATATTCATGATTCTTCCGATTAAAACTATTGCGTTTGTTTTTTTTTTGTTCGATATAAAATAGGACTCGATAAAAACAATCTTCGGACCCGAACTTTTTCATATTTTTTTTTAATTTTTAAACACGAAATACACATGTATATAAGATAAAATAAATTTATTTCAGATATACATAAGTACATATATGATTGTAGACATCATTTCCATTGACTGATCTTGATAGTTATTACAAAGAAATGAATCTAGATTAGATATTAGTACATATTTCAATCCTCAGTGAATAAGTAGGTATTGTAATACTTCTACATATACTACAAAACATATTTTATAAACATACGTGCATAAAGCACGGATACAACATTCGTTACGGTCGTTTTGTTTGAAAGAGCCGGGCAGTGAGTCACACACACACAACCAGTCTGCCACTGTTTATTAACAGGTGTGTCTCGATAGTTGTAGGTGGAAGATTAAACAAAGACTCACCCACAACAACACACTCTACTATACACAATCTCATTTACCGCATCTCTCTCTCTCTCTTTCTCTCTCAACTTTCATGAAATTACTCGCGGACATGGAAGACAAAAGATATTTCTGAGCTATTATATAGGTAGGTACATTTTTTCGTAGTATTTTGAAACGAATCGATGCGAATTCCTAAGTTTCAATATAAATCTCTAAAAATATTTCGCGTAATCTTTATCGTACGAGTTGATAACCTTATCGAAAGCAGCATATTTACATGCTCGTGTATTTTTTTTCGACGACTAAACACTAACAAAATTTTTAATTAATTTTAAAACAATGGTTTGTACTAAAGAGCGTACGAGCACGTTAATGGAACTCTACGTTTTATAAGCTCTTATTTGTTAAAATATTTACCAATATTATGGTAAAATGTAACTGACTAAGTAACAATGTTTAACAATGGGAAACGGTTTTGTCGTCAACTAGTCTGTAGGTTTATGAAAATCAAGGTTAAAGTGGTATAGGTCTGGTAAAAAAGGATGGCAAAAAAAGTTTAAAAATTAGTTGTTAAAGTAATAGGTATTATTATTAGGAAACTGCGATAGAGAAAAGGGCATAGTCTTCATGCCAAGTCCCAAATGCAGCAAGCATGTCAGCCATTGTAACTATAAGTGATGAAACAACAAACAAAACGTCAGAGTGTCAAAAGAAAATGAGAGCCTGACCTGAAAATTATTGCTTTTTTTGACTAACTTTTAACATTATTTTAACTTCGAAACAGTGTAGAAGAATCCTAAAACAATCTGGAACTCTTTAACTATCGAAACTTCAAATTTTGATAAAAGGAAGCTGCTGTCACAACGAACAAATTAATTTAAAACAGCCTGGAAAAAAAAATTAATTTCGAAAATGGGAGGTTAACTTCAAAATTGTTACTTTTTTTATTACTAACTTTTAACATTATTTTGCAAAACTCCGAAACAGTATAGAATAATCCTATAACAATCTAGACTAATTTTCAAAACATTTTGATAAAAAAAAAACTCTGGAAGAAACAAGTCTAAAACAGCCTAGAAAACTTTATTTTGCAAAATTCCAGAACAACAACAAATAAACCTGAAATAGTCTGGAAGAACTTTAAACATTTCAAATTTCGAAAATCAGGGGCTGACCTGAAAATTGTTTGTTTTTTTTTTTACTAACTTTTAAGATTATTTTGCAAAATATAGGAGAAATTTTAAAATTTTGAAAAAAACCTAAAAAATTAAAAGAAATTTTGGAACAATGTTAAACGACCCGGAACAATTTTCAAAATGTCAAGTTGTCAAGAGGGATTGATTTAAAAAATGCTTTTCTTGTCTAGTTTTTTTTTTTTTATAAAACTTGGACAAACTTAAAACAACGTAGAATATATTTCAAAACTTCAAATTTCAGTAAAAGGAGTTTAGCAAAAATCTGGAATATCAAACAAGTTTAATACAACTTGAGAAAACTATAACTAATAATTTAAAATGTTGAAGATGAAAGGGTGATCTGATTTTTTTTACTAACCTCACTAACATCATGGCAAGCATTTCAGCCATTGTAACTGTAAGTGATTAAAAATGTCGCTTTCAATGCGAGCCAAAAAACAAAACGTCAGAGTGCGGCATGGAAATCACCGCAAGAGTCAAAAGAAAAGGGCAAAGTCGAGACCGTTTTCTTCCAATCAAAGGAAACTGTTTACAGTTAATTCGTTCCGATGAACACAGAATATTATCTGGAAGTTCTACAACGATTGTGGGCTAGAATTCAACGAGTCCGACCTGAATATCGTGAGCCTGGCGGTTGGTTTTTGTTGCAGGATAATGCACCATCGTACAGAGCCATCATGCTTGGAATTCTTGACCAAAAAAGACATCGTTGTTATCGATCATCCACCGTATTCACCTGATTTGGTTCCGTGCGACCAAACTGAGATTGGTGATGAAAGAAAATCATTTGAGTCATGCAAAAGACTTCGACTGCCACACATAAAGGCCATTCCTACCGAAGAATATAAAAAATGTTTCGAAAAATTTGTTGAACGTTTCTTGTGCTGTATTGACATGAACGTGACTCTATTGAAAATGAATGCATGTCTACAGAGTGAACCAAAAGGAGACCTTTATTTTAAATTAAAAATTACAAATCAACACAAGTTGTGGACTCCTCACCATGTCTGTGCACGATGTGCTGTTATTTTGAGGAGCTGGATAAAAGGTAAGAGCATAGTTATGCCATTTGGTAGGCCTATGATTTGGCGAGAACAAAAGGATCATTCGACAAACTGCTACTTTTGCTGTACAAAGACCTTCGGGTTTTCCAGGAAAAATAAGGATAAAATTACCTATTCTAATTTATCTTCAGCCACTCGTCCAGCTCCTCATTCGGAAGCTTTCCCAGTATCAAGTCCTATGGATGTTTCGAACCAAGAACATGTTGAAACCGAGATAGAAGAATACATTTCAGAGTTGTCGGACACAGATGAAGAATATTTGCCATCTCAAGAGGAGACGCATCATCTAATAAATCAATTGGAATTAAATGACCTAGTTCGAGATCACAATTTATCAAAACTTAAGCAGAAATATTAGGATCAAAACTGCAAGGTTGGAAGTTGTTAGGTCCAGGTACGCGTATTCTGTATATCGAAATCGCCAGAAAGAACTGTCACAGTGTTTTTCAACTGAAGAAAGGTCTTTCATTTTGCAAAAATGTTAACGGTTTAATGCGAGAATTAGGAAGAATGGCGTCTTTTTATAGATGCTTCTAAATTGAGTTTGAAAGCTGTCCTTCTACATATAGGAAACATCTACTCCTCCACTCCTGTTGGTCATCCCGCTGGTTGTCTGGTTGGGGAAACCTTTGGTTTCATCCTAAAACAACTCGGTGACTCTGGGACCCTACGGTTTCACTGTAACTGCCGCGGATACTTGATCGCCGGAGGGGCGAAAGAGTTGGCGCGGTTGGCATTTTGGGCTAGGGCTTCGGCCCGGCCGTCCCCGTAGTTTAGGCTTAATTCACGGGCGGGCTGGTTGTACCTCACGGCCAGATTCCGTTTCCCACGCTTGGCCGATAGTCGCCATCCGCAAGGAGACCTAGGCCCCGTCGGGTTAGATGTGAGGTAGGAGCTCGCTAAAGCGTCTCCAGCGGTGACCCGTCCAACGTTAACAAGGAAACTTGTTAAACTTGGAGAGGAGCCCACCGGTTCGCCTCTTGTGCGGGCGGTGAGGTAGTGGCTGACAGTTTGAAGGCTCATAACTTGTTATGTGCGGTGTGGTAGCTGAAAATTGCAGGATATGGGCTAACGCCTAGGTGCCTGCGGCTGAACATCCAAGCCATTTTCAAATCGTATCCCATGCATGTGAAGGAAACATGATAATATGACACCTCTCCTTGATAAAATCAATTACAAAACGTATAAATGGTACATCAGAGCTGATCTCAAAGTAGTTGCAATTCTACTTGGTCATTGGATTCAAAAGTATTGCTGTTTCCTTTGTGAATGGGATAGTCGAGCGACAAGTTTGCGAGAAAAGAACGTAGTCCATAATTCGTTGGTGGAGCCACATAAAATACTTTTACCGCCATTACACATAAAATTAGGTTTGATGAAGAATTTCGTCAAAGCATTGGACAAAGAGGGACCAGGATTTCGACACCTTAAACAAACATTTCCTAATATATCTGAGACAAAACTTAAAGAGGGGATTTTTATAGGACCCCAGATTAATCTGTTACAACAGGATCGAGAATTTGACGTACTCTTGAGCGATTTAGAACGGAGTGCTTGGGATGTATTTAAAAGTGTGACAAAGAATTTCTTAGGAAATAGAAAATCTGAAGATTACGAGGAAATTGTTAGTGAACTTGTTAGAAGTTACCATGCATTAGGCTGTAATATGAGTCTTAAAATACATTTCTTGTATTCGCACTTGAACTTCTTTCCCCGGAATCTTGGAGATGTTAGTGACGGGGGTGATGGGGAAAGATTTCATCAGGATATTTCCACGATTGAAAAACGCTATCAGGGCAAGTGGAATAGCGAGATGCTTGCTGACTACTGTTGGACTTTAATTTCGGAATGTTCTTCATCCCAATATAAAAGAAAAATGAAAAGAAAGACTTTCTAAATACGTCCCAGAATAGCATACTATACTTAGTTAGTGTTAGTAGGGGAGACTACCTTGACCATAGTGTACCTTGCGCCATGTTCTCTAACTGGCTAATACTGCTTCCTATTGAGGAATCATGGAACAATGTCGGCCATGGCAGACGAAATGGCAGGTGAAGAATGGATGAGGGCATTTTTAGAAAGGCACTCAGATAAAATTTCCATTCGTAAGCCGGAGGCCACTAGCCTTAGCCGTGCGACAAGCTTTAACCGGCACAATGTTCCCTGCTTTTTTGAGAACATAAAAGATGTTCATAATCGCTTTGGACCAATTCCTCCAGAGAAAATCCGGAACACTGATGAAACAGGGTTGTCTACTGTGCAAGGCCAATCTAGAATTGTTGCCCCTAAGGGTATCGAGCAAATTGGAAGTGCAACATCAGCTGAGAGAGGACAATTAGTGACCATGATTGCACCTGTCAGTGCAACCGGGAGTTCAATTCCACCACTACTTATTTTCCCGGGGGTGCATTTTAAAGAAAGAATGATTTCTGGAGGACCTACTGGATGCATTGGAGCTGCTACTTCGACAGGATGGTCCAATGAGGATACTTTTTTGAAATTTTTTGACCACTTTCTGAGTAACGTCAAATGCTCTAAGGAAAGTAGGTGTTTGCTGGTACTCGACAATCATGAGTCGCACCTATCTCCAGAGATTTTGGACAAGGCTTCTGAATCAGGGGTAGTGATAGTAACATTTCCTCCCCATACCCCTGGACGTTGCGGTCTATTCTCCGCTTAAGACGTACTACAACCAGGCGGTACAAGCGTGGATGATAAACAATGGGGGGGGAAACGTTTGACATTTATATAGTTGCAGAAGTCCTTGGAACAGCATACCCAAGAGCATTACGCCAAGCAATATGATTTCTGGCTTCAGAAAAACTGGTATATATCCATTTGATGAAGGAATATTCACTGATGCTGACTTCTTAGCATCCTATGTAACAGATCGACTTCCTGCGCTCTCTCCAGCTTCAGCCTGTGAAAAATCTATCGATCACGGAGCATTAACTACAACGGAGAATCCCAACTCCTTCTAGTACATCTATTGTGCCAGTTGGAGGAGCGTCATCTGCCTCTTTTTTTGTCAGTTGCAGGGCCCTCAAAAGACACCACTTATTCCATTCCTTTGCGTGAATTCGATAGGCATACAGCTAATTCTTCTGATGAAGCTGATGATCCTGGCCTTCCATCAACCCCTTCAGGATCAACATGTGCAAGAACGTTCATAACACCAGAACAGGTACAACCATATCCAAAGGCAGAACAGAGAAAGAAAAAGAAGATTGGGGGTAAAAAACCGGGAAAAACCCTAATCGCTACAGACACACCAGAAAAAAATGTTATAAAGGAAGATAGAGAAAAATTACGTGCAAAAAAAAAGAGCTATGGAAGAGAGATCGAAAAACAGAAGCAAGATAACAAAGAAATTAACTCTCGTGAAAACAGAAGTAGATAAATCTAAAGATTCTAAAGGGAAGAATATAAAAATGAAGCAAACCAAAATAAATAAATCGAAAGAGAAGGTAGGGAAAAAGATAAAAATTGAGAAGTGTGACCAGTCCTCCTCAGACACAAAAGATAACGGTGTCTTGTCCCTCGTGTCTATTGACAATAAATAAATTGGTTTTAGGAGAATTTTTATGGTCCTTGTAATAATTTGTCGCCTTCGAAATAAAATGTTAAAACAATAGCCTACTTACTCGTCCTATTTAGTACTTCCTAAAAACCATCTCGAGGTACAAGAGATCTGTTTCAAGGTACACGAGCATCATGTACTTTGGAACAAAAAACATAAAATTTTTAAATATTTTAAAAATTACAAAAATGGGATTTTAACCCTGATATATTTTTTTTGCGTATAAAAAAGGTGTGAAATTAGGTTTTAATGCCTAAAATTTACAAAGAAAGAATATTTCTATTTTTTATATCAAAAAGATTGAAAAGTGGTCCAAGGTACAACAGTCTCCCCTATTGTATGATCAATATAAATTTCATTTATTTATAATACCAGGCGTGATAGAAGATATTTGTTTTTATAATAATTATTAGGAATATAAAACAAAATAAGTTTGTGTATAATTCATAAAGAAAAATAAAAAAAAAATTAAAATTTGTCGTTGTGTGTTATTATACTCCTAATTAATATTATGCGATAATAACAGATCATTATGAAATAATTAAAAAAAAAGGTTATTCACATTACATCGTATACAACCTAGAAAAAAGCACACACAATAACCTGAGTTTGTGCGTGCGTAATAACCTGCAAGCTGATTCAAGCGTATTTTCATCATGTTCAGCCGAGCAGCATCTATAGCGAAGCAACGTTTACGTTGATGAACGCTATCTATCGAACAGACAGAACTCGCCTTTGTTTAGTTTTCAATCGTCTTTCACCAGATCTAATTGGTTGGTTCGAATTAATTGTGACCGCTGATTGGTTTAGGGCGTGAAAAAAAAGCGACGATGTCAGCTTTTAAAATACTGCGGCGCTACTCGAAATTAGAACGGATAAAGTTAGATTAAGAAGTTCTATTAAACATAATCGAACACTGTTCTAATTGATGATTACAGAAATCGACTAGACTTGGTCGTCGTCTTTAATCTTAGTATGTAGTAGTGTTATAAAATAAATATGTTGTAATTATAAACGCATGTGAAAACGGAAACTGTTTACAGTTGAAACAGTGCTCCAAGTTCTAATAACGCAATTAATTTATAGATGTTATAATGAAATTTGAATAATTAGAAAGCTACTTGCTGTACATATGTGTGCAACGTTGTGTGTACTCATTTTAGGTGGATAAATTAGGTATTTACATAAATATGGATTATATAAAGCAGTCACGCGATTGAAGATAACGCAGAGGTATTCTTTATTATTATTATGATAAAAAAGCACACAAGAGAACAAAGAAAAAATTTCTAATACACTTATTCCATCTCTTTTCCAATTGCCCCATACCCTCAGAAAAAAATTGCTTCTGCAACCCCGCAAAATATTCTTCAACAACTTCTTTGAGTTGTTCATCACAGGCAAAACGCTTTCACCTGAGATGCTATTATTAACTTTTTTTGTGGATAAAACCGCCTCAGCATTTATGGATTTGGAAATATTCAATAACAAGACTCCTTCAAATCCCATAAAACAGATAAATCAGTTTTTTTTCCAAAAAATTGTGTCTTGGCATACTTTTGTGGAGGAGATTTTAACTCATAAATTCTTGTTTAATAGGAACAAAACAACCCAGAGAATATTACAATCTAATTGAAGAAAAATGGTATTACAAAACTAATGAAAACTTCTTCAAAAAAACACACTGCACACGAATAAATCCAAACGGAAACGACTCTACGCTAGACCATGTCATCACAAACACTACAGAAAAAATTGCCAAAATAAAAATATTACCGACAAACTTATCCGATCATATAATGCTTCACTAACTGAAATCGAAACGAGTTTAGACACAAAACAAAAATACAATGGTATCTTCCCCGAACAAATAGAACATTCTTTCAAATTGCTATAAACAGATATCAATAGGAATATAACAACCATGGATGTTCAACCTTAGTATCTTTTAACGAAAATTCAAAACATAAACTAGAAACACATCGGAAAAGCACGAAATTTTTCAATAATTTGTTTGACATCGTCACCTTTTGTTTCATGCATAGACAAAAACGTCATAAATCAAATAAGAAAAAACATTTTAAACTATGTAAATAAGAAAAAACAATATCCACAAATGACACATACAAATAGAATATAAAAACAAAAATGAATGACTACAAATAAAAAACAGAAAATTTGACTTAACAAAGTAAGAAAATTATAAACGCTGAAATAAACAAGAATCAGAAAACAAAATACAACGATTCGAAGAAGTGGCGATTTTTGCAAAACAAAATACTAAAAATAATACACAAAATGCATTACAAGAACACCAACAAAACACATTTACATGGAAAACACAAGAACTAAATATACAGAAATTAATAGAGCTACATAACATTTGGACTGCTTCTACATAAAATAGAAAATAAGAAAATAAAATTAAAAATAAACAAACAGACAAATAGACGACCCTAAGCAAGATGCAGAAGTAGTAACACACTTACGAACAGAAAAATATAAAAGACCAAAAGATATAGAAGCAAACATTGACCACCAAAACAAAGACATTTACAACAAAATTCCAAAATGATAATGGCATTAAACAATTACCATACCAAGATTTTTAAGAACAAAGGATAAAAACACGAGATAAAATCGATGGAGGACAATTAAATAAACCATGTACATCCAAAAAGAAACACCAGCAAGACTCGACGACTGAAGAAAAAGAACAAGAGACGTCCGCTAGTTAACACAAAATGTATATCGGTACTGTTCGCTTGGACAAATGGATAGCAGGTCTTGAGACGAAGTAGATAGCAACATGCAGGTCTGCATAAAGACTCAGTTATCAAGGTGATGCATTTGAAGTTGACACCACTCTGTAATATTTGTCTAATTGCAAGTGGTCAAAAATCGACAAAAATGCTAGAAAGGATTGACCATTTATTGACCACTATTGACCATCAGCGATTTCGATTGACCACCTTTTGTTTAGGCTAGATCAATGTGCGCTATACCCATATTTTGGGGTCTAATGGCGAAAATGCTAAAATTAGCCAATATGACATTTTGTTCATCGGATGATGATTGACCATCGTTTAAGAAAATGTTTCAAACACCCTAATAGCATTTTCAAAATTTTCAAAAACAAATTTTTTTATTAGCGATTTTTTTATTAAAATGCAAACTCTAAAATTTTGTTGCAGATAGGATTGACCAACGTTTGATCATGATTGACCAACCAAATAATATTTTTCAAAACTTAAAAATATTTGAAAAAAAAACGAAAAAAACAAGTTCATATCTCCAATGAAATGACATTAAACCCAGATAAGGTTATTTTTCCTCTTGTTGTCGCATATTTCACAAATTTCGAGAGGTGGTCAAACGCTGAAAATAATAGAACTTATTGTCCCGTCTCTTTTCTCTAGACCACAGAAAACTGAAAGTTATCGTTTGACCACCCTCCGGTTAAATTTTATCCGATCTTAAAGTTACGTATAACAGTTTCAAAGTTTTTAAACGCATTTTTCACAAATTTTGAGAGGTGGTCAAACGCTGAAAATAATAGCACTGGTTTCCCTTACCCGTCTCTCTATGACCACAGAAAATTACTAAATGGACATTAATAAAATAGTTTGGGTCGTTTGACCACATCCGGTTAAATTTTATCCAGATCAGAGGTTAACATTTGTTATTTCAATACAGCCAAACATCTTTAGTTCGACTCCCATAGCAGCTCAAAAAAAAATTTATCCGGTTTGACCACCTCTCGAAATTTTAGTAAATATGCGACGCAAATGGACCTTATAACATTATCTGGGTCTTGATGTTGAATTTCATTGGAGATATGAACTTGTTTGTTTCTTTTATTTCGAATATTTTTAAGTTTTCAAAAAATTATTCCCACTCGTGGTCAATCATGGTCAAACTCGGTCAATCCTTACTGCAAACAAAATTTTAGAGTTTGCAGTAAAAAAAAAATTCGAAAAAAATTTTGTTTTTGAAAATGTGAAGGGTGGTCAAACATGGTCAAACGATGATTCAATCGTATCCGATAAAAAACTGTCTATATTGGCTTTTAGCATTTTCGCCATTAGACCCCAAAGATATGGGTATCAGCGGCTGTAGCCTTTGACAAGAGGTACTGGAACAATCGAAATCGCTGATGGTCAAGTCAAATTAGGTTTGAAATTTTCAAAGCTTTCTAGGATTTATGTCGATTTTTGACCACTTTGTTGTGGAACTACTTTAAAGCTGAGGGATGCAAATTTGAACAACAAATGACGGATGTTTTCAATACGTTTCTTGATCAAGAATTTTGTATTACAGCGTTAATAAAAAGTCCCGGAACGGTCGAATATTTTTGTTGATTTTGATTGGAATTATGATTTCTGAAATTTGGTATGGGGGTAGCTATAAACAGTTAATATAAATGCATTTTATTGATCAATAAAAGTTTATTTTATTTTTTTTTTCGTTACTTCCGGTTTAATCGGCAATACGTCCAACTTTTTTTTTTTTGAAAATGAAACGGAACGCCCAGATTTTTTTAACACTTTTGAATACAAAATAAAAAACTACGTTCAGGAAGTATTAAAACTCATGTTTATTTTTATTCACAAGAAAACACTTAAAAAAACAAAAAATTGTCCTAATACAGAAAAAACAAGTTAATAGCTTTGTAAAAAAGTTATTGTTTGTAAACTCACATTTGACAATTTTAAAAGCGTTTTAACTTTTGCATCGCTATAAATTTACTTATTTTAGACATTGACACATTTGAAAATGGCAATAAAAACTTACTGAATCAGAATGAATTGAAATATTAATGATATCGCGTGGGTACGGTGATCGTCAACGTTCTTTTGAATAAATTCGTATTTTGTTGAATACTGTTTATCCGGATCGTCACATTAGTAAAAGTACGGTATGCCGAACAATTCAAATTAGTTTGAAGTCTTTGGTCAGGTGAAGGATTTAAATAGAAGGGTCCATTAACAGCAACAGATGGAGAAACTAGTTTGAATGTGTTGCTTACAGTGGAAGAAAATCATCATCACGTGTCCACAACAGAATTTAGGTCAAATTCATGAGATCTCTCAAAAATCTACTCATAATTATTCTTAAATCAGCAACTCTTCATATCTAACATCCATGAGTTTAACTGAAGATGATCTTAAAACAGATCTTGTAGACTACATTTTTGCGAAACAATTCACGGAATTGATCGAGCAGCAGCCTAATGTTTTAACGGTCACATCATTTTTTCAGATGAGGCAACGTTTTGTCTCAACGGCACTGTGAACAGACATAATTATCGCTACTGGTTAATTGAAAATCCGCATTGGATTGAAGAAGTCCATACGTCCGTCCTCAAAAGGTGAATGTCTGGGCTGGTCTTGTTGGCAACAAAATCATAGAACCATTTCTTATAAGAGGAAATTTAACTGGCAACGTCTACTTAAACTTATTGCGAAATGAGGTTGTTCCAGCACTTGCGGCCCTCTTTCCAAATGCAAACATAGGTGATCACCCTAATGCACATTTTTTTTAAACGGAACGCCCAGATTTTTTTAATTTTGAATGCAAAATTTTAAAATTAAGGTTTCAACAAGATGGAGCTCCCCCACATTTTGCCCATAATGTCCGGATTATTTGAATGACATTTTTCCGGAACAAATGGAAAAATCGACAAAAATGCGTAGAAAGGATTGACAATTGACTAATGGAACATCGCGTTCGCCAGATCTTTTGCCATTAGATACTGACCGTTTACATTTTTGTCAAATTGTAAATGGAGAAATTAGCATTTTGAACATTATTGTAATCGCAACCTTGAATAGACAGGTATCTTGATTTTTCTGTATTTTCAGGAAATTTTTTTTTTTAACTGTTTTCTTGTGAATAAAAATAAACATCTGAATACTTCCTGAACGTAATTTTTTAAAACATTCAAAAGTGTTCGAGAAAAATCTGGGCAAGTTCATTTTCTTGAAATCGGCAAGGGTTTTAATGTCATATCCTCGTAGATTTTTCAGTTTTGTTCTAGACTGTATACTTCGTTATGTAATAATGTTTGTAGCTAGTATACTATGCAATACAGTTATATAATAACTTGTAACGCTTAATTTAAATAAAATTTCAACATGCTTTTCTATATAATTTGCGTAGATTAATAAGAGTATTGTGTTTTTTCGAAAGTAAAACCTGTCCGATCTATAAATAGATAAAAGAAATTACTTCCAGGTTATTGCTCATTTACAAACTCAGTCTTAAATTTTCTAATTTATCAAATAGAATGAGAAACGGACAAACACAATATCTCTTGCGTAATAACATTTAATATATTTGTTAATAGCGCACTTGTAACCTAGAATCTGCTGATATATTTGTACTAAATATAAAAGCTATTCATCGTGTTTATTCAACGTATTTATTTATGACGAACCTTGATAAGTTGTAGTAAATAAATATTGATACAGAGTCAATATAACAGGAGAAAAACCGTTGTATAAAACAGAAGAGGGCGTTGCTTGTTATGCCAGTAATGAATGGAGTTTGAAAATGTAAATATTATAGTTCTTTATTCTATGTATGGTGCTTGCGGCATTTCTCTCTAAACCTTTTTCGAGTTATTTATAAATGGGGGCCCCCGTGTTGATTTTTTGTTTTAACGATTCCGTTAGGAAATTTAATCGAATTGTGTGATCTTCGGAGATGCTTCGTGTGTTTCTAATTAGATTGAGGTCTCGAAAATTTCCAGGTGAATTAATAAATATGGCAGAGGAGAGATTTTCTCGAGTTGTTTTAACGTCATCTTTTTTTTTTGGCTTTTCTAAGGAATTTATTAATCGTAATCTTCACGCTTATCTTAGCACCTTATCTTGGCATCATTGAACTTAAACGAAATTAACCTTTTTTTTCGTTAAATTTAATTCGATTAATATTAGATCAAAACTCTTCATATCTAACTGATAATCGATAAACAAAATATCTTAAAACAAACACGCTTGTGGAGTACTAGACAAACATAGATAAAAACTTCATAAGCAGGTGATTCATCAAATTAAATATAATATTATGAGTTCTAACTAACAAATCCATGCACAACTGAAATAAAAGGGGATACATGCTTGTTGTTACATATTTATGAACCACCTGTTATACAGTATTGATTTCTACAGTTAGGTATTCATTCATATAAGAATCTTATTTGCATTTAATCGTTGGCGGACATTAATGTTTTGTGTTAACACGTACGTATTTAGAATGGACAGTCGTGCTAATTGAAATTGCGACGATGTAAATGTCAAATTTAGCCGAACAGTGACTTCCCATTGATTTAGGCAATTTCACTGCTGTAAAGTATTAGCATCAGCTGAAAACGTGACAAAACTAACAATTTCCAATCTTCTAATGGATATAAATTATTCGATGGAATGACCAATTATATTGTGTTGCAGAGATTAAGTGCCGTTCGACCTATTTGAAATTAAAATACACAATAATGGGAAGGACAAAAGAAACACCCATTTTTTAAATTGTTTGGGTTTTATTACAAAAAATGGTTGTTTTGATTCGTTCCGAACAAGTTCTGACTCCAATCTTGTTCCAAAATTTTGAAATTGAAATTTCAGTATACAGGGTGTCCCATCTGACGCGGCACATTAATAAAAGTTACTTCAAATATGATGTAGAATCTAAAAAATATATAATATATGGGATGGTCCATTTAAAATAATATAACTGGGACACCCTGTATATTTGAAAATATTTTCTAACATCGTATGAATAGGGACAACTTTTATTTAAAACTTTTATCTGTATACTGTAAAATAAACAAATTATCAATTCAACAATTGATTCATTTTCGACCCTCACCATGAGCAATAGATTTACAACAAATGACGATAATTGACTGGCTTGGCCGAAACTTTACAGAAAATTTTCAAATATACCATTAGCTAGAAGATGAAATGTGGCCTTGAGATCGTGTTTTTAATTTCTCTCTCCAAGACCAAATAAAAGTGCTAGGGTAAAAGTAAAAAATCAAGTTTTTTCGTGTTTTTTTTTTTTTTCAAAATCTCGAAAACCATTTGTCATAAGTGTATTTGTTCTTCAATTTGTTAACAACCAGAAAATTTAAAAACTTTGCCAAATTTAAATCTGCTTTCTATCTCCAATAATGGCGAATTCTATCTCTAATAATAAGACTCCTTTGTCTGAATAATTGAAATGTTGTGGATTATCTCAAATGTTGCTTTAAAATGTCACACGTTTACTATGCACACTTAATGAAATAATTGCTAAAAGCAAAACTCTCTGCTTTTTCATTATTACTTTCATGTTTTTCAATATCCTAAAATTTGTTCCATTTTCCAAAGATTGTAGAAGTAATCTAACAAAATACGATATTGTTTTATTCATTATTTATTATATTTTTCAAAGTTGGTGTAATTTTTCTCCTTTATGTGGCCCCCTCTCCTCTTCATTAAAAAAATCGAATTTTCGAAAGCTTTTCCGGGTTATTCTAGGTTATAAGACAATACAGAAAGATGAAATTCTATCCTCCTCCTCACTGGTTCTCCTCCTCCCTGGCTTGCCACTCCTCTCTACCGTTTTAACCGAACTTTCGAGAGATGTGTGATGATGAAACTGTTTGAGTTTTTTTCTCTGTTGATCCAAAATTCTAGCCCTCAACTATGCACGAACTATTCACGAAATAATTAAAAGGAAAAAAATGAAATTTTGATATCCTCCTACCATTTTTATAAGTCAAACTTTTAAGAGATCTAAAATCATAACCTTCTATTAGCCCTAGCTCACAAAATAATTGAAAAAAGAAATTGTTGGTGCCCTCCTTTTTCTTTAAAGTCTAAAAGTTGCTCCAATTTCCAATATTTGTTTCGTGTTTTTTTTATCTCAAATTTTTCTGAACAACGAAGATTTCAGCCTTCTATTATGAATAGTTCGAGAAATCCTAGTCAACTTGGAAGAACAGCATGTGCTGACAGTTGACTAATTGTTCAATATCTACACTACGTTTACGATCAAGGTCAGAAAGAAAAGAGCTGCCGCTACGATGAAGTGTTTTACAATCGTTCCACTCTGTATATGATGATTATACTAAATGACAAAATAATGGAGAAAAATAAGATTTGATTGCCCCATCCCCTCCTCCTTTGTGACGTGGAAAATTTTGTCGTCTTTTACCCCTTTTTATCTTCCTTTTTACATATAAAGGTTTATACTTGAAATCGTTTAACGTTCTATAATTATCGCTTATAACCCCCCCAACGCTTTTTGAAATTCTAAAAAAAAAATTTCTGATTTTTTATTATAATTCTTTTAAGTATTTTTAAAACCCCCGCGTCTTTTAGAAAATTGTTATGTGAAGTTGTTTCAACTTGTTCTGAACATTACATAATCCAAAATTTTAACATTCTACTAAATAAAAAAAAACAGCCATTAAAACCGCACCACGTGGTTTCGATCTATCCGAACTCGTCAGCGATCCTCCAAATACCAAGACCTCGTAAGCATCGTAACTCGTCACTCAACGTTGATCGCGTTAATTGCGATGAAATTAGGTCTTGCACTTGGAGGATCGCTGACGAGAGAAACCACGTGGTCCAGTTCTAATGGTTGATCTATTTCCATTGCACTCGTAACAATACTGTAGCATTTCTTGGCGTTTTCGTATTTTACTAAATATAATTGCCAAAAAATAAATAATATTTGACTACCTATTCCTTTGTGTTTAACTCCAGTTTTTTCAGGTTGTTCTAGTTGGTCCAAGATTTTGAAATCGCCAGATCTCTTTTTTTGAATAATTGAAATGTTGTAGATTATTTCAATGGTTTATTCTACTTTTTTTTGCGAAATTTTGCAAAATAATGTTAAAATTCCGCCCCTCCTCCCTCCGTCCGCCACCGACCCCCTTTCCCAAGGTTTTTATTTCAAGTTGTTCTGAACATTGTTCCAATATTTTTGCCTTCGATTATGCATAACTCAAAAAATTGTTTTGTACTCCTTTAGTTTAGTCGAACTTTTAAGATATGTGTGTGTTCCAATTGTTTTTCTCTATTGATCCAAAATTCTAATCTTCAAGTAGATATAGATTATTAAAGAACTGAAAACAAAAAAATTGCTTCTGATGTTTTTTGAAATTCTGAAAGCCCTCCTTAAACTGTCCACTGTAAATAAGTGACAAAATAATTCGATTTTGTTGAAAATTGGGTTTTTCGAGATTCATTCTATTTTATTCCAAGATTATGTCATTTTACTGGGCATAATTATAATTCATAAGATAATGGAGGGGAACAGGACATTTTGCCGTTTTTTTCTCCTATTTTGCTGTCCCCTTCCTTCTTCGTTTTGAAAAATCGAACTTTCGAAATCGTTTCTGGGTTATTCTAGGTTTGTTCTATGTTAATCCATATTTATTATTTTATCCCGTCTCCTCACTGGTTATCCTCCTCCACGGCTTCTCCCGCTCTCTCCTGCTCCTCCGTTTTAACTGAAGTTTTGAGAGATGTTGCAAATTGTTTGGTTTCTTTCTCTATTGAATCAAAATTCAAATTTTCTTGTCCTCTCGCCATTGTTGTAAGCCAAACTTTTTAGAGATGCTCCAGGTCGTTCTAGATTTGTGTTATATTGATCTAAAATCATAATCTCCTTCTAGGTGTGGCTCACAAAATAATTGGAAAAAAATGGTTGTCCTCCTTTTTTTTTTTGAAAGTTCTAAAAGTTGCTCCAATTTCCAACATTTGTTGCGATTTGTTTTAATTAAAACTTTTCTGAACATTGAAGGTTTCAGCCTTCTATTATGAATATTTCGAGAAATCCTAGTCAACTTGTAAGAACAGCAACTGCTGACAGTTGACGACTTGGTTCTTTTGTTAAATGGAGAAAAATGAGATTTGATTGCCCCGTCCGCTCCTCCTTTGGGGGGTGGGAAATTTTCCCGTCTTTCCCCCATTTTAGTGTCCCCACCCCTTCCTCTTTAAAAATTGAAAGAAAAGAAAGAAAGAAAGAACACATTTTTGGTCTTCCCTTTTCTTGAATATCGAACTCTTGGTCTAATGATAAAATAATTGAGCAAAACTAGATTTTGTTGCCCCACCTTCTTCTCTTTTGGGGGGTGGGAAATTTTGCCGTTTTTGCCCTCCTTTTACCACCCCCACACTCTCTCTTTTTAAAAATTGAATATTTATCGAAATATTATAACCTATTCTCCCACCCCACCGCCACGCTTTTTCAAATCCTAAACGTTGTTGCAAATTTCAAAAATTGTCCTAATTTGTTTAGGTTTTGTTCTTGATTCAAAATTATAACCTTCTAAAATACACACACACACACACACACACACACACACACACACACACAGAATAATTCGGGAAAACAAAATTTTGAAAATTTAACTTTCGAAAAATTGTTATCTTCATTTGTTCTAAAATTCCAAGATCGCTAGTGAGAATTAATTAAAAAATAATCTTTGATATGATGCAACGATTCTTTCCCAGTTAATTATCAATAAAGATTAACTGAATATAAATGGATTTTTCCACGGAAGGGGGGCACCTACCGGATTTTCCAATCACCTCTCTTATTTTTTATCGCCCATTATTATAATTAGTTCATTTCCAGCTTAACAACAATACAATTCCCTGTCGTTTAAATCAAACACAACTTTTCTAATTAGTACGCAGCTTAGACCTAATAAATGTCGGGCTTATTTTCACGCAAAATTATTCAAAATTATAATTCGATCAGTAATAAGAGTGATAAGAGTTCGGAAACACCGTTAATAATGGCATCGGTTAATCTTAATTGGTATAATAGATACGTTAGGTTGTGCTGTTGGCCCCGGTCCACAGATAAAGATCCGGATAATTTCGATGTTGCAGTCGAAAGGTACATCGAGGTAAATTTAAAATTTTAAATATTCAGGAGGAGTAATTTAATATTTATGCGAAAACGAAAATGCAGAGTTTGGACGCTGAAAAGAAGAAGGCACTGTTAAAATTGAATAGGACTATCAAGCCGAAATTTGGTAATAAATGCGGTGCTTTGAGCAGCGACGAGTCAGGCGTTGAAGATGAATTGGATCCTGAACAATTGGCCCAAATTATACCTGCTGATACAAAGAGTGACGATAATGATTCGGTTATTAGCTGTGTATTAATAGGTATTGTTTTTTTTTTAATTTAAAATATAACCATTAATGCATATTGTTAAGTTAAGCGATGTATTATCACCGATCAAAACAAAATTGCGATACGATTTCTTTTATCACGAAGCGGATACGCACAGGCAATACATTTTAACCGGATTTTGTAATCAATTTTATCGTTCTCCATTTCATTTAATTAATTTGAATCGCAGTCCCGCGTTGTACTCGAACGAAACAAACATCTTTTTCTTTTAATCCCAAAATGTCAACGTTATTAAGTCGAAAAACAATTCAGAATTATTTCTCGATTGGTCGTAAAACCGACGAATACGATTCTATTCTTGCGAAACCGCAGATCTGCACCTACTGCAAGAAATGTTTCCGATTGTGTTGTTCCAATTGCATGTCTTCTTTAGAAACTGACATCGATGATATAGATGCTGTGATGGAACGGTATATTGAGGTACGCAATCTGGGGATAAAATTAGAATTTAAAGATGGGGGAATAAATAAGAGTTTTGCTTGTGAAATCTAGGGCTTAGATGGTGAGAAAAAGGCTACAATTCTGGAATCGAATAGGACGATCAAGTTGAAGATCAGTAATAAATGGGGTACTCAAAATACAGATGACGAATCTGGAGATGAGGAGAGGGAATGTGAAGGAGATTTACCACAAATTGTATTGCCGGAAACTGAGAGGAATGAAGATGATGAATTGTGGTTAAGTGCTGTTTGGCAAGGTATTGTTTTTAGTTTTTGAATCAAGTTATGTTAACTACAACTAGAATAACGATTAGAGTCCGAACTATATTAATAATGAGCTTTTTAATTGAATAAATTGACGTTTAATACGAGTCAAATAATATTTTTTGTCAAGCTCTAACAAGCTTCTGTTTAAAGACTAAGAAAAAAGTAAACAAAAGAACTGATCTAAGTTCAATCGTTAAACATTGATTCAATTTTGATACTACCACAAGAACTTCCACTCTTATGAATGGTCATTTATCAGCATCTCTTGCTAAGTTCTCAGCTATTCTGCCAGTTTTTCGAGTCTCCTATTGTAGTCAAATCCCATCTCGGAATCAAACCTGACAGCATATAGTGCTCTAACGACAACCTAGTTGTTAAATAAAATTGTTCGTGTTGTTCGACGTTTTAAAAGCATCCTCGACTTTTGCAGAAGAAATTTCTTAGTCACAATTTCTTCTCGAGCACACTTTCAATTTTTCAATCACAAATTATTGTTTCAAATGCAAACTAAGTCAAAATTAAACTAAAAACTTTGTTGAAAGGCTATGGATGAAATCCACGCCTGAATTAATTTATGTAATATATCTCTGGACAAGCTTAAAGGATTAAAACCTGGTGGAATTAGAGGACACCTTAAAATCCCAACATCAACTACCTAATTCATACTGCGAAGGAAAAGATCCCTATGCAATACAGCTTCGACCAAACCCTACAAAGTGGTCATCGAAAGCCGTATTAGGTGGGCTTCCGATGAGCCTCAGCTCAAAAGAGGAACCCTGGCATAGTACACGCACGTCTCTCTACAATAGAAGGAGTGGGGATGGGAATTTGGGGTCAGTCGGGTTAACCACTATCTCAAAGTGCCTATCGGACTCCACTCCCAACATATTTCAAGCGGAGATTTCTGCTATAAGCTGTGTTGAAGGGGGGTCGAAGGGAACGAAAAGGCAGATGAACTTGCCAAAGAAGCAGCGAAAATGCCTTTCATTGGACCTTATTCCTGCAAAAGAGCCACCTAAAACAAGCAGTTAACACAATGGGAGGACAACAGAAAGACCTCCCACTGGCAGAAGACGCCAGAACGAAAGCAGACGAAGGCATTGTTATCAGGATCGCCTAAGATAGCACAGTCGTTGCTATCTTTCAGCAAAAGGGACCTTGGACTGCTGGCAGAGTTTCTGCCAGGTCATGTGGCCCTGAAATACCACCTACAGAAACTCGGAAAAGCTGAAGATCAAATCTGCCGTCTGTGTCAAGAAGATCTAGAAACCTCAGCTTATGAACTTAGGAAGTTGTATCACTCTTGGTCTGGCCCATTATGATCACGAGCACACTGGTTACAAGTTCTGTCTATTTTCGATTTGTGGCTGGTTCTTCGTAGATTATACTATCACCTCTGTTTTCGCCACTCTCTTCCCTTTCCTTCTCTTTCTATAAATATAAAATATCAATATTATCTTTAGTTTGTTTTGGGCCCTAGTGTAAGAGCAGCTCCTTGTGATCCATGGAGCTGATCTCGGATCCTTTTGACGGCATAACATAATAATAAAGAATTTCTTTTTTCTAAAAAAAGTAATTGGACTTCCTCGCTCTAATGTTATCCCACACTATACAGGGTACACCAAAATCCGAACAAAATTAAATTTGAATTTCCTAGTTCTATACCACTTCGAGAGGTGCATGTACTAAACATTCATAACCTCGAAACTGTTGCAATGTGGAAATCAAGTGCGGAGTACAATCGAAGAGCCGCAGAAATAATTCGATTCTTCGGGTACCCAAGATCGACTGTGTATGATGTTGTCGCAAAGTATAATGAGCCAGAGCAGGTCTTCCAACACCGGCACTCGAACGAGCTCGTTGTTAGAAAGCCTGAAATCATTCAAAGTGCTGATGAGCTGATTTTTGATGATCCAAGCCAGTCGATCCGAGAATTGTCGTCGGTTGTCGGTGTGAGTGAAAAAACTATACGTCGAATCGTCGTGGAGGACTTCCATTACACGTCTTATACAATTAAAGTGAGATGGATGCTTTTCGAAGCTGCCAAAGGATAAAACGACTTTTGTGTTCTTTCCGAAATAATGTTGCTAGACGCCTCAGGTTTTACAATCGATGCGAAAATCATCGAAGGAGTGATCGCTAGCTCGCCCATGATCCTGAAGATGTCCCTACTGTTTCCAGAACGAAATTTTCGGCGAATGTTCACGTGCTAAGTGTTATGTCCAGCAACAAAGAGCAACATGTCACAAAAGGAGTTGTGGTGAAGAATTTTGTGCAAAATCAGTTGTCCGACAACGTTGACATGTTTTGGTGCAAAGAATTTTGTCCTCCCAACAGCCCAGATTTAAGTCCTTTGGACTTCTAAGTATGGGGCATGATCACTAATAAGTTCAGACGTCCAAACGTCGCATCATCGTGAGCTGTTATTGAAGCGGCATTCGCCAGTATGAGTCACGGTTCAGACTCATTAAAACGGGCCTGCGAACGCTTCAGACAAAGAATGGAGGCGATCAATGACTTAACAAGTAAAAAAAATAATGAAAAAGGTTTTTCATTTTTGCAATAAAAATTATGTTTCAAAAAAATGTTTAATTTGTCCGGATTTTGGCAACGCGCCCTGTATACATCGAGTCGAAATTAAAATTCTCACCATTTCTAACGTCTTTATTATTGGAGCTTGCATACCTCAAAATGACGTCAATTTCTGACATCCTTTGGGATTTTGATAGCGTATAATTGACGTCAATATGACGTAATCTGATTATTTTGGGGGCATAATTATTATTTGGGGTAAATTATGCATTTTGATCAACAATATCAACAAACAATTAATAATAATTAGAAGCTTGATGCCTGAGGCTTTCTGGGCAACTGTCTTGAAGCTCAGATACCTGCAAACAGTATCTGAACTTCGACATTTATTTTAAAAAATTACCTTTTTATATCATGACATTTCTTTCAACATCTTTTAAAGCAATAATTTAAAAAAAAAAACAATTTCTATCCACAGTTTTAGCATTTATCACGAGACAATATTTTAAACTCTAATCCAATTTAAGTAAAAACCTACAAGAACATTTCGTAGACAGTCGGCGTTTAGTTATTATTTCTCGAAGGCTTCCCTGCAATGTACTCGAAGCAGACAAAGAAACTGTATTAAAGATAAAACTTTCTCCCGAGTAATAGTGTTTAGGTCGACACAAGAGTGTTGTACGGGCGTTTTTCTTAGCTCTCGAAACTTGAAACTTAGCACTTTACGTAATACATAGTACGAGCAACGTCTCTCTCGGAATACGGACAATGTGATTTAACCGTTTCGTATTTTACATTCTGCTACAATATGAATTGCTATTGTTGTCTTCAGAAACGCGATAACAAAATTGTTATTATCGAGTATTACTATTAGATGAACAAGGAAGAAAATTGAGCAATATAAAGTTTAAAAAGGAGCGGAAATTAACTACAAAATATATTTTAAAAAATTACGTCGATAATGATTAGGTTGAGGTACTAAATTTAAAAAATGTAGACGTATATGGGATACGTTAACATATCCTTAGAACACTGAACCAAATATGAACGAAGCCATAATTTCATTCAATTCAAGTTACCCATAAATGGCGAACAAACTATTAATATAACAGAGAACAAAAATAAAATATTTTTCTACATAACTCCCTTCAACACTAATACACTTATTCCATCTCTTTTCCAATTTCCCCATACCCTCAGAAAAAAATTGCAGCTTCTTTGAGTTGTTCATCACACGCAAATCGCTTTCCCCTGAGATGCTTTTTTAAATTTTTGAATAAGAAGAAGTCTGAAGGAGCTAGGTCGTGGCTATAAGGTGGATGCCTGTTTCTGGATAAGAATGCGGCCTCTCCATTTATGGTTGACCCTCTTGGCATATATTCAATAATCAAGACTCCTTTAACATCCCAGAAAACAGTTGCCATCAGTTTTTTTCCAGAAAATTATGTCTTGGAATTTTTTGGTGGTGAAGAGCCCTTATGAACCCACTGCATGTATTCTTGTTTGGTAGGGGGGTCCCAATGATGCACCCAAGTCTCATCCCTGGTGGATAATTCGAGATAAAAATGTTTTGTCCCTCTACAACTCAGATTTTCGTGAGAAACTTATTTTCTGTACAGTTTTTGTTCAGGTGTTAGCAATCTGGGTATCCACCAGGCAGACACCTTCTTCATACCCAAATCGTCAAAATTTTGAGGACAATTCAGTATCAAATTTTCGACTCTTCGCACAACGTCTTCAGTTCGAGCTTCAGCAGGTTGTCCGGACTTTGGGTCATCATTGATTGACTCTCGGCCCCATCAATATTTTACTTGAAAACAAGATGGTGCATCTTTCCCATACACAGCAACAATTCTTTCATGAATTGCTTTTGGACCATTGCCTTCTTTTGTCAGGAAGGCGATGTTGAACCTTAGTTTCACTCATTTTATCAAGAAGTAGACCGTTTCAAAATTCTGTCAACAGCACAAACTAAACACGACTTACCACATGTACATACTTCTAACAGTGACAGCAATTTTTCGATAATTTGTTTGACGTCGTCACTCTTTTGTTTCATAGTTAGGTAGATAACATAAAAATACGTCCTCGTAACCATATTCGAAGAGAACTGAGAGAATTTGATTGAAAATATGTAGGGTAAACACTACAGTAATTGGAGAGTAAGTTTTATTTAAAAATTCGTACAAACTTTGGTTTTGAAGATGAAGAGTAAATAACGCCATTAAAATAAAGCAGACAATATGATTTTTATTCTGAATGATTTCTAAATCGGAATATAGGTTTGTAAAAAAAAATTTTGGCATTTAAATTTCAAATTGTAAAAAACAACGTTACTGGACACATTTTTATAGTAGCTATAGTATAGTATTTACTATTATTTTATTTAATCTAGTTACAATAGTGATTTAATTCTAATTACCTTTGAGTACTTAACTACCTGGGCGATTATTTCTAAATGGATTCGGTCTTGGATTTGCCTCTACAAACTTCTGGACACTAGAAATTAAATCTTCAATTTTTCTCGGAAAACCTTTTTTTGTTAAATCTCAAATCAATCAAAATGAATCGTCTATTTTGTTCAATTTTTCGATAAGAAAATTGTATTCCAAGTACCTACTAAGACGGCAAAACGGTGCCGTAACAAGGCAATTAAACGCATTTGCACACACAAAATCTACAGCAAGAGTTGCAGCGGTAGTTGCACAAGTAGTACAGCACTAGAAGCACTAGCGCGCACCACAAGACTAAAAAAAGCGTTATCGGACCAAAAAACTAAAAACTAAAAACAAAAAAATTTGACATTTTTGAAAATTAAAACTGAAAGAATTTTGTGAGCGAGAAAAGTTTCGAAAACTTTGTAACTGAAGACTTTGAAATATAATACTTTTGACTGACAAAATCATTACTGCAAAATTTTTCTATTGAAAAAAAAAATTGAAGGAAATCTGTAAGGTTAGTAATAAAACACCAATAGGGGCGAATACAATTCCAGACGATTTGGAAAGTAGACGCACAATTTTGTTTATTTGATTCATTAGGTGAAGAACATGTTGTGACAAAACAACAATTTTTATTATTTTTGTGACAACAAAATTTGAAATTAAAATTTTTTTGATCGAAAAATTTTTCACAATGTTTATGAATAAAAAAATGCCCTTAATAGGCGAAAATAGATCAAGCATCAGAAGCAACCATGTCGTTTCGACCTTCTAGGTCTCATCAGTGCAACTCCGTGCAGTGCAACTTTAATGCTTGATCTATTTTTATTCTGGCATTTCTCGACGTTTTTAAAATGTTTAAGACTCAAAATTGGTTTTTATAACCAAAGAAGACATGATAGGATTATTTTTTGTTAAACAAACCGGGTATTTTCATTCATTTCTGAGTTGCATATTATGATCTTAATACCGCGTGTAGCTATTTTGTTACTTTACAAAATAAAGTCAACTCGTTTCTTATTTAAAATAATTTGAAACATCAGCTTCAATATAAATACACAATAACCCTGCATCTTCATTCCGTTAAAGATACTGACATGTCTTTAAATAATGTTAGAGAGTGGACTTTAAATATGTATGGCTAAATTTGGAAGTTTTGAGTATCTCATTATACCCTCTGAAATTGGAACTAACTTACGGTAGCTTCTTGTAACAGCATCCATTTTGGGACAAATTACTTTTTACTATTATCTGTCATAACCTTCGTAGGTATATAGTTTCTTTACCCACAAATACTGTCATTTATACGCAGAAAAATATATATACAGGGTGATTGGTGAGAATGGCCTATTAAAAGTATTATACAAACGGATAGGAATTTTAAAACAAAATTTTGCAGTTGGATATGGTTGAATATGTACTATCACGTGAAAATATTTTTGAATAAATATCACTTCCGGTTAACCGGAAGTGGGCATCAACTTCGATTTTTTAAATAGCATGCTATAAAATAAATTACAAATTCAGCTTCTATGATAAATTTTACACATATTTCATGTATCATACCCTATACCTAAATACCATTCCTTCTGAGTTATTCGTAATTAAAGAAAAAAAGTGACAGATACCGATCTTACTTTATAGTGATATTACTTCACGTAGGAGTAAATGAGGCGAATGAAATTTTGCATACGCACAGCTGATATTATGTAGTTATACAGCATTTGAAGTTTTTTTTCTCTAACATTATACAGGGTGTTTAAAAACTTAGTTGCTTATAAATAAGTTTAATCCGCGGAAAGTACATTTTCTTAAATGGAAAGGTATATATTTTATTAGATATTATGATTCTACAAAATATTCTCGTTGAATCCGTATTAGGTGTTCCTATACCTAAAATGTAAGGTTAATAAGTTATAACGATCTAATTAACCTCCGTACCTAAAATGCTCAAATACGTCAATTTACAGAAGCAAGTGTGCTTAGCTCATTTGTTTTACGTACTTACTTGCCACTTATTTTGACGTCTGTCATTTTGTTAATCGTAATTCTTCCCATTGAATTATAGCAATAAGGGATCCTTTAGGCGAATAACACCAGATGATTAGCAAGAATTATAGGAATACGTCTCCGAATATAGAATGCCTCAATAGAAATGGTTGCCATGTCGAACCATTTAGATAACTTATTTATTTGTGTTATTATTATTGTTGTTCTTATAATTTTTCTACTGTATCTTTTATATTATCTTTTTTATTTTTTTAATTTTACCTAATTTGATATTACTAATTATTTAGACCTTTGATGTAGATTTACTTTATGTTGATTATTCAAATACCAATTGTTGGGAGTATCTAGGAGAATTCTTAGATAATCTAAATTTTTTACTGATATTGTTACACGTTGGGTTTTACTTTACACTTTGGATTTTACTTTTATTTTAGATACACAAAAGACTCTTCAATCAACTAATATTTCATTGAGCATTGAGTAAAAAAACGTTCAACAAAATATTTTCTTTTGGACATACTACTTCAACTGTTTTTTAAATATCTGCCATCTTAAATAATTATAACTGTTATTATTACTTAACAGGTATTGTTCTTTCACCATTGTTCTACGAACTTATCGGTCGCTAAAACTTCTTATATCTTAAAAATTCTTAGAAATTTTTGCTGATCATTGCTTGTAAATTTCAGTATCTTTCACTAAACGTTTGATACGTTTATTTCACTATTTCATTACATTCACTTTGCATAATAAATAAATTCATGATTACCTGATTTGGTCTATTCTCAATGCTAATCCATTCTAACGCAATATACTGAGAAAAATGTAGTGCACAGAAACGAAAACAATGTTATTACAGAGGTAAAATAAAAATTGTAAAAAAGTATTAAGATAACAATATTTTTTGTAACAAACGGGTTTAAAACGGGTCGATGGCCGCAGTGGTTAGACGGCTGACTATTGTTGTGAGAGGACAATAGGTGCCGGGGTTCAATTCTCTGGAGGGACGGTGACATTTTTTCAGAGAGTTTAATCCCGGATCGACTTGCCATTCGCTGTTGAGAGCAAAGTGATTAACGGCGCGGCATCATAAAAGGCGATATGATGCTGTCACAAAGCCATTTAAACACAACTTACACACACTAAACTACACCGCAAGAGTTGCTGTGATAGCCAGACAAGTAATACAGCTTACGGAGTCACTGCAACTAAGCACCCACCACACATTAAAAAAAAACAAATAAAATAATTTTTTGTTGTAAATTAAATACTCGCATTGTTTACCCTAATTATTGTACTGGTGCAGATCTATTTCCCAGAGTGTACGCGAGAACAACTAACTAAAATGACAGATGTCAAAATAAGTGGCAAGTAAGTACGTAAAACAAATGAGCTAAGCACACTTGCTTCTTTAAATTGACATATTTGAGCATTTTAGGTACGGAGGTTAATTAGATCGTTATAACTTATTAACCTTACATTTTAGGTATAGGAACACCTAATACGGATTCAAAGAGAATATTTTGTAGAATCATAATATCTAATAAAATATATACCTTTCCATTTAAGAAAATGTACTTTCCGCGGATTGAACTTATTTATAAGCAACTAAGTTTTTAAACACCCTGTATAATATTACAGAGAAGAACTTCAAATGCTGTATAACTACATAATATCAGCTGTGCGTATGCAAAATTTCATTCGCCTCATTTACTCCTACGTGAAGTAATATCACTATAAAGTAAGATCGGTATCTGTCACTTTTTTTCTTTAATTGCGAATAACTCAGAAGGAATGGTATTTAGGTATAGGGTATGATACATGAAATATGTGTAAAATTTATCATAGAAGCTGAATTTGTCATTTATTTTATAGCATGCTATTTAAAAAAACGAAGTTGATGCCCACTTCCGGTTAACCGGAAGTGATATTTATTCAAAAACATTTTCACGTGATAGTTCATATTCAACCATATCCAAATGCAAAATTTTGTTTTCACATTCCTATCCGTTTGTATAATACTTTTAATAGGCCATTCTCACCAATCACCCTGTATATAATTTATATAACACTATGTATTATAAACACTACAGACAAATAACCTCGTCGATATTAAAAAAATTACGTATAGAATGGTTAACAGCTACGAACTCTAATGTTCTTCCAAATAATTTATGATAAACCCTCTGTATACAGGGTGTCCCAATAGTGCGGTGTCGGGCGATATCTCAATACCAGTTTCAGATACAAAAAGAATTTTGAAATAGAAGATGTTTAATTTTTAAAGGGGCATAACCTAAAAATGCTTTCGTTTATACAGAGTGTCTCAGAAAAGCAGTACTGCATCGAAGTTTATTTTTTCAAATGGAACACCCTATATTTTATTACATTTTTAGAATCTACTATAAAATCAACATACTTTTCATATACAGTAGAACCTCGATTATCCGTGTGCGGATTAACCGTGCTGCGGATTAACCGTGTTAGCAAACAGCTTCGATTATCCGGGTTTCAATATCCGTGCAGAATGCGAACTAATTTCTTAATAATTTTTTCATCAAAAACTTCTGTAGTTCTCTATCTTCAAGTTTGTCGCTGGAAGTTTTTCGAAATCTAAACTTTCTTCGATTCAATTGTCAATGAAAGTTGAAGAAGCATTCCGATCGACTCGTATTAATAAATAAAAATGAATTTACTCAGAAAAAAAAAGCAAATGACATTAACTGATTATTTTTCTTAATTAAGTTTTGATTTAACTTTTTACACAATTATTGTAATAAGAAAAGCATGTTTTGATTTTTTTATATCTATATGTTATGTGTTATGTTTTTTGAGAATTTTATATTGTTTTTTTTTGATATTTTCTTTGCCATAATAAACTTTACCAGCTTAATTTTATATTCATTCCAAGTTAGATACTTTTTTCGTAGTACGGTAAGTAGTCATAATAATTTGTAAAACAACTTTTTTGACTAAAATAAGTAGGTGCGGATTAACCGTGCTTTTCGATTTTCCGGGCTTGGTTCAGTCCCGACCAGCACGGATAATCGAGGTTCTACTGTACCATTGTCTATACCTAATCCTAATAGTTTTTGAAATATTTGATATTTTCTCTAATAGATGTCATATGCAGATATTATTTTTCTAAGTCATATCTTACTTATGTTTGACCCCAGAAACAAAATTTTTGGTATGCGAGTAGTCTATACTTGCAATAATTTTTACAACTTGCTAAAACTATTTTATTTAATACAGAGTGTTCAAAAAAGGGAAAGCAACATAACAAATTTCAGATTTAAAAATCTCCATTTCCTTATTTTATTTACTATTTTACTCCTAAAGGTGCATTTGCAAGGTTATAACAACGTTTTGAGAGAACTGGAAGCGTGTACTATGAAAATAAATTGCAAAGACAAAAACAGGTGGCCATGCACTGAAGAAAATGAACACCTAGTATTAAAAATTTGAAATTTTGCCCAAATCAATAAAAAACAAAACGCCCATATGGTGCAAACTTTATGAATGACGCTGTATGTATGCACATCTGGAATACAAAATCGCAAATGATTTAAATTTCATCACGAGTCACTGCTTTATACAAATCATGTGCTGGCTTTTTATCAAAACATAACACTCATTTTGTATATCACAGCACGCCATGCGTTACTAAACGCAGTTTCGCGCACGAAACTAAAAACATTCCATCGTTACAGATGATGTCAGCCAGATGTCCGAAGCCCATTCTTCACCGATGTTGGCGGCGAGAAGCGGCACGAAGAGCGCTACCCCCAGCCCGATCGCCCCAAGTTCCCGTAGGACCACCGGCTCCGTATCCAGCCAAGAATGGCGCAGTAACGATGAAGATATCGACAGATTAGTCGTGCCAAATAGAAGTAGTGTATCTAGTCTAGGTGTAAGTAAACTTGAATGTCCGTTGTAATCATCAAACCGCGTTTACGAAAAAAATATTTATTTTACAGTTGCGTTCCGATTCGATGGCCAGCGTTTATTCGGGCGCCTTCGGCGGCGAATGCACGGTTGCGGTGAAAGGACAAGTCGAATTCGGCCTTCAATATAATTACAAAACCGGCGCCCTCGAAATCCTGATCAAACAATGTCGAGATCTGGCGGCCGTCGATGCCAAACGCAACAGATCCGATCCTTACGTTAAAGTGTACCTTCTCCCTGATAAATCGAAAAGCGGCAAGCGGAAGACGAAAGTCAAGAAGCACACGCTCAATCCGATCTTCGACGAATGCCTCAAATTCCATATCGCCCTCAACGGATTGGAGACGAGGACGTTATGGTTAACGGTGTGGCATTCGGATATGTTCGGCAGGAACGATTTCCTCGGTGAGGTCACGATGGCTTTAGAGAATAAAGTTTTCGATGATCCCACGCCTAAATGGTATACGCTTCAAGAAAGGGTATATTACCACCATCCCCTCATCGATTGCATTTTTTTTTAATTTATATTTTTCCCCTCCTCTCAGACTGAACCGTTCGATGATATGCTCTCTTTCAAGGGTGACATTTTAGTTGGGCTAAAATTTGTACCACCCGATATGACCGATAGGCACAAGAAGGGGAAGAGATCGCGCGGATCGCTGCACGTTCTGATTAAGGAGGCTAAAAGTTTGACAGCTGTCAAAGCTAACGGAACGTCGGATCCGTTCTGTAAAAGGTATTTTATATTTAACGCTAGATCTTGTTGGGAGGTGGGAGATGAGACGTTTCTCGTTATTTCAGTTACCTTTTACCGGATAAGGGACGGAGCTCGAAACAGAAGACTACGGTGATGAAGAAGACGGTGAATCCGGTTTGGAATCATACGTTTACGTACGAAGACGTCACGCTGCAGGAATTAGCCGAACGCTGTTTAGAATTGACGGTTTGGGATCACGATAGGTTAGCTAGTAATGAATTTTTGGGCGGTGTTAGGTTCTCATTGGGTACAGGTGAGTTCTAGTTTTATATTCTATTTTTGAATTGAATCGGCTGTTTTAAAAACAATACAAATCCGCCTCCTGACATTTTGGGAAAACAAGTAGGGGAAGTTTACCTAAAATGGGATACTTAAGGTTTGGATCTGGTTTAAAAAATAAGTACAAGTACAAAATAACGGACAACCCTCATAATGAATATACCAAGCATTTATTCAAAAAATAGCACATTTTTATTTTTGTCGATATCTCGAAAACGAAAGGAATTGACCTATGGTGTATATGAACTTTTTTGACCAGAATCATCACTGGAACACATGATATAATTTTGTCGGTTACCTCAGCAAACACCCTGTATATATATACACCCTGTATATATATCTCCAAGCACAGATCACATATGAAATATCTGGCCTCGTTGTCTGAAACACCGCAAACTTCGTGGAACCATCTCTGACAGGAACTGCACCGAATCCACTGGTCACCAGATTTGCTGCTTCAAAAAAAATCTACTTAAAAATAGAAGCACACGGGATTTTCTTCATTCTCACCGTTTTCTTTGGTGATGCCTATTTTCTTGGTATTTTTGTCTTTGGTCTTAGGTTTCCCATTCACATCTTTTTGGTCTCTAGACTTGTTTCTTCAGTATTCTTTTCGCTCGAACTATTTTTCTGTGGTTTTGAAGCTTTTCTTTACTGATGAAAGATGTCAATTTACTGGTTGGCACTTTACGTGGTTTCACCTCTATACTGGCACTCAATTCATCCCTATAAGATGAGCTCGTTAAAATGGGAACTTTACCTCTGTTTGCAGTTTTCTCAGGCTTTCTTAATGCTGCTTTTGGATATGGTTGAATCATGTCTGGTGAAACACAACGTTGAAGAATATTGGCCAGAGGTTTATCATCATCACTATAGAGAAACTGTCATCTGACTTATGAGGACAAGCTAATTTTGATTGTGGTAGTGTGTGGGTCGAATACGGAAGTGGTGTTTGATGCCAGATTGGCAATGGTGGTTCTCTTTGTGGTGAACTCTATTCCGTTGAAGTTGATCAGTAGGATTGGCAGCTATAAACATATCATCAGTGAAAACGTGGCGATTAACGGGAAATAAAAGCCAGTTTTCTCAAAACCATGAATTGCATTTCCAAATAATCTGCCAATATGGTAAATTGTAACCGACTCTACCTGGATTATTCCTGAGAAATGCTACATAAATGATCGAAGCCAAACCCAACCAGCCATTTTTCTCATTATTGGCCATAAAGACAAAATGCTTATGTTTGTAGATCTAAATTTTTACAAGAAATATGTTAAAAACTTTACAGTGTTATTATTATTAATGAGACACCCTGTACATTTTTTAATATTCTTAAAGAAAACAATATTTTGAACAAAAAATCCAATGAGACTGGTCTAAAAACAATCTAAAGCGTTTATTACTTTGATTGTCAGGGTGTGTGGCACGGACCTTCTGTTTGCCTAAATCTTTAATCAGCATTCAATAGACTGTGCTTTTCGGTATCCTGATTTCCTCTTGGATGAGTTTAGTCGAACACAGCGATTGCTTCGAAGAATTTCTTTGACATTCTCGAGCTTCTCTTCATTGTGAGTGGCTTTTTGGCGTTGCCGCTCGATAATCATCCTCGTATTTTCTATCATTGCTGCTTCTTTTCTTTTTCTTGTTTCTGACGAGTTTTTTTTTATGATTAGAAATTAAAAATGGGATGTACGAAGCTTTTAAAATGACCGATTCAATTCTGTTACGATTTTATTCATAAAAATCCATATTAATTTTTTTTTCTGTGTTTCTCAGGTAAACATTATGGAAAACCTGTAGATTGGATGGACGCCACAGGTAAAGAAGTGTCACTTTGGAAAAGCATGCTCGAAAGGCCGAGTTTATGGGTCGAAGGTTGTTTATCGTTACGTCCAACCCTAGACCAACGATCTACGCAATAAAATACTTAAAACCTCATTACAAATACGGAATAAGATATAAAAAAAGGGAGGGCAAATATAGTAAAAGAAAAAAAATTATAATAATAATATCAGCGACCAATAAGATTGTTTTGTACCATTCCTTCTTTCCTATATTTTTTACATGTATTATGTACATTCCTTTTCTTTAAGATGATAAAAGAGATTTGCTTTTTTTGATAAATATATTCCACATAATAGTACGTAACATGATGTAATTAAATATGATTATTATATAAATAGAATTATTATATTAAAAAAGAAATGAGAAATTTATCGTGTTGAGATGATGTTTTGGTTGTCGTGTAGGAGGACGAAATTATTGAATTTGTTGTATATGGTGTGAATGCTTCATTTTTGTAAATGTTGATAAAATTTGATATATAAATGGGTTAAAAATGTATAATCATTTTTATCTTGAAGTAAGTAATTTTTTACTACTATTATTATAAATATAGCGTGTTTAAATGTATGCCTATATTGAATAGGTGAAAAGAATTTAATTTCTAATAAACTGATATATTTTCATATTAAGTTAGTGGTTTTTATTTATTAACCTTTAGTTTTACTAAATTATGTGTAATTATGATTTCTCTTTATCTGCAAAATACGCCGAAACTGCCTCCTTGACTTCATCATCGGCAGTAAATTTTTTACCCCGCAGCTCGTTTTTCATTTTCGGAAACAGAGGTAATAATCACTCGGGGCCAGGTCTGAGCTGTAGGGTGGGAAATTCACAATTTCGAAGCCCACCTTATGCAGGGCAGCTAACGCAACGCGGCTCTTGTGGACGGGCGCGTTGTCGTGCAAAAGCAGCACACCTTTCGTCAATTTTCCCCGTCTTTTCTCTTTAATGGCTTCTTTTAGTCGCTCTAATATTGAAGCGTAATATTCTCGGGTTATAGAAACACCTTTATCTTTATAATCAATCAACAATATACCTTCCGAGTCCCAAAATTCCGTTGCCATGAGTTTCCCAGCTGATTGTGACACTTTAAATTTCTTGAGAGGTGCTGTGCCCTTTTTATGCCACTGCATGCAGAGTCTTGTTTGGACTCAGGTTCATAATGATGAACCCAAGTTTCGTCTCCAGTAAGAATTCGACTCAATACACCATCCTTGTCTTCATTACAGAGCTCCAAAAATGCATGCGAACACTACACGCTGTTGTTTTTGCGGCGGCGTGAGCATTCTCGGCACCCATCTTGCGCTGACCTTAGACATGCCGAGATGATCGTGTAGGATTTTAAAAATTATTGTATCGGATACTCCAACCATTTCTGCGAGTGTTTCTTCTTTAGTCGAGCATCTTCGAGTACAATTTTTTCACCTTTTTGGATAAGTGCTGGCGTGGTCACCTCAATGCTCCTGCCCGGCCTCGGGTCGCCTTCAAGGGATTCCCTTCCTTGTTTAAATAAACTATGCCACTTATACACCATGGTTTTTCCTGGACAAGAGTCGCCGTAAACCAATGACATCTCATTGATTTTATCAAGGAGAGGTGTCATATTATCATATGTTTCCTTCATATGCACGGCATGACCAACAGGAATGGAGGAGTAGATGTTTCCTATATGTAGAAGGACAGCTTTCAAACTCGATTTAGAAGCAACTATAAAAAGAAGCCATTCTTCCGGTTGGTGTTTGTAACTTGATTCTCGCATTAAACCGTCAACATTTTTGCAAAATGAAAAAGCTTCTTCAGTTGAAAAATTCTGTGACAGTTCTTTCTGGCGATTTCGATATACAAAAATACGCGTACTCGGAGCTAACAACTTTCATCCTTGTAGTCTTGATCCTAATATATCTGCCTGAGTTTTTGATAAATTGAGATCTCGAACTAGGTCATTTAATTCCAATTGATTTATTAAATGAGGCGTGTCCTCTTGAGATGACAAATATTCTTCATCTGTGTCCGATAACTCTGAAATGTATTCTTCTATCTAGGCTTCAACATGTTCTTGGTTCGAAACATCAATAGGACTTAGTACTGGCAAAGCTTCCGAATGAGGAACTGGACGAGTGGTAGAAGGTAAATTAGGATAAGTAATTTTATCCTTATTTTTACTGGAAAACCCGAAAGTCTTTGTACAACAAAAGTTGTAGTAGTCTGTCGAATGATCCTTTTGTTCTCGCCAAATCATCGTTTTAGGTCTGCGGTGATCTGCGGCTGCAGGTGTTATTCGTTTGTGAGGTTTGTGTTTTTGTAGTCTCGGTACGTGTAAAAATAATACGGATTTTAAAAGGTAATTGACGATTTTCGTGAATTACAAGCACATCAAGAAGCATAATAAATCTATAAAAATGTCGTATTTAACACGTGTTAAATTGAAGGTCTGTCCTTATTTTGGACTCAAATAATATTGGCCTCAAATGTGGCTATAGTCATTCATGAAACTAATAAAACAAATGGATTGCAACTCTACCGGTCGACCATTTACTGAGACGAAATAGAAACTTATCATAGTGACCACGATCAACTCGAAATAAACTTATCCGAAAAAGCCTAAAAGTTGGATGTGCTCTTAAGTTTCAAAGACAACGCGAAAATGATCGAGTTTGAAAGTGCATTCAGACATTTTATGGAATACAAGTACAAAAACATTTATTTTTTGTACCTCGTCAACTAAATTTCGTCGTTGCAGTAACCCTGAAGTGAATCATTAACATTGAAGTGGAGCAGAATTGCAAGAACATCATAGATTATTTCATTAAGGTAGAAATAAATGAAATGGTTTGAAATATTTGATTTTTTTAAATATACTTTTCAAAATAGGGTTGTGAATTCGTTTAGCATACCTTCTATACCTTATAAAAATAGAACAAAATCCTTGAAATATCTGCTTTTTAAAATATACCTTTAAAATTAGGGTAAAATCTTTGAAAGCATGTCAAAAGTGTCCTAAAAAGGGACCTTCTTACTACACTGATACGGAATTTTTCTAAATTATTTTTTATCATGAGTAGTACAACTATAATGAATTATGATTGAAACTTAAAATATAGTTTTCCACAATGAACTGATGATTTTAGAGTGAGCCCCGAAATAGGGCCCCTCTACGATTACTGAAAAAAACTGTATTAATCTGATATTTATTCATTAATACTGAAATGTAGCTATTTATATTCGTTCACAATTTGGTGGCGATTAAATAAATTCAGTTTTTTATACAATTTTAAATAAATTCGTACAAAACTTTGGTTTTGAAGATGAAGAGTAAATAACGCCATTAAAATAAAGCAGACAATATGATTTTTATTCTGAATGATTTCTAAATCGGAATATAGGTTTGTAAAAAAAAATTTTGGCATTTAAATTTCAAATTGTAAAAAACAACGTTACTGGACACATTTTTATAGTAGCTATAGTATAGTATTTACTATTATTTTATTTAATCTAGTTACAATAGTGATTTAATTCTAATTACCTTTGAGTACTTAACTACCTGGGCGATTATTTCTAAATGGATTCGGTCTTGGATTTGCCTCTACAAACTTCTGGACACTAGAAATTAAATCTTCAATTTTTCTCGGAAAACCTTTTTTGTTAAATCTCAAATCAATCAAAATGAATCGTCTATTTTGTTCAATTTTTCGATAAGAAAAATTGTATTCCAAGTACCTACTAAGACGGCAAAACGGTGCCGTAACAAGGCAATTAAACGCATTTGCACACAAAAATCTACAGCAAGAGTTGCAGCGGTAGTTGCACAAGTAGTACAGCACTAGAAGCACTAGCGCGCACCACAAGACTAAAAAAGCGTTATCGGACCAAAAAACTAAAAACTAAAAACAAAAAAATTTGACATTTTTTGAAAATTAAAACTGAAAGAATTTTGTGAGCGAGAAAAGTTTCGAAAACTTTGTAACTGAAGACTTTGAAATATAATACTTTTTTGACTGACAAAATCATTACTGCAAAATTTTTTCTATTGAAAAAAAAATTGAAGGAAATCTGTAAGGTTAGTAATAAAACACCAATAGGGGCGAATACAATTCCAGACGATTTGGAAAGTAGACGCACAATTTTGTTTATTTGATTCATTAGGTGAAGAACATGTTGTGACAAAACAACAATTTTTATTATTTTTGTGACAACAAAATTTGAAATTAAAATTTTTTTGATCGAAAAATTTTTCACAATGTTTATGAATAAAAAAATGCCCTTAATAGGCGAAAATAGATCAAGCATCAGAAGCAACCATGTCGTTTCGACCTTCTAGGTCTCATCAGTGCAACTCCGTGCAGTGCAACTTTAATGCTTGATCTATTTTTATTCTGGCATTTCTCGACGTTTTTAAAATGTTTAAGACTCAAAATTGGTTTTTATAACCAAAGAAGACATGATAGGATTATTTTTTAGTTAAACAAACCGGGTATTTTTCATTCATTTCTGAGTTGCATATTATGATCTTAATACCGCGTGTAGCTATTTTGTTACTTTACAAAATAAAGTCAACTCGTTTCTTATTTAAAATAATTTGAAACATCAGCTTCAATATAAATACACAATAACCCTGCATCTTCATTCCGTTAAAGATACTGACATGTCTTTAAATAATGTTAGAGAGTGGACTTTAAATATGTATGGCTAAATTTGGAAGTTTTGAGTATCTCATTATACCCTCTGAAATTGGAACTAACTTACGGTAGCTTCTTGTAACAGCATCCATTTTGGGACAAATTACTTTTTACTATTATCTGTCATAACCTTCGTAGGTATATAGTTTCTTTACCCACAAATACTGTCATTTATACGCAGAAAAATATATATACAGGGTGATTGGTGAGAATGGCCTATTAAAAGTATTATACAAACGGATAGGAATTTTAAAACAAAATTTTGCAGTTGGATATGGTTGAATATGTACTATCACGTGAAAATATTTTTGAATAAATATCACTTCCGGTTAACCGGAAGTGGGCATCAACTTCGATTTTTTAAATAGCATGCTATAAAATAAATTACAAATTCAGCTTCTATGATAAATTTTACACATATTTCATGTATCATACCCTATACCTAAATACCATTCCTTCTGAGTTATTCGTAATTAAAGAAAAAAGTGACAGATACCGATCTTACTTTATAGTGATATTACTTCACGTAGGAGTAAATGAGGCGAATGAAATTTTGCATACGCACAGCTGATATTATGTAGTTATACAGCATTTGAAGTTTTTTTTCTCTAACATTATACAGGGTGTTTAAAAAACTTAGTTGCTTATAAATAAGTTTAATCCGCGGAAAGTACATTTTCTTAAATGGAAAGGTATATATTTTATTAGATATTATGATTCTACAAAAATATTCTCGTTGAATCCGTATTAGGTGTTCCTATACCTAAAATGTAAGGTTAATAAGTTATAACGATCTAATTAACCTCCGTACCTAAAATGCTCAAATACGTCAATTTACAGAAGCAAGTGTGCTTAGCTCATTTGTTTTACGTACTTACTTGCCACTTATTTTGACGTCTGTCATTTTGTTAATCGTAATTCTTCCCATTGAATTATAGCAATAAGGGATCCTTTAGGCGAATAACACCAGATGATTAGCAAGAATTATAGGAATACGTCTCCGAATATAGAATGCCTCAATAGAAATGGTTGCCATGTCGAACCATTTAGATAACTTATTTATTTGTGTTATTATTATTGTTGTTCTTATAATTTTTCTACTGTATCTTTTATATTATCTTTTTTATTTTTTTAATTTTACCTAATTTGATATTACTAATTATTTAGACCTTTGATGTAGATTTACTTTATGTTGATTATTCAAATACCAATTGTTGGGAGTATCTAGGAGAATTCTTAGATAATCTAAATTTTTTACTGATATTGTTACACGTTGGGTTTTACTTTACACTTTGGATTTTACTTTTATTTTAGATACACAAAAGACTCTTCAATCAACTAATATTTCATTGAGCATTGAGTAAAAAAACGTTCAACAAAATATTTTCTTTTGGACATACTACTTCAACTGTTTTTTAAATATCTGCCATCTTAAATAATTATAACTGTTATTATTACTTAACAGGTATTGTTCTTTCACCATTGTTCTACGAACTTATCGGTCGCTAAAACTTCTTATATCTTAAAAATTCTTAGAAATTTTTGCTGATCATTGCTTGTAAATTTCAGTATCTTTCACTAAACGTTTGATACGTTTATTTCACTATTTCATTACATTCACTTTGCATAATAAATAAATTCATGATTACCTGATTTGGTCTATTCTCAATGCTAATCCATTCTAACGCAATATACTGAGAAAAATGTAGTGCACAGAAACGAAAACAATGTTATTACAGAGGTAAAATAAAAAAATTGTAAAAAGTATTAAGATAACAATATTTTTTTGTAACAAACGGGTTTAAAACGGGTCGATGGCCGCAGTGGTTAGACGGCTGACTATTGTTGTGAGAGGACAATAGGTGCCGGGGTTCAATTCTCTGGAGGGACGGTGACATTTTTTCAGAGAGTTTAATCCCGGATCGACTTGCCATTCGCTGTTGAGAGCAAAGTGATTAACGGCGCGGCATCATAAAAGGCGATATGATGCTGTCACAAAGCCATTTAAACACAACTTACACACACTAAACTACACCGCAAGAGTTGCTGTGATAGCCAGACAAGTAATACAGCTTACGGAGTCACTGCAACTAAGCACCCACCACACATTAAAAAAAAACAAATAAAATAATTTTTTGTTGTAAATTAAATACTCGCATTGTTTACCCTAATTATTGTACTGGTGCAGATCTATTTCCCAGAGTGTACGCGAGAACAACTAACTAAAATGACAGATGTCAAAATAAGTGGCAAGTAAGTACGTAAAACAAATGAGCTAAGCACACTTGCTTCTTTAAATTGACATATTTGAGCATTTTAGGTACGGAGGTTAATTAGATCGTTATAACTTATTAACCTTACATTTTAGGTATAGGAACACCTAATACGGATTCAAAGAGAATATTTTGTAGAATCATAATATCTAATAAAATATATACCTTTCCATTTAAGAAAATGTACTTTCCGCGGATTGAACTTATTTATAAGCAACTAAGTTTTTAAACACCCTGTATAATATTACAGAGAAGAACTTCAAATGCTGTATAACTACATAATATCAGCTGTGCGTATGCAAAATTTCATTCGCCTCATTTACTCCTACGTGAAGTAATATCACTATAAAGTAAGATCGGTATCTGTCACTTTTTTCTTTAATTGCGAATAACTCAGAAGGAATGGTATTTAGGTATAGGGTATGATACATGAAATATGTGTAAAATTTATCATAGAAGCTGAATTTGTCATTTATTTTATAGCATGCTATTTAAAAAACGAAGTTGATGCCCACTTCCGGTTAACCGGAAGTGATATTTATTCAAAAACATTTTCACGTGATAGTTCATATTCAACCATATCCAAATGCAAAATTTTGTTTTCACATTCCTATCCGTTTGTATAATACTTTTAATAGGCCATTCTCACCAATCACCCTGTATATAATTTATATAACACTATGTATTATAAACACTACAGACAAATAACCTCGTCGATATTAAAAAAATTACGTATAGAATGGTTAACAGCTACGAACTCTAATGTTCTTCCAAATAATTTATGATAAACCCTCTGTATACAGGGTGTCCCAATAGTGCGGTGTCGGGCGATATCTCAATACCAGTTTCAGATACAAAAAGAATTTTGAAATAGAAGATGTTTAATTTTTAAAGGGGCATAACCTAAAAATGCTTTCGTTTATACAGAGTGTCTCAGAAAAGCAGTACTGCATCGAAGTTTATTTTTTCAAATGGAACACCCTATATTTTATTACATTTTTAGAATCTACTATAAAATCAACATACTTTTCATATACAGTAGAACCTCGATTATCCGTGTGCGGATTAACCGTGCTGCGGATTAACCGTGTTAGCAAACAGCTTCGATTATCCGGGTTTCAATATCCGTGCAGAATGCGAACTAATTTCTTAATAATTTTTTCATCAAAAACTTCTGTAGTTCTCTATCTTCAAGTTTGTCGCTGGAAGTTTTTCGAAATCTAAACTTTCTTCGATTCAATTGTCAATGAAAGTTGAAGAAGCATTCCGATCGACTCGTATTAATAAATAAAAATGAATTTACTCAGAAAAAAAAGCAAATGACATTAACTGATTATTTTTCTTAATTAAGTTTTGATTTAACTTTTTACACAATTATTGTAATAAGAAAAGCATGTTTTGATTTTTTTATATCTATATGTTATGTGTTATGTTTTTTGAGAATTTTATATTGTTTTTTTTTGATATTTTCTTTGCCATAATAAACTTTACCAGCTTAATTTTATATTCATTCCAAGTTAGATACTTTTTTCGTAGTACGGTAAGTAGTCATAATAATTTGTAAAACAACTTTTTTGACTAAAATAAGTAGGTGCGGATTAACCGTGCTTTTCGATTTTCCGGGCTTGGTTCAGTCCCGACCAGCACGGATAATCGAGGTTCTACTGTACCATTGTCTATACCTAATCCTAATAGTTTTTGAAATATTTGATATTTTCTCTAATAGATGTCATATGCAGATATTATTTTTCTAAGTCATATCTTACTTATGTTTGACCCCAGAAACAAAATTTTTGGTATGCGAGTAGTCTATACTTGCAATAATTTTTACAACTTGCTAAAACTATTTTATTTAATACAGAGTGTTCAAAAAAGGGAAAGCAACATAACAAATTTCAGATTTAAAAATCTCCATTTCCTTATTTTATTTACTATTTTACTCCTAAAGGTGCATTTGCAAGGTTATAACAACGTTTTGAGAGAACTGGAAGCGTGTACTATGAAAATAAATTGCAAAGACAAAAACAGGTGGCCATGCACTGAAGAAAATGAACACCTAGTATTAAAAATTTGAAATTTTGCCCAAATCAATAAAAAACAAAACGCCCATATGGTGCAAACTTTATGAATGACGCTGTATGTATGCACATCTGGAATACAAAATCGCAAATGATTTAAATTTCATCACGAGTCACTGCTTTATACAAATCATGTGCTGGCTTTTTATCAAAACATAACACTCATTTTGTATATCACAGCACGCCATGCGTTACTAAACGCAGTTTCGCGCACGAAACTAAAAACATTCCATCGTTACAGATGATGTCAGCCAGATGTCCGAAGCCCATTCTTCACCGATGTTGGCGGCGAGAAGCGGCACGAAGAGCGCTACCCCCAGCCCGATCGCCCCAAGTTCCCGTAGGACCACCGGCTCCGTATCCAGCCAAGAATGGCGCAGTAACGATGAAGATATCGACAGATTAGTCGTGCCAAATAGAAGTAGTGTATCTAGTCTAGGTGTAAGTAAACTTGAATGTCCGTTGTAATCATCAAACCGCGTTTACGAAAAAAATATTTATTTTACAGTTGCGTTCCGATTCGATGGCCAGCGTTTATTCGGGCGCCTTCGGCGGCGAATGCACGGTTGCGGTGAAAGGACAAGTCGAATTCGGCCTTCAATATAATTACAAAACCGGCGCCCTCGAAATCCTGATCAAACAATGTCGAGATCTGGCGGCCGTCGATGCCAAACGCAACAGATCCGATCCTTACGTTAAAGTGTACCTTCTCCCTGATAAATCGAAAAGCGGCAAGCGGAAGACGAAAGTCAAGAAGCACACGCTCAATCCGATCTTCGACGAATGCCTCAAATTCCATATCGCCCTCAACGGATTGGAGACGAGGACGTTATGGTTAACGGTGTGGCATTCGGATATGTTCGGCAGGAACGATTTCCTCGGTGAGGTCACGATGGCTTTAGAGAATAAAGTTTTCGATGATCCCACGCCTAAATGGTATACGCTTCAAGAAAGGGTATATTACCACCATCCCCCTCATCGATTGCATTTTTTTTTAATTTATATTTTTTCCCCTCCTCTCAGACTGAACCGTTCGATGATATGCTCTCTTTCAAGGGTGACATTTTAGTTGGGCTAAAATTTGTACCACCCGATATGACCGATAGGCACAAGAAGGGGAAGAGATCGCGCGGATCGCTGCACGTTCTGATTAAGGAGGCTAAAAGTTTGACAGCTGTCAAAGCTAACGGAACGTCGGATCCGTTCTGTAAAAGGTATTTTATATTTAACGCTAGATCTTGTTGGGAGGTGGGAGATGAGACGTTTCTCGTTATTTCAGTTACCTTTTACCGGATAAGGGACGGAGCTCGAAACAGAAGACTACGGTGATGAAGAAGACGGTGAATCCGGTTTGGAATCATACGTTTACGTACGAAGACGTCACGCTGCAGGAATTAGCCGAACGCTGTTTAGAATTGACGGTTTGGGATCACGATAGGTTAGCTAGTAATGAATTTTTGGGCGGTGTTAGGTTCTCATTGGGTACAGGTGAGTTCTAGTTTTATATTCTATTTTTGAATTGAATCGGCTGTTTTAAAAACAATACAAATCCGCCTCCTGACATTTTGGGAAAACAAGTAGGGAAGTTTACCTAAAATGGGATACTTAAGGTTTGGATCTGGTTTAAAAAATAAGTACAAGTACAAAATAACGGACAACCCTCATAATGAATATACCAAGCATTTATTCAAAAAATAGCACATTTTTATTTTTGTCGATATCTCGAAAACGAAAGGGAATTGACCTATGGTGTATATGAACTTTTTTGACCAGAATCATCACTGGAACACATGATATAATTTTGTCGGTTACCTCAGCAAACACCCTGTATATATATACACCCTGTATATATATCTCCAAGCACAGATCACATATGAAATATCTGGCCTCGTTGTCTGAAACACCGCAAACTTCGTGGAACCATCTCTGACAGGAACTGCACCGAATCCACTGGTCACCAGATTTGCTGCTTCAAAAAAAATCTACTTAAAAATAGAAGCACACGGGATTTTCTTCATTCTCACCGTTTTCTTTGGTGATGCCTATTTTCTTGGTATTTTTGTCTTTGGTCTTAGGTTTCCCATTCACATCTTTTTGGTCTCTAGACTTGTTTCTTCAGTATTCTTTTCGCTCGAACTATTTTTCTGTGGTTTTGAAGCTTTTCTTTACTGATGAAAGATGTCAATTTACTGGTTGGCACTTTACGTGGTTTCACCTCTATACTGGCACTCAATTCATCCCTATAAGATGAGCTCGTTAAAATGGGAACTTTACCTCTGTTTGCAGTTTTCTCAGGCTTTCTTAATGCTGCTTTTGGATATGGTTGAATCATGTCTGGTGAAACACAACGTTGAAGAATATTGGCCAGAGGTTTATCATCATCACTATAGAGAAACTGTCATCTGACTTATGAGGACAAGCTAATTTTGATTGTGGTAGTGTGTGGGTCGAATACGGAAGTGGTGTTTGATGCCAGATTGGCAATGGTGGTTCTCTTTGTGGTGAACTCTATTCCGTTGAAGTTGATCAGTAGGATTGGCAGCTATAAACATATCATCAGTGAAAACGTGGCGATTAACGGGAAATAAAAGCCAGTTTTCTCAAAACCATGAATTGCATTTCCAAATAATCTGCCAATATGGTAAATTGTAACCGACTCTACCTGGATTATTCCTGAGAAATGCTACATAAATGATCGAAGCCAAACCCAACCAGCCATTTTTCTCATTATTGGCCATAAAGACAAAATGCTTATGTTTGTAGATCTAAATTTTTACAAGAAATATGTTAAAACCTTTACAGTGTTATTATTATTAATGAGACACCCTGTACATTTTTTAATATTCTTAAAGAAAACAATATTTTGAACAAAAAATCCAATGAGACTGGTCTAAAAACAATCTAAAGCGTTTATTACTTTGATTGTCAGGGTGTGTGGCACGGACCTTCTGTTTGCCTAAATCTTTAATCAGCATTCAATAGACTGTGCTTTTCGGTATCCTGATTTCCTCTTGGATGAGTTTAGTCGAACACAGCGATTGCTTCGAAGAATTTCTTTGACATTCTCGAGCTTCTCTTCATTGTGAGTGGCTTTTTGGCGTTGCCGCTCGATAATCATCCTCGTATTTTCTATCATTGCTGCTTCTTTTCTTTTTCTTGTTTCTGACGAGTTTTTTTTTATGATTAGAAATTAAAAATGGGATGTACGAAGCTTTTAAAATGACCGATTCAATTCTGTTACGATTTTATTCATAAAAATCCATATTAATTTTTTTTTCTGTGTTTCTCAGGTAAACATTATGGAAAACCTGTAGATTGGATGGACGCCACAGGTAAAGAAGTGTCACTTTGGAAAAGCATGCTCGAAAGGCCGAGTTTATGGGTCGAAGGTTGTTTATCGTTACGTCCAACCCTAGACCAACGATCTACGCAATAAAATACTTAAAACCTCATTACAAATACGGAATAAGATATAAAAAAAGGGAGGGCAAATATAGTAAAAGAAAAAATTATAATAATAATATCAGCGACCAATAAGATTGTTTTGTACCATTCCTTCTTTCCTATATTTTTTACATGTATTATGTACATTCCTTTTCTTTAAGATGATAAAAGAGATTTGCTTTTTTTTTTGATAAATATATTCCACATAATAGTACGTAACATGATGTAATTAAATATGATTATTATATAAATAGAATTATTATATTAAAAGAAATGAGAAATTTATCGTGTTGAGATGATGTTTTGGTTGTCGTGTAGGAGGACGAAATTATTGAATTTGTTGTATATGGTGTGAATGCTTCATTTTTGTAAATGTTGATAAAATTTGATATATAAATGGGTTAAAAATGTATAATCATTTTTATCTTGAAGTAAGTAATTTTTTACTACTATTATTATAAATATAGCGTGTTTAAATGTATGCCTATATTGAATAGGTGAAAAGAATTTAATTTCTAATAAACTGATATATTTTCATATTAAGTTAGTGGTTTTTATTTATTAACCTTTAGTTTTACTAAATTATGTGTAATTATGATTTCTCTTTATCTGCAAAATACGCCGAAACTGCCTCCTTGACTTCATTATCGGCAGTAAATTTTTTACCCCGCAGCTCCTTTTTCATTTTCGGAAACAGAGGTAATAATCACTCGGGGCCAGGTCTGGGCTGTAGGGTGGGTGATTCACAATTTCGAAGCCCACCTTATGCAGGGCAGCTAACGCAACGCGGCTCTTGTGGACGGGCGCGTTGTCGTGCAAAAGCAGCACACCTTTCGTCAATTTTCCCCGTCTTTTCTCTTTAATGGCTTCTTTTAGTCGCTCTAATATTGAAGCGTAATATTCTCCCGTTATAGAAACACCTTTATCTTTACAGTCAATCAACAATATACCTTCCGAGTCCCAAAATTCCGTTGCCATGAGTTTCCCAGCTGATTGTGAACCCAAGTTTCGTCTCCAGTAACAATTCGACTGAATACACCATCCTTGTCTTCATTACAGAGGTCCAAAAATCCACGCGAACACTCTACGCGCTGTTGTTTTTGCGGCGGCGTGAGCATTCTCAGCACGCATCTTGCGCTGACCTTAGACATGCCAAGATGATCGTGTAGGATTTTAAAAATTGTTGTATCGGATACTCCAACCATTTCTGCGAGTTGTTTCTTCTTTAGTCGAGCATCTTCGAGTACAATTTTTTCAACTTTTTAGATAAGTGCTGGCGTGGTCACCTCAATGCTCCTGCCCGGCTTCGGGTCGCCTTCAAGGGATTCCCACCATGGTTTTTCCTGGACAAGAGTCGCCGTAAACCAATGACATCTCATTGATTTTATCAAGGAGAGGTGTCATATTATCATATGTTTCCTTCATATGCCCGGCATGACCAACAGGAATGGAGGAGTAGATGTTTCCTATATGTAGAAGGACAGCTTTCAAACTCGATTTAGAAGCATCTATAAAAAGACGCCATTCTTCCGGTTGATGCTTGTTACCTAATTCTCGCATTAAACCGTCAACATTTTTGCAAAATGAAAAACCTTCTTCAGTTGAAAAATTTTGTGACAGTTCTTTCTGGCGATTTCGATATACAAAAATACGCGTACTCGGAGCTAACAACTTCCATCCTTGTAGTCTTGATCCTAATATATCTGCCTGAGTTTTTGATAAATTGAGATCTCGAACTAGGTCATTTAATTCCAATTGATTTATTAAATGAGGCCTGTCCTCTTGAGATGACAAATATGCATCTGTGTGCGACAACGCTGAAATGTATTCTTCTATCTCGGTTTCAACATGTTCTTGGTTCGAAACATCAATAGGAGTTGGTACTGGCAAAGCTTCCGAATGAGGAACTGGACGAATGGCAGAAGGTAAATTAGGATAGGTAATTTTATCCTTATTTTTACTGGAAAACCCGAAAGTCTCTGTACAACAAAAGTTGTAGTAGTCTGTCGAATGATCCTTTTGTTCTCGCCAAATCATCGTTTTAGGTCTGCGGTGATCTGCGGCTGCAGGTGTTATTCGTTTGTGAGGTTTGTGTTTTTGTAGTCTCGGTACGTGTAAAAATAATACGGATTTTAAAAAGGTAATTGACGATTTTCGTGAATTACAAGCACATCAAGAAGCATAATAAATCTATAAAAATGTCGTATTTAACACGTGTTAAAATTGAAGGTCTGTCCTTATTTTGGACTCAAATAATATTGGCCTCAAATGTGGCTATAGTCATTCATGAAACTAATAAAACAAATGGATTGCAACTCTACCGGTCGACCATTTACCGAGACGAAATAGAAACTTATCATAGTGACCACGATCAACTCGAAATAAACTTATCCGAAAAAGCCTAAAAGTTGGATGTGCTCTTAAGTTTCAAAGACAACGCGAAAATGATCGAGTTTGAAAGTGCATTCAGACATTTTATGGAATACAAGTACAAAAACATTTATTTTTTGTACCTCGTCAACTAAATTTCGTCGTTGCAGTAACCCTGAAGTGAATCATTAACATTGAAGTGGAGCAGAATTGCAAGAACATCATAGATTATTTCATTAAGGTAGAAATAAATGAAATGGTTTGAAATATTTGATTTTTTAAATATACTTTTCAAAATAGGGTTGTGAATTCGTTTAGCATACCTTCTATACCTTATAAAATAGAACAAAATCCTTGAAATATCTGCTTTTTAAAATATACCTTTAAAATTAGGGTAAAATCTTTGAAAGCATGTCAAAAGTGTCCTAAAAGGGACCTTCTTACTACTACTGATACGGAATTTTTCTAAATTATTTTTTATCATGAGTAGTACAACTATAATGAATTATGATTGAAACTTAAAATATAGTTTTCCACAATGAACTGATGATTTTAGAGTGAGCCCCGAAATAGGGCCCTCTACGATTACTGAAAAAAACTGTATTAATCTGATATTTATTCATTAATACTGAAATGTAGCTATTTATATTCGTTCACAATTTGGTGGCGATTAAATAAATTCAGTTTTTTATACAATTTTAAATTATGAACGAGCAAAGTTGTGACTGTAAATTTACGGATAAAATTTGGTTTAATGTTTTAAAATATAGCTGTTTTTATGCATTTTCAAGGGAATTACTGAGGTTTTAATGAAAATGTTTGTACCGTTTATGGGCTGCTAAATTGTTAAGTTCTAGATGTAGTTTTGCTCTCAAAAAGAGTAGAATAAAGCTGGTGAGTAGGTAAACTAAGCGACCACGAGAACAGTCACTCGACGTGGACACGCTGTATAAGCTGTAGTTTTGACAGCTAAAACCTGTGTAAAACCTACAAATTGTCATAATTATGACAGTTTGACAGGTTTTAGCTGTCAAAACTACAGCTTATACAGTATGTCCACGTCGAGTGACTGTTCTCGTGGTCGCTTAGTTTACCTACTATGGTGGTTCACAAATTGGCGCAAATTATCGGCGAAGAAGACCTCAATGACGACTTACAAGAGGATGATAATCTAGTGGGTGATGTAGTTGGTACATTTGAGGTTTATACAAAGCAAATAGTGAATGATATGAAGCTGCTCTGTCAACTTTCAAGAAGAGAAAAATAGGAAACAGTACAGAACAAGCAGTATAACCCGAACTTGAGGAGGCCTTCGAAATCAGCACTGCTTCCTGAAGTTGGATTCGATAAAAGCTAGGCAATGTAAAAGCACAACAATTTTAGGGTTTAAGTCGCAGTAGAGTGCGCAGTGAGAATAATGTAATATCCATTTTGAATATAAATAAAATCATTTCCGTAAAAAAAACTTGTAGTTTTCTTCTATCTCAAAATATATGGTATTTCATGTATAATGTGATATGTCACTCTGAGAATATTTAATTTATTTAAATGTTTATGTATAAATTGCCACATTTGCAAGCAAAAACAAAAGCTAAATTGATGAAACCGTCAAGTGTTTTTTTTTCAGCCTTTAAAATTAAAATACAGTCAACTCCCGATATCTAACACAACTTGGCCCAAGACGTGGTTTTACCTTATTGGCTAAAAAATTTCCAGTTTCAAATAAGAATCAACCTGTCTAAAAAGCGTGTTTTGGTATTTCTTGACGTTTTCGACTTATTTAAGGTGGTTCGTTTTCATTGGAATGCTCTGCATTTATTCCAGAATATAGAAACTTTTTTTGCTGCAGCCACTGATTCATTCTTACAAAATTATCAGGAAGTACGATAAAGAGATGTTAAAATTAAGCTTTGCATCGAAATCTACTTTTAATATACACAATTGCTAGAAACTACATTATTTGTACACTGGCTTACAATAAAATCTCGTACACCTAGTTTTACCTATATTGATTTCACCTTTTTGTAACATTTCTAATTTGACGTTTCATTTTCAAAAATACACTAGATACTTCCATATAATTTATCATAACCTCTGCGCATAATCTATTACATCTGTCAACTCTAAAGTCAGCTTACATTGAAAAATAATCTAAAAAAAAATAGCTTGCTTGACATTAAGGTGTACGAGATTTTATTGCAAGCCAGTGTACATTAGATAGTGACGTTTTTTGTATGTCAAAATGTTGTCATCATTTGTACATACATTTGAGATTAGTTTCTAGTACTCCCGACATCTTTCATATTATATGTCATACGAATTGTTAAAATATGACGTCATATTAACGTCAATCTGCTACTTGACGTGTAACAATGTCAACAAACAAGAAACAAGGATTAAAATTATTTTGTTTCCCGACAGTTAGTGTCATCTAAATCGTCAAAAAAAAACTCAAAAAAACACCTTGCATAAAAAAAATTGTTTGACTGTAATATATATTAATTTTATCAATGCCGTCAACATATTTAACAAAGTTATAACAAAAGATCCTCAAGATAATCCTCCATCTCTTCCTCACGTGTCTTCGTCTCAATCGGCTTCAAATTCACCCAAGGCGATTCATCAATCTTCGATTGAACGTTATCACCATTAATTTCTAACGCATCATCAATACCACTACTGCTACCACTAACGTTATCATTATTAACCGTTTCATCATCATCAGGAGTAGATTTCGATTTAATTTTACTTTTCTTTTTAAGACGTTTAATTTCTTTCTTTTTCGAGTGGTGATTTAACTTTTTCGAACATTTCAGACACAATCCTACGAACGATAATATAAAATACTTTACGATAGGCTCATTTTTAAAACTTACTTATCTTAACTAAAGCGTTCCTTTTCTCGCCCTTCTCCATATAAGCGAAATTCACCTCCCACGACTTCAATTCATCCTCCTTATCGCAAATCTTATTCCCGCAGGTAAATTGACCTTTACCGGCTACAACTTCACGTTCGATTCGCCAGCGTAAAGCGATCTTGTAAACGAAAATTTAAGTGTACATAAATGTGTAAACCTGAACGTATCTATTCGGATAGAATGTAAAGCGAACCTTATTCTCTTTGTATCGGCTCAGATCTCCTATACAATACTCTTTGAATAGTTTATCGTAATATTTCCTTGCGAATTCCTCCTCCCAACTCATAGGTTTATCATCATCGTTCCATAGAAATCTGTGATTCTCCTTTACGATATCGACATCCTTTCTATCCTTTGAGGTGTCTCTCTGTAAGAATCTTGTATCTCCCGGTCTACGCAAGACGTATTCGTTTATGAGGGCTTTGTGAACATCGTAAGGGTTCATGTAACGCATATGCTGGCGTAAAGACATGCTGAAATAAACGTATAAAAGTGGTTTTTAACTGATTAACCTTAATTTTATTGAACTATGATAGATTGTTGACATTTAATATAAATAAATAAAATAAAGTTGACATAACGAATACATTTCGGAATTGTGAAGATAGATGGCAATACTTGTTACTACCAACTCTAAATAATTTAATTAATTTATTGTTTGACATTTATTAATTCAAATTATATGCAGTAATTAGTAACGACATTTTTCCTAACACTTCTACTTAAAATATTTGTATCTAATAGATTTCTTTTAAATAAATGAAATACTATAGTGTACTGCGTTTCATTTTTATAACGCATACACGTTTCAAGAATGTGAAAAATGCACTTTTCCTGCTAACAATAAGGTGTAATTAACAACATAACAATACGCTAAATACATCCGATTTTATATTTTAAATAAAGCCACGATTGGAATACTAAAATGTTCAGTGAAATCATTTAAAAAGTAAAACTGCGTCGTCTCTTAAGTACCATCATGATCATCTTTAAAAATTCAAACAAATCATACTCTAATTGTATTATTATTTATATTTATTCATTATAACTGTTTATACGACGATCAATCCATCAAATAAAACTAAATAATTGATATATTTAGTAGTAATATGCTCGTAAAAAGTGTCAGGATGTTGATTGTAATTCAGAACGTGTCCTGTCATGTTCCCATTATTTTAAAGGATGAGGAGATGCATAATAATGCGTTTAAACTAGTTAAAGAGGAATATACACGACTAAACAATAAATAGTAGGGCAAATACTTAATTCCAATACTTTTATAGTTGAAATTTAGTCTTCGATTTAATTTCATAGTCGCACCTCTTCAATACTATCATTAATAATGATATTCCGCGTTGTTTTAAGTGTAATTTTAACTATTATCTTATCGAAATCAATAGCAGGAGAGAAATCAACGAATGGGAAACTTAATTCCGGTGCAGATTCTTATCTGAATGCGTACGCGATAACGAAAAAATTAAACGAAAAAGTCGATTTCGACGGATACTACCCTCACGATCATCACGGATATCCAGACGATGGCTTCGATTACGGACCACCGAAACCGATTTACGGGCCACCGAAACCGATTTACGGACCACCGATACCGTATCCTCCACCAAAGTAAGAAATTAATTTAATTTTAGAAATCAAAATTAAACGCGAAGAAATTTTGTAGTTACGGACCGTACCCACCTGCACCGCCCCCTAATTACGGTCCTCCCGAACCAGCTTTACCACACGCATTATTAGGGCTTTTAGATAAAATTAAATATAAAATCGATCTATTAACGATCGGAAAAATCATCTTGAAATTGGTGATTTTTAAAAAGATCGTTTTATGGATAGGGATAATTTGTTTGTTACTATTTCTGCCGTCGCTCAAAAATAAACATTTTTTCCTTGGAAGTAATAATATCAATAATATGGGAGGAGATGATGATCTTCTTCGAAGTTTTAACGCTAAAAATTCGGATGGTAACACTGATTTAAATTCAAACATTTTTTTTTAGGTAATTAATTTGATTAATTTTAGTTGATGAACGTATCAATAATCTTGGAAATTTTGTTATGGAATCTATCGGAGCTTATTCGAAAAAATACACGAATGATAGTGATTGCCGCAGTATTTACTGCAAAAGCCAAAGATTCAATCAAATTATCGACGAAAAGTTACCATATGGGAAGTAAGTATTTAAATTGTTAAACGTCATTTCCGTTTTAATTTTTTCATTTTTTTAAGGTTGCTGAAGCTGTATTTTAAAGAATTGTAAATAAAAAGTGATATACAATACGTTATAATAATATTTAATTAATGTTATATTTAATTTATTTATTTATAAATGTAAAATACAATAAAAAATTTATCGGCTACAAAGTTGGTCATCCTGAAAATTTGTATTGATTTTCTCCCTGAAAGTTATCAAATTTCAATTTTATAACAATTTTACTAACGCTATAACTAACATATCAAGTTTATCATTAACTTTTACGAATATAGCAACATTTTCATAGAAACAAATTCTAAATTAGCATCGCCATAACACTTAAATCGGGCAAAAATCAATATTGAAACTCTCAAATAATTTCAAAGTTCAAGTTACCGTATTTATATAGAGATCCTAACGATACTTCTCGAGGAAGGTCCGAGGCTTCTCAGGAAACACCTACACACAATATACGTCAACTTTACTATTATAATAATGGTTAATATGATTTAACTTACCGCCTGTGGAAGCAGCTGTGGCTTTCCTTTTTATTTATTAAATTTGATCCATTTTAAATTTACCGCTAATTTTTTATTATCTAGCTTATTTAATGAGATGGCGCTGTAAACGAATTATTTTGAAACGTCAAATGTAATAATTATTTATAGGTTAGAAGTTGTATTATTTTGTAAAACGAAATTTGTAAACATGTCTGCAGCGTTTAAAAATGCTAAAAAGAAATTATCTCAGAATGAATTGAGGAAATTCATGAATGAGCATAAATCTAAAGTTGCAAAAACGACGAAGAAAATTGAATCACCCCTAGCAAAATATCCTTTTTTTTTGTTGTTGGTGTTAAGTTCTTTTTTTAAAAAGATTACTTTCGATTGTAAATTTCCTTAATTTTATCTCACGTATAATGAAGCTGGACAATTGACTTGTATATTATGTAAATCTGTGGTTCGCTCGGAGTCTGTTTGGAACGCACATATTAATGCGAAGCAGCATAAAGAGAATGTCGAAATAGCTAAAAAATTGAAGGAAAGAACTAATAATTTTACAACACCGTTAAAACGACCGCTAACACCGCCGTTAGAAGTGCCTCCGAAGAAGATAAAAGGTATTTTGAAAAACGGGAGTAAAGTTGTTACGAAAACTACTGAAACGGAACCGTCGAATGGTGTACCGGATGATTTTTTTGATTCTAAATCTAAACCGTTAACAAAAAATCTAATTAAATCGAATTTAAATAAAAATGAACCCGAACAAATGGATTCAATGGAAATCGTTGGAAATTCCGAGACGTTACCCGAGGGATTTTTCGACGATCCTAAATTAGATGCGAAGGTAATTTTATCTCATAATAATTCTTGCGTATATAATTTGATTCGAATAGGCTAGAAATTTGGAATACAAAGATCCGGTGGAGGAGGAATGGGAGCGATTCCAACGGGAAATTAGAGATGCCGATAGTAAGAGTGCTGCGATTATCGCGGAAGATCAAGAGGAAGCTACGAATGAAAGACAACTTGACGAGATTGACGAGCAAATGAAGAATTGGTCTCGGTATTGTGACAAAATCGTTTTAAATTATGTAAAAACGTACGATTTAATTTTTGTTTTTTTAAGGGTTATTAATTTAGAGAAGAAAAAGGTTGAAGTTATTGGATCGATTAATGATAATGATGAGAAAATGGATGTCGACGATAAGGAAACGTCAGGCGATGAAGATGTCGATGAGTTTTTAGATTGGAGGGCTAAGAAATCGTTCAAATAGGGTGCCCTAAGGAGTTGTTTTTGTATATATTTTTTAATTTGTAAATATATGAGGTAATGAAACAAAAATTTGTACTGAAATTTTTCGTTTATTATTTCAAAATATACAATTATCATTAATTTCAATTAGGCTAACGGACCAATTCCATTATCTCTTCCTTTTTTTTTTAATGTATGGGTACATCACTAGTGTAACACATAATCGTTTAAAATAAAAAATAAAATGAAACGATGATTGCATCTACAATGTATATGTACGAAATACATCAAAATTAAGGTACGTATGTAACTAAAAGTAAAACGCAAACGTCTTTCGGATACGTTCAGAAATAAAATAAATATCTTTTGCTTTTTTATCTCTCATTTTAACACAGTAAGAAGAATCAAAAATCGAATAAAAGGGACCTATAAAGTAATATGCGTAAAAAATACATTTAACTCTTCACATGATGTGTATCTTAAGAACTAAATCAATTGGTTATCCTTATATCTTTAAATTCGTTCTGTAATTTAAGAATCTGCGCCTTCTTTATACGTTGGCATTTGTACACGTCGAGGGTTTTCAAGAACGGTAGTGTTAACGCTGCCTCCCGACAGCTCTTGATAGTGATGTTGATGCCACGTAGGTCTAATTCCTTGAGTTGCATGCAGGTATGTAAGACAGGCATTAATGTCTCGTCGTTTATATCTTTCCAGCCGTAAAGTGTCAATCTGTAATAATAATATGAGTTTTAAGTTTCATTTTTTTTTAAAGGAAAATATTCATTACATATATGATTACATGTCAACGTCAAAAGTATTTTAAAAATACATATAAAATAAAATGAATATAAAATTAAACGTTTCCACTATTAAAAACGTTCCGTTATGCACAATTTGTGTGGCACCTACAGCTATAATTAAAGACGTTAAACTAGAAATTGCGAAAACTCGAAAATCGTTACGAATTGAACGACAATCTTTACGATCTGAAATCAAAGGAAAAGATATCGATAATAATGCAACACTAAAGAGTTTAGGTTTCGAAAACGGTTCTACGATTTACGTAAAGGATTTAGGACCTCAAATCGGATGGAGGACGGTATATTTAATAGAGTATTTAGGCCCTCCAATCATCTACGCGATTTTCGCTTGTAAACCAGCACTTTTTTATAATAACCCGCAAAATATACCGATGTCTACGGCTGCTTGTATCGCTTTGATCTGTTGGACCGTTCATTACGTGAAACGTTTATACGAATCAGCGTTTGTGCATCGTTTCTCCCACGATACTATGCCCTTAAGGAACCTGTTCAAGAATTGCGGATATTATTGGTTTCGCTGAACGTTAACCATCCCCTATTCGCGTCACCATCACCTTTACAAGTTGTTTTATTTTTTCGAGATATCCGAACTTGGGAACTTGAGTGTGCATTTATTATTGCGAGATTTGAGACCTGTTGGATCTAAGTTCGTAAAATTCCGATCCCTAATAAGAATCCCTTTACTAAATTGTTCAATTTGGTATCGTGTCCGAATTACACGTACGAATTTACTGCTTGGTTGGGATTTTATATCATGACGAACTGTGTTCCGGCTCTTGTGTTTGCTTTAGCTGGTTATCAGATGAGTGTTTGGGCTATCGGTAAACTCCAATTTTGGAATTACAAACGAAAGGCTCATTCCTTTCTACGAATGTTATATATTATATTAAGGGAAATAATTATAATCTGTTTCGATTTATATTTTGTTAAATAAACTACATACTTTGCTTGTTTTATTGCTTATGTACCAATTGCCTTAAACAAGTTTTATTGAAGATTCGCACACTCCTTTTTACACAGTCCGGCAAATCATTAATAAAAGGCGGAAAGAGTGAGGGTCCAAGGTTAGAACCTTGCGACACCCTGGATGTAATAGCAGTGTTGCCGGAAAAAAAAAACTACTGTACGATACATAAAAATTCATTTAATATGATTATATAAACCGAAGTAATGACTCATCGAAACCGGACAATCAAAACTTCAACTTCCATCCTTATAAAATGGTTCATGCGCTACAGTGTTGCGAAAGTAATTTTTCAAAAGCATGCTTTATCGTATTTACACGGTTTTGTGGGAAACATTGTAACACCTGAACAATACGACCTAACATTATGAATTAAAGTTAATAATATCGATATGTAAAATTAACCGATAACTCTTAATAAGAACATAAAAACACCTTTCTAATAACGGACATCCCACGGCTAATTGTTCCAAAGAATCTTCGGGATCACATTGAAACGGTCCACCTTCCAATTCCAATATTCGAAGTTTCTGACATCTAGCTAACGCCTTCAATCCTTTCGTCCGTACTCTCCGTTTCTCCGCAATGTGTACTTCTTCAACTAGTGGATTGTATTTCGCTAAATTTTCACAAACATCGTTACCGTTTAAATTGGAATTATCGCCTAAAAATAAAGCTGTAATAATATATGCGCGTATTCGGTTTTACTCACATAACGAAATCGCTTTTAATTGGGAGTTATTCTGTAAAATTTCCTGCAGTATCTGTTTCGGAAATATGCAAAAAAATAATTCGATTTTTTCCAGATTACGTAACGTTAATAACGATTCGAAAGTACCTTTGCACCTCATAAAATTAATTGCTAAAATAAATATTAAATTCGTAGGGATTATTTCATAAATTTGATTCTTACCTGTTAAATTAGGACATTCCGATAACAATGATAAAACTTCATCATTCCTACAACTTTCAAAATGAATGGAAGTCAAAAACGATCCCGATTGGTTAATATATCTTACTATGTTTCTCTCAAATTCTGTATAATCCTCTTCGTTTTCTGTTTCGTTGTTATAGAATTTATATTCGATAGATAGATGTTTCGGACATCTAACTTTGGATATGTAATTTTCTAATAGGTTCGTATCCATATTATACTATAATAATTATTTAAGTGATACAATAAATGGGATAAATTTAATCTTACCTTGAAAGTAACTCGGTTATATACAACGCTTTCATTCGATATTTTATTAAACGTTCGGCACAACGTCGCACATTGTGCTATAGTCTTAAAATCTAAATACTTAAATATTTCTAGTAAAACATCATACTATAAAAGAAAAGAATTGGGATTAATTGATTTATCGATACCCCCTATTGTAATATATTTACAGGCAATGTCGAGTAATCGTAGGTAGGGTGACAAGACTCACCGCCCTGTCCATCTTCTATTTTAATTTTTTTTCTTCGGTGGACTCATCACTACATAAATGTAAACGAAAAATCACACGAAGGTTAGTCTATTATGATTCTAATCTGTCAGTGGAACTTTCATATCCACCAAAATTTTTAGGATATATGACAGTAGTGGTTGTGTTGATCGGGGAAGTCACGTAATAATACGTTAAATTATCGATTAATCACAGTTATCACAGTAAACGAAGTATCGAGGTTAAATTGCGAAGTTTCTGAATACTTTTTCAAGTAATTTAAGTTACTTTTGACATAGAACGAACCAAAAAAAGTTATATTGTACTTGTTTTTGCTGTATTGGAAGTTTTGTAACATTACAATATGGCGATAGGTGAATGAATGTGCTAAATGTCAATATATCTAATTTCATTAATTAATTAAGGACTGTAATAAAAATTGATATGGTTGAATTTTTAAAAGAATTCTGATTTAAATTTTATAACTGTTTGTTTTCTTTTAATGAAGCTTTAAATTTAATAATTCTTTAATACGATTGGTTGATTAGTTACGTTTAAATTTTACTGTTTTTGCGGTCGTGTAGTTTATGTTATAATAAATTAATTAATCACGTTTAATTAGTATGAAAAGTAAAATAATTAGTCCTAATTTGTTGGTAGTATTTTGAGGTTATTTATTTACGGAAATAATTAGTATTCCTCTATAGGTTAAATTATTAGTGCTTTTGCACGCAATTAGATCAAATGAGACCATTGTATTTGTATATACAGCCTGTCCACGAATCGAAGAATGTAAAATTAATTTTTAGAACAAAATTCATTTAATCTGATTTTATTAAATGTATAAAAACAATTTAGTAACAAAAATAAATTTATTGGAAAAAAAAAACACAATACATCATTTCCACACATTTAATTCATTCGTTAGGTGTAATTATCGATACACCGGGAGGGGGAGCCACCATCTGAGGTTGTGGGGTCGGTGGTAAAACACCTAAAGATTGCAAACAAACAAGGGCGGCGTTAGCCTTAGCTTCTTTCTTGTTTGGACTAGCAATCTGCGGTTTATATTCAATATTATTTAAAATAACCTAAAAAAATTAAATTTAAACTATATTAGGGAAAAATTTCCGCGATTATAATACCCTAAATAAGAAATTTTTCTTATGATCCGGTCCACACTCGAAACATAAATCATATTGCGGGACTCCGAGTTTACTTTTCGTGGCATATTCCCCAAGTAACGATACAGGATGTTTTCCTTGTAGGGTTTTTACAGTTTGAGGTTTAGTAATTTTGGTTATTTTCTTTTTTTGTTCTTCTTTAGCTACAATACCCTTTTTATCCAGTTTGACTTCGAGCAGGAGAGGTTCTAAAGTACCCGTTTTCTCTTTCCCTAGACCTTCCCCAGGTTTCCATCCCATTTTTTGAAGGAGATGCATTCCCATCCCACCGGATACAGGGGCTGCAGTTTGCAATTGATCCTAAGTAATAGAGTTAGGATTAGCACACAAATAAAGGCTTTGGAAAAATTAATTTATTTATTATATAATATAAAAAGAAGTTTAATTCTATTTGGAAAAAAAATTGAGAGACCATTAAATTTAAATATCCATTTTTTTTAAATTTTTATATAAAATATTTAAAAAATCACAAAAAAGAACTTAACATTACCAGGACTCACCGTGCATCAATTGTTTAAAAAAAAACAACCAAAAAACCAACCTGTCCAACCCCTTTTTTTTTTTTGCGAATCGATTTCTATACTCACCGGTCATCGAACTCAAGATTGTCGTGTGCTAAACTTTCACCAGATGTCGCGCGCCTCGACAGTTCGACCTTCAGATAGTACGGTTGCCTGTAACAAATTCTCAGGTAGCAGGATTTCGTTAAATAGAATTGCGGCCATTACGATTTCTATTTTGCGAAATCCAGATTGCCGTGACAGTGACAAGTTGCTCGATGCCGCATGACACGTGTTAATACGATAACGATACTAGCGCGGTGCGGTAGGCAAAATGTCACTGTCTGCGCGCAGGCACAGAGTCCATCTCTCAAATGTGGTGAGAAATGGTCAGTGCCTGCTGGGACTACAATGTACGCGACATTTGCAAAGTCCGTACCTGAAAATTTGTTAAGGCAAATTGTTTTTTGTTTTTTTTTTATAGACACCCATAGTTTTGTTTTAATATTGGCTGCAAACTTCTAAAATATATTTATGTTGAATATAATCAAGTTCGGATATAACGATATAACTTGTGACTCTAGCCGTGAAAGCCTGCTCTCAAATCTCAATTTATGCTTCTAGACGTACTAAACACGGTAATTTTACAACTGTCAAAATTATTTTGACAGTTACAATTCGCAAATCTGTAACTTTTCTACTTTAAACTGTCAAACATTTTCGAACATAATCAATTTTAAAGATTAAACAATAGATATAAAATTTAATGGTTACAGTTGCCAAAACTGCTGTTTTTTATACTTTGACAGCTGTCACAAATATATTAAATTTCAACGTTTCCTGTGGCTGAATCTAAAAAAATGATTTAATATCTGTAGAGCGCATACTGGCAACACATATAATTGACAATTTTACAGCTGTCAAAATGATTTTGACAGTTACAATTGATAAAATAGTAATTTCTTCAACTTTTCTACTTAGAACTGTCAAAATATTTATGAAGAAATACAACTTCAGAAACTAAACAATATATATAATTTACTACTTATAATTGTCAAAACCGCAAAAATAACTGTTTTTTATAGTTTGACAGATGTCAAATATGTTTTAAATTTTGACGTTTGTTGCTGCTAAAACTAGGAGAAGTTATGTAATAGCAGTTAGAAGTGTATTGACAGCTGTAATTAATAAAACTATAAATATGGCATTTTGACAATTACAATTGGTAAAGCTGTGGTCTTGAAACTCTAGTTTTAAACATTCAAAGATTTCAGGACGTACCCACCTTCAGAAACTAAAAATAAACATAGTTTGACAGTTATAACTGTCAAAACTGCAGAAATAACTTCTATAGTTTGACAGCTGTCAATTACATTGTAAATGCTAATGTACGAAATTGATAAAACTAAGAATTATTTAACAAATGTTTACGAGGATATTGGCACCTGCCAAAACTATTTTTGCAGTCACAATCGGTAAAATCGTCGTTTTCGAAACTGTCAAATATTTTTGAACGTACCCAACGTTAGCGACTACAAAGATAGTTTGACAACTGTCCGATATGTTGGTGTCTGTAATTGATAAAATTATAATATGGTAATTTTACAGCTGTCACCAGTTTTAACGGGAAAAACTGCAATTTCTACTTTGAACTGTCAAATATTTTTGAATGTACTAGAAATTAAACAATAGATATATTTAATTGACGAAAGTGCAGAAACAATTGTTTGTTATAGTTTGACAGATGTCAAAAATTTTGACGTTTGCAGCTGCTGAAACTAGGAAAGATTATGCAATAACAGTTAGGAGTGTATTCACAGCTGTAATTGATAAAACTATAAATATGGCAGTTTTAAACCCGTCAAAACTATTTTGACAATTACAACTGGTAAAGCTCTTGTCTTGAAACTCTAGTTTTAAACATTCAAAGATTTCCGGACGTACCCACCTTCAGCAACTAAAAATAAACATAGTTTGACAGTTATAACTGTCAAAACTGCAGAAATGACTTCTATAGTTTGACACCTGTCAATTATATTGTAAAAGCTAATGTACGAAATTGATAAAATAAAGAAGAATTATTTAACAAATGTTCGAAGGATACTAGCACCTGTCAAAACTATTTTTACAGTCACAATCGGCAAAACCGTCGTCTTCGAAAGTGTCACGTATTTTTGAACGTAACCAACTTTAGCAACCAAAAACGTAGTTTGGCAATTTTACAGCTGTCACAAATAATTTTGACAGTTATAACTGGAAAAAAACTGTAATTTCTACTTCGAGCTGTCAAATATTTTTGAATCTACCTGCCTTTAGAAATTAAACAATAGATATGTTTAATAGTTTTAATTGACGATACCGCAGGAACAACTGTTTTTAAAGTTTGACAGCTGTCAAACATATTTTAAATTTTGACGTAGCAACGTATGTAACTGTTAAAATCAGAAAACAGTTACAATTGTCAACATCCTCAAAAGAATTGTTCTTATACTTTGACAGCTATCAGAAATAACACAATTATTAATATTATTAGATTCAGTTCGTTATATCCGACGCTTAACTGTAAATTAATTATGTAAAAAACATAAAACATGTTTCAAACCTCATCGTCCTCACTAAGAAACAATTTTAGAAGTTTGCTAGCGTTGAAAAAAATGTACATTCTATTGTACCGAATTAAAAAAAGAAGTGAGATTATATTTCAATTAATTAAAATATAAACCACTTCTTAACACAATTTGATTTCCTGTGCGCTTGCACAATTTTCGAAAATCAAACTGTTCACAATAAATCGAATCGTCGAATTTAATACGTAACAAATAAAGTATATATAAATATAAGAATACCTTACGAGCCCACGCTTGATACCCAGACGCTAATTCAGCTTGCGTTAAGATTTGAGCTCCAGTAGAGCCGGTAAACTGGCCAATTTGTTGTTTACTCTCAGCCCACGTATTCATCTGCAAAAAAAAATCGCGGTAAAAATTTTCGAACGCACCCTGTATAAATTCATACCTCCTTTTGAGCTTTGTATATCGAATTTAACGCTTGCACATCGTTAGGATTCTCCTGTAGTTTCCTCATAGCCGATAAACGCTGCGTCACAATCGCAGCAATATCTATATTCTAACAAAAATAAATTAAATTTTAAACGTGATCTTATAAAAAAAAAATTACCTCATTCGGTGTCGACGTCGGGAAAACTTGAACACCAGCTTGTGGAGGTGGTGGAGCTACTATCGCAGCAACAGTTGTTGGTGGTGTTGGTTCGATCGGAGGTGGTAGTGCTATTTCCGAAGGTAACGGGGGAGCTATAACAGGGATGGGTGGATTAACCGGAGGAGGTGGTTTAATGACTGGAGCTTGAGGAGGTGGTGGATCAGGTTTTTTAGGGGATACAGGTACCCATTCGTTTTCAGTCTTTCGATGCTGTTGACCGCTGCTAACAGGGAATTGCATTCTTAATTCTGAAGCTCGTTCTTGGAGATTTTTAATCGGTAATGGCACGGAATTCTGAAAAAATGGCTTTAAACTTGAAATTAAAAGAGGGAAATTTGATTATTACCTTAATATTCATAGTAATCGATACAGGTCGCTCTTTAATTTGAAACGGATGATGGAATGGTTTCTCCCCATCGCTATCGCTGCCATTCTCATCTGATATGCTGGATAACTCTCCGAGTTCCTCTTTTCTAGATAAAGTTTTACAAAAATCGGTTAATTCTTCGACAGTTTTACCACCCGATTTTATAGCTGCGATAACTTTTTCCTGAGCTTGCGGACCTAACGTTAATGCTCCTGGTAAACTTCCCGATTTCATCATTTGAATGGCATTTTTCCTTGCAATTTCTAGTAATTTCTTCTTATCAATATGATTTGTACTTTCTTCAGATTTTTCTCTAAATCGTTTATCTCTTTCACGTTCACGATCACCATACCCTCTATATCTAAAATAATGAATTAAATAATTTAAGAATTAAAAAAAAAGGTTGTACAACTTACCGATCACGCAAAAACCATTTATCTTCCCTATCGCTGCTGCTATCCCGTTTATAAAACGAATCTCTCGATTTCCTGCGTCGTTTATATTCGTCATCGCGGTCACGATTCCCAACCTCCTTAATCCGACTCTCTTTATGTTTCTTGAGATCGTCATGTTTTAATTTATCTTTCTTATCACTAATTTCCCTACATTTATGTTTCTCCCCTCTATGATACCCGTTCCTATCCGGAGATCTACTTTTCGATTTTGATTTCGTTTTTGAACGTTTCCGTTCTCGACTTGAACTATTACTTCGCTTTCGCTTTTTACTCTCCTTATTATGATGATGTTTCTTCTTATGTTTACTGCTTGATTTAACGTCTTTTTCTTTTAATTCGGTTTCCGATGATTGTGTCACCTCCCCATCTAAATTTTTCTTAATTTTCTCCTGTTCTTTAATAGCGAGAATTGTCGCATCGAATATCGAGCTAAATTTTAAATCTTTAATAACGATCTTACCCTTTTTATCGTCCGGTTTACCATCTTCGGTTTCGTTTTTCTTTTTTACGTCTTTATTCTCATCGGCTTTCTCGTTATTTATAATTTTCTGCATCAAATCGTTTTTGAGTTGATCTTCCGTAGGTTCCTTCTCTTGTTTTATCAAGATATCGGTCAAATCAATTCCGAACTCTCCGAAGAACAACTTTGAGATCGTTTATGCTTTTTCGATTTCTTCTTATGCTTCTTCTCTTTATGCTCTTTATGTTTGTGCTTTTTCTTCTTCTTACGTTTCTTTTGTTCTGAATTCTTTTCTTTCTTAACAATTACAGGAGGTTCAGCATCGAAGCTGCTAAATAGTTCCGACAAGATCTCCATTGATGATTTTTGCGGGGTTTGAATGACGGGTTTTTGATCCTCCACAGACATAATTTAACCGTGTCTTAATTCAATTGTGCTTAATTGTCGTGATTTAACAAACAAAAAATACGAGTTTGCTATGGTAAAATGAGTGACAGTGATATGGATAGCGGCTTCAAGTTTAAATGTAGCCGTAAGTATTTAAAAATTGTTCAAGATATTCATACCAAATCTCTATAGTTGCGAATGCAATTTAGACGTATTTTTCCGATAGAATTTACATCACATTTCGCGTTTATTTTTTGCGTAAACACAGAAATAATTGACGTAAACAAATGTCAAATCCACGCATGTGTCAAAAAATTGAATTTTCTTATATTTCGCAGTGCCAACCGTCGTAACTAATAAAATGTAAATAACTAATCGATTGAATTTCGTGAAATTAAATGAGTGTTTCGAGATGTATTGAAGAAAAGACGCCGGGTTTATTTATAAGTTTCGTTCTAAGTTATTTATAGTAGAACTTAGTTATGATCGCGCTGTATAATCGGTTCTCTCAACAATTAACGGCGATTCCGAAAAAATACTTTCGCGAATCTATCGCACGGTTACGTATTGCTATTTCTAACCCTATTGTGATTGACTTGGATTGACTACACTTTGGGATAAAACGAGATCTATAACTCTTCAATTTTATCTTCTATCTATCTATGATTTGCAATTATTACCCTCTAATGTTTAGAAACGGTAAGCAAGTTTTTTTTTAATATATTAGAGGAACTTGTAACATAATTTTAACGTGTCAAAATTTCTATTGATGTTAACGCATAAAGTCTTATATGAAATGTTTATTTCCAGCTTCAACTATGGCAGATGATGATATTTCTTTCCACGAGTCGATAACTAGCGAGAGTAGGACAAGAAAATGGTACAGACATGCTGCACACAGGTTAGTCCTGGTTTAGTAAAATTTGAATTTTCACCATATTAGATGAATGACATCTAATGGGGAAAAATACAAGGATTGCGGTTTATTTGTAATATGATATACAGGAGTTTTTTAAAATAATATTGCTTTTTAAAAATCTTTCTTTAGTGTTATCTCCATCTGATTACAAAATCGTGTATGTTACAAGTAAAAAAGCAAACAATTGCGATTATTATTTAAATACAAAGTGCATTGTGCAAATTTCGTAATTTAAAATAGGATTTACGTCATTTCAAGGTCAAGTATTTCAATAAAAATCTGTTGTTTTAAAAAATTTAATTATCGTTAAATAAATGCGAATTAATTAATTTATCGCAACGTGAGTTAGTCACCTTCACCTGAAATTTAAACAAGGAAATCAGTAAAAAGTGGATTTCAAATTTTAAACATGTCAAGGGCACCATTGTTGCCAACTGATTTTGCTCTTTTGTTATCGTTAAATATTGTTATTAATTTTTAAACTTTAATTATTGTTAAAATAAGTAAAAAGGGACAAAAAAAAACACGAATTTCTTATTAAAGTCTATTTCGTAGTGGTGGTGGTCCTTTATTCTTTATATATCCATTGGTAGTGCGTAAGGGTTGGTAACGATTTCCATGAAATTTTGATTTCGCACCTTTCAGGCAAATTGTAACCTATTGAATATGATGTAATATATGTAGTCGTAAGAAATCATGTTGAAGGTCGTGGATTATGGTTTTGACATGTAGCTGACGTAAGCTCGTTATGAACATCGGACAGCTGTCAAAATCGTAAATTCAATCATTTTAGGCGTTATAACTGTATATATACCAAGTGATCATTTTGAACTGCCCTGAGTTGGTCATACTGATTTTAATATGATAACACTGTGTATGTAATTGGCGAACCTGTTTATCTATATTTTGTGGTTAAGTTTATTATTTACAAAACAATACACACAAATGACAGATGACATGTATATGTGAAATGTCAGATAAGTGTTGACACTATCGTTTTGACATTTCACATATAAATCCAGTATGGACAATTCACGAAAGTAAAAATTTCCCGATTTTTATGAAACCAGGTACTTTTTTGTTGCCAACTCAGGACACTTCAAAATGATCGCAGTGTATGTATATACCCCCATCCGACTACTTTCAACTGACAATTGTTAAAAATATAATCTCTAATTTTGACATTATAATTTGACACTTACAACTGTCACGACCGCAAAAAATAACTGCTTTTACAACTGTCGAAAGTTTTTCATCCGATACTATTGTCAAATCTGGTAAATAAATCTTTTTTTTTTTGATAATTCGAAAGCTGTCAGAAATGTTATGACAGTTATAGCTGTTAAAATCGTATAGTTTGACAGTTATCGTAAGGAATTTTACTATTACGTCCGCTAAAACGTACACAATAATGCACACAATTATTGAAGACTTGAAAAATTAATTTTTATAGTGTGACAGGTGTCAGGTGTTCGATAGTTAGCTGTAACAATCACAATTAGTTTTTTTTATCAATTGCAAAAACTCAGGACTTTTCTAGTCAATATGTCAAAATGTGTCAAAAATAATAATTTGACAGCTGTCTGAAATATTTTAATACTTGAATTGACAAGAGAGGGTGGGAGGAGGAAATGACAACGATATACAATTCGATAGCTGTCAAAAATGCTTTGCTGATTACTGTTTTTGATAATTGAATTGCCGACGTGCAGAGAAATAATTAAGATATAAAATTTGACAGCTGTCAGAGAAATATTTGGATGGTTACTAAACTCAAAATTGTAAAAAAAAAATTGATTTTACCACTGATTTAACTATTCTACAGTTATCTCTGAGAAAAATTACGATTAATTTGACATATGTCAGTTACGACCATCGGAACTGTAACAAACAATACTACTTTAGACATTTTACAGCTGTCAGATGTAGTTTGATAATTGCGATTCCAAAAGAAGCATTTTGATAGTTGAATTGTCAAAATGGGGAGAAATAATTAAGATATACAATTTGACAGGTGTCAGAGATATGGTTTGATGGCTACTAAACTCAAAATTGTAAAGAAATAGTTGATTTTACCACTGATTTAACTATTTCACAGTTATTACTGAGAAAAATTACGGTTAGTTTGACATCTGTCAGTTAAGACCATCGGAACTGTAACAAACAATACTATTGTAGACATTTTACAGCTGTCAGATGTATTTTGGTAATTGCGATAATTGTGATGAGAAGAAACAAGTAAGATATACAATTTGACAGCTGTCAGAAATGCTGGCAGATTTGCAGTCTTGACAGTTGTTGCAGTTTTTGACAGTTAATTAGATATCTGTCAGAAATAAGCACACCTTATAATCAAAATTATGCAACGTGAATATAGGTAGGAAATGATAACTCTTTGTTTGAAGTTTAAATCTTTTGTTTCCCATGCAATGTGGGCGCCAAATTTAAAATACAAAAATTATATCACACTATATAAAAAATGCTGTTTTTTCTCGTTAGCTTGAAATTGTATAATACGTCTCTGCCGTGCTGGTTATAGGAAATTGTCCGCTCTCTAATTATGAAGGTTAAATAGAATTAGTTTTACAGAAAGATTTCTGCATTAGAGTTTTATCTATATACACATTTAGCTTTCAATCTGGTTGCTGTGCCAACAGTTATATGAGGTACTGTGCGTTATATTTGCATAATAACTTAATCATTCAATGAATACATGCATGAAGTTTAAATTTAAACAACTCATTCTGTAGTTGTAAATGATTAAATCATTACTTTCACCGCGTAAAACCGAACAGTGTATCATTGTTTATGATCCATGTACTAGTTGCTCCGCGTAATTCTTTTAAAATTTATCGTATTTTGTACCAGTTCCTAGTTATCTACACGCTGTAAATATTTCTCCTACTACTTTTTGATTACACACAACTACACTTTAAATATATAAACAACAATAATTTATACGCTACTACACAAATTTCGCGGTTTAGTTGTACAGCTGATCCTCAACTGTGCGTTTGTATGTAATTTATAAACGGCGGAAGTTAAAATTTCCCTCCATCATCGCCACAAACGACAAGATCGGTCGGACTATTTTTAAAGTTCCTCGTTTTCCGAAATCCTCTGTCATTACGGTGTGTTTGTGCGCGGGTAAAGTTCGTCGTGACGATGCCGTATTCTGGACAGGACGCTTTCGAAAGTGAAAATCCGGTGGCGAATCCGATAACTCCGGATATACTGCGTGCCAGGGCCAATTCAAGTTCGAGGAAGGTAATGCCCGTCCTGCCGTGCGAACTGTGTCCGGAGGCGACGACGCGATTGCGGAGCAAAGTGTCCGAAAGCGATCTGGAATGCTTCAATTACAGTTATTTTCTGGACGGTGAAACTAGGTGGAATGACACGCGAGAATTGTCGCACAGGTATTGTTGTTTTTTTGCGTTGATTTTTTTTTAATTCTCACTTAATACCTAATTGGATTGTAACGCAATAATTTCACCCAAAAATAAGATTTAAAAAATACTCCAAATTTGATAACATTTTCTCTCCACCACCCCCCAATCTTTCGAAAAGTAGCTGACAGCTTTCAAAACTACAATCTGAGAGCCGTCAGAAATATTGTGACAGTTACAGCTGTTAAAACCGTACAGTTTGACAGTTGTGCTTTTATATTCTGACAGCTTGTTATTAGATTATAATACATACAATTATTAAAATTGCAGTTTCATAATTTGACAGGTGTCAGTATTTACAACTGTCAAATCGGAAAAAAAACGCCGTTTTTTTTAAATAAATTAGTTATGACAATCAAGTCGTTTTATAGTTTTAAAAAATTTATATCGTATACGAAAAGGTTTGACATACAAGGATATTTGACAGCTGTCAGAAATGCTTTGATGGCTACTATATTCAAAATTCTAAAGAAAAATAAGTGATTTTATCACTTTGACAGCTGTTATATCTATTGGAATTAAAAAAAGTAACAGATTTTTATAATTAGACATATGTCAGAAATATTATAAGAGTTACAACTGTTATAACGGTAATAAATACAAGTTAAAACACCTGCCAAAACTGTAAGAAAAAAAAAACGAAAAATTACAGTTTGATAGCTGTCAGACATGTTTGGATAATTGAATTGGCAAAATGGAAAAAAAAGTACCTACCTATATACATTTTGACAGCTGTCAAACATGTTTTGATGGTTACTACATTCATATTTATAAAAAAATAGCTTTTAGAAAGGTTATTACGCTTGCAAATGTAGAAACTGACAGATGACAATTTGATATCTGTCAGAAGTATATTGATAATTGAGCTGTCAAAATGGGCAAAAATAACTAGTGACAATTGCCAGGAATCTTTTGATGGTTACTATTGGTTACTACACTCGATATTGTACAATAGCAGAACTGTTAAAAACAAAGCTTTTTAACAAGTTTAGTTGTACCTGCTAAAACCGCAAGAAATAATAGTTTCTGCAAGTTAGCAGTTGTAAAAAAATATTGTAATTCTGAGACGCCGCAAAACGGTAATAAAATAAGTACTTTTGCGGGTGTTGAAGCTCAAAGATTACAATTTTATTGCTGTTAGAACTACCTATATGACAGTTGAGCTGTCAAAGCAGGCCGAAATAACTACGATATATGATTTGACAGCTGTCAAAGAAAGTTTTGACAAGTTAATGATTTTCAAAAATGTTGTAACTGTTACACGTGTCAAATGGTAGCAGTATTTTGATAATTCAACTGTCTAAATAGGAATAAGTAACTACGATATACGATTTGACAGCTGCCTGGAAAAGTTTTGACAAGTTAAAAATTATCAGCAATACTGTAATTGTTACACATATCAAAGGTAGAACTACATATTTTAATAATTCAACTGTCAAAATAGGAATAAATTACTACGTAATACGATTTGACAGCTGTCAGAAAAAGTTTTGGCAAGTTAACAATTATCAGCAATACTGTAATTGTTACACGTGCCGAAAGTAGAAGTATTTTAACGATTCAACTGTCAAAATAGGAATAAATAACTACGATATACGATTTGACAGCTGTCAGAAAAAGTTTTGACAAGTTAACAATTACCAGCAATACTGTAATTGTTACACGTGCCGATAGTAGAAATATTTTCCTAATTCAATTGTCAAAATAGGAGTAAATAACAACGATATACGATTTGACAGCTGTCAGAAAAAGTTTCGATAAGTTAAAAATTGTCAGATATATTGTAATTGTTACACGTGCCGACAGTAGAAGTAATTTGATAATTTAACTGTCAAAATAGGGATAAATAACTACAATATACGATTTGACAGCTTTCAGAAAAAGTTTTGACAAGTTAACAATTATCAGCAATACTGCAATTGTCACACGTATCAAAGGTGGAAGTACACATTTTGATAATTCAACTATCAAAATAGGAATAAATAAATGTGATATACGGTTTGACAGCTGTCTGAAAAAGTTTCGACAAGTTAACGATTATCAGCAATACTGTAATTGTTACACGTGTCAAAAGATAGAAATATTTTGATAATTCAACTGTCTAAATAGGAAGAAATAACTACGATATAACATTTGACAGCTGTCAGAAAAAGTTTTGACAAATTAACAATTATCAGCAATACTGTAACTATTACATGTGTCAAAAAGTAGTAATATTTTGATAATTCAACTGTCAAAATAAGAATAAATAATTGCGATCTACGTTTTGACAGCTGACAGAACAAGTCTTGACAAGTTAATGCCCGTCAGAAATGCTGTAATTGTTACACGTGTTAAAAGATAGTAGTATTTTGATAATTAAACTGTCTAAATAGGAATAAATAATTACAATATAGATACGATTTGACAGCTACCTGAAAAAGTTTTGACAAGTTAACGATTGTCAGCAATACAGTAATTGTTACACGCATCAAAGGTAGAAATACATATTTCGATAATTTAACTGTCAACATAGGGATAAATAACTACGATATACGATTTGACAGCTGTCAGAAAAAGTTTTGACAAGTTAACGATTCTCAGATGTACTGTAACTGGTACCGGTGCCGAAAGTAGAACTGTCAAAATAGCAATAAATAACTACGATATACGATTTGACAGCTGTGAGGAAAAGTTTTGACAAGTTAACGATTCTCAGATGTACTGTAACTGGTACCGGTGCCGAAAGTAGAACTGTCAAAATAGCAATAAATAACTACGATATACGATTTGACAGCTGTGAGGAAAAGTTTTGACAAATTAACAATTGTTTTGACAGTTACAACTATCGGAATTGTTAGAAACAATACTGATTTAACACTTTTCGAAAAATGACCGTATTTTATAAACGGAAATCTGTCAGAAATATTACGTATTTGTGTGTATAAAATTGAAACAACTAATTTTACAATTTGACAAAATGTTCACAAAACAGTGACGAATAATACCGATTTAACAATGTTGCAACAATGTGTCCATAAATGATAATAATATCGTGGGAATGGACTACAACCAGGGTTTATTGAGTAATTCTAAGAAGATTAAGCACGATGTCGATGTGAAACGTGATTTAATGCAGCTATAATTCCATCTCTATCATAAGCTATTGAAATAGCTGTTGAATGCAATTTGCCGAAATCCAATAAATAAATAAAATATTGCTGATATATTATTTTTTATGCATATTTATTCTTGATATCTTCAATATAAATTGGCTGTATTTTGAATGAGGTATAACAAACTTATAAGATAAGTGATAGCAATCATTAAATATGTATTAATAAATTTTCATTATTAAATATGTATTTAGAGCACACACACATTTTAATCACGTAACAACTCCTTACTATCTAATTTAAAATTCCTGTTTGCTCAACTTGTTATTTTTTCCTGTCACTATGCATTAAAGTAAAGACAACGTCTTGCAAAATCCATTTGTATAAACGTAATAGTAATTAACTTTTGGCTATGAACACGTGTAACGAAAATATGCTAATTAAAGAAAGACAGTCGATTGCGTTTATTTTCGAATACAGTTGACGTTGCAATGAATTATGAATAGTTCGTGGCTTGCGTTCGGTGTGTCATTAATGTAAATTCTCATATTTATTTTCTTTGGAAAATTGTTCCAAATAATTTTTTTCGGATAATACCTGACATATTTAAGATACATATTTTGAAACACAGTTCTGATGGTGGATATTTTTGGATGATTATCCAGTTCTTTTTTAATACATACTAATATAATGCGTAGAATATTAAATTGTTTATACAATATTTACAAGGGATTAGATTAAAAAAAAATACGAAGAAAATTCTATTCTAGAATATTATTTTTATTACTATTGTTTACTCTTTTGTTTGTCTTTTTAGTTATCGTTTCGAATTTTTAAAACATCTTCCGGATTATTCTAGATTTTTCCGATATTTTAACATTCTACGATGTAGGTATCATTCCTCCTTCTCCACAAAATTTATTTGTGTGTGAGAGTTCTAAATTGTTCTAGGTTTGTTCCATATTGTTCAAAAATTTTGACATTCTACCGCGAATTCGCTCACTTCACCCCTCCCCTCTCTCCACCCCCTTTCTGAAACCTTAATTTTTGACGATTATTTTATATTGTTCAGACTTTTTTAAAAATCGAAGTTTTGACAGTTGCATTCCAAGTTGCTTTAAGTTTATTGCATATTGGTCTGGGATTTTGCAAAATTATACTAAAAAGTAATCGAAAACAAGGGCAAACGGCATTGTTTAAGGTCGGGATGGGGGTTGACTTAACCTAAATCTCCAATTTCGTAAAAAAAAAACTTTAGTTTTCTACCATGAGCTAAGAAAATAATTGACTATTCTTTCTTTGAAAATCGAATTTTGACAGTTACCCTAAATGAGTTGTTATTATTAGAAAAATATTAGAAAATTACGTAAAACCCATTGTTTTAGGTCATTTCATTCATTCAAGTTGATTGTTCAAAAGTTGAAAACGTTTTTGTTTTGAACCACCCTCCCAGCTCCCCCGCAAAATTCGATTTTGTTCCAAAAATGTTCTCGATGTCCTCTATCTTGTTTCTTTCTTTTTAAATTGAACAATTTTTTTTGGCAATTTTTCAAAATAATATTAAAGAAGTAATCGAAAAGAACAGAACATCAATTTTTTTAGGTCAAGGTTCTGACTCCTGTTTTTTTTTTTTGTGAAATTCAAGATTTTAAAAATTGTTCCAGACTTTACTGGAATTGATCCATCTTGTTCTTACATTTTATGGGATTTAGGTGACCCCCTGATGCCTTTTTGTTTTGTTTTTTGAAAATCGAATTTTGACATTTATTTCAAGTTGATTGTTCTAAGAAGAATTTCTTCGACTTTCTCGATTTTTTAAATGTCTTCTATCTTGTTTCTTTCTTCTTCAATTGAACAATTTTTTTTTGGCAATTTTTCAAAATAATATTAAAGAAGTAATCGAAAAGAACAGAACATCAATTTTTTTAGGTCAAGGGCCTGACTCCTGTTCTTTTTTTTTTGAAATTCAAGATTTTAAAAATTTTTCCAGACTTTACTGGAATTGATCCATCTTGTTCTTACATTTTATAGGATTTAGGTGACCCCCTGATGCCTTTTTGTTTTGTTTTTTGAAAATCGAATTTTGACAATTATTTCAAGTTGATTGTTCTAAGAAGAATTTCTTCGACTTTCTCGATTCTATCTTGTTTCTTTCTTCTTAAATTGAACAATTTTTTTGGCAATTTTTCAAAATAATATTGAAGAAGTAATCGAAAAGAACAGAACATCCATTTTTTTTAGGTCAAGTGACTGTTGGAGAAGGGGTGCCTTCTCTAAAGTTTTAAAAATTATTCCAGATTTTTCTAGATGTTGTTCCAATGTTATGCAACGAGTTCATTAAAATAATTTAAACAAAAAAACAAATTTAGATAGCACCTCATCTAGATAACAAAAGTAGCTTCTAAACTGGAACCTTTATGTGGACACACTGTATAAGCCAGCCAGTATAATCCTATAGCAGGTTTTGGAAACAGCTTACCTGATTTTGAGCTGGTTTTCACTTGCTTTTGGAAACATCTAAGCCGTTTCGAAAAGCCAGCTATGGATATGGTTATAGTAGCTGGCTTATACATACAGTGTGTCCACGTATAGGAGATAACCTTTTTTTTTGATCAGTTCCCTCACTCGGTTTTTTATTTCAAGTTGATTGTTCAACATTTGAAAACATTTTTTAATTTTTGAACCACCCTCCCAGCTCCCCTCCAAAATTCGACTTTGTTCAAAAATGTTCTAGATGTCTTCTATCTTGCTTCTTTCTTCTTAATTTTTCGACAATTTTTCGAAATAATACTAAGATGTAATCGAAAAGAACAGAACATCAATTGGTCCATCTTGTTCTTGAATTTTATGGAATTTAGTTTGTTTTGTTTTGTTTTTTTAATCGAATTTTAACAGTTATTTCAAGTTGGTTTTTCTAAGTTTGTTTTTCATTGTTTCATTGTTTTACAAAAATGATTATTAAAAAGCCCTCTTTCACTCTTCTTTTTTTTTTAATCGAACTTTTGACAGTTTTCTCAAATTGTTTTAAATTTGTTTCACATTACTCCAAAATAATGTTAAAAAGCATATTAAAACAAGGACTGAACATCCTTTATTTTAGGCCAGTCCCCCCCTCCTCCCACCACCGCCACTCTTCCCCCACCCCCTCCTTTTTTCGTGAATTTTGATATTTTAGATATTATTATATATTTGTTCTATTTTTTCCAAAATTTTTATTATGAGTTTGAAAAATTGAATTTAGGTAGATCCTCCAACCCCCCTGAATCCTCGATCATTTTTTTTTATCGAATTTGTCAGCCTCTCCCAGCTTGGAAAATTCGAAATTTGAAAAGTTGTTCCAGATTTTTCTAGATATGTTCATAATTGAAAATTTAGGTGACCACTATTCTCTCCCCCGCCCCCCTTTTTTATTCTTGAAAAATCGAATTTTCACAATTATTTAGACACAATAATTAGATGTAACTATTTTTGACCTCTATGTACTTATATCTTTCAATTCCTGAAATATTTCCACTTGTAGGTCAATAAAACAAGAATTAATTAAATACCAATTTGGCTGCTCTTCGGTTCTCGGGTTCTCTGCCGTGTAGAAAAGTTATGGTACTTGACGTTTCGATCATCTTGTCGTGATCAGCCATCAACAGCGGCCGTGAAAGCCTGAAGACTACATTAAATACCAATTTATTCCAATATAAATAATAAATTGGTATTTAATTAATTGTTGTTTTATTCACCCACAAGTGGAAATATTTCAGGAATTGGAACAATAATTAGAGGGAGGGGATGAGGACTTTAGTTTTATTTAATTGACCTAAGAAATTGTTTTTTCTTTTCTTTCTTTTGTTTTTGTAGAGCAAACCTGTTCTCATAGTTATTTATGGGTGAGAGTTCTAAATTGTTCTAGGTTTGTTCCATATTGTTCAAAAATTTTGATATTCTATCACGAACTAATTCAAGAACAACAAAATTTAGTTCGCTTCCCCTTCCCCCTCGCTTCACCCTCTCCTCCTTTTTCTGAAACTATAATTTTCGACGATTATTTTATATTGTTCAGACTTTTCTAAAAACCGAAGTTTTGACACTTACATTCCAAGTTGCTTTAATTTTATTGCATATTGGTCTGGGATTTTGCAAAATTATACTGAAAAGTAATCGAAAACAAGCGAAAACCGCGTTGTTTAAGATCGGGATGGGGGTTGACTTAACCTAAATCTCCAATTTCGTAAAAAATAAACTTTAGTTTTCTACCATGAGCTCACGAAATAATTGGAAAATCGAATTTTGACAGTTACCTAAATGAGTTGTTATTATTAGATAAATATTAGAAAATTACGTAAAAGCCATTGTTTTAGGTCAGTTCATTCATTCAAGTTGATTGTTCAAAAGTTGATAACGTTTTTGTTTTGAACTACCCTCCCAGCTCCCAAATTCGATTTTGTTCCAAAAATTTTTCAAAATAATATTAAAGAAGTAATCGAAAAGAACAGAACATCCATTTTGTTTAGGTCAAGTGACTGTTGGGGAGGGGGTGCCTTCTCTAAAGTTTTAAAAGTTATTCCAGATTTTTCTAGATGTTGTTCCAATGTTATGCAACGAGTTCACTAAAATAATTAAAAAAAAAAACAAATTTAGATAGCACCTCATCTAGATAAAAAACTGGATCCTTTATGTGGACACGCTGTATAAGCTAGCCAGTATAATCATATAGCAGGTTTTGGAAACAGCTTACCTGATTTTGAGCTGGTTTTCGCTTGCTTTTGGAAACATCTAAGCCGTTTTGAAAAGCCAGCTATGTATATGGTTATAGTATAGCTGGCTTATACATACAGTGTGTCCACGTAGGAGATACAGAAGCTGGATTGTTTACTTACTCTTCCACCCCCATTTTTTTAAAATTGCATTTTGACAGTTACTACAGTTTTGCAAAATTACATTAAAAAGTGGCTGAAAAGAATGGAAAACCTGTTTTTTTCTTCAAAATTTGAAAACATTTTTTATTGTTTGAACCACCCTTCAGCTCCCCACCCTCCCAAAATGCGATTTTCTTCTAAAATGTTCTAGATGTCTTCTATCTTGTTTCTTTCTTCTTAATTTTTTTGACAATTTTTCAAAATAATATTAAGAAGCAATCGAAAAGAACAGAACATTTTGGTCCATCTTGTTTTTATATTTTATAGGGTATACGTGGCCCCTTGATGCCTTTTTGTTTTTTTTTAATTTTACAAAAATGATGATTAAAAAGCCTCCTTTTCACTCTTCTTTTTTTTTTTTTTTTTTTTGAAAATTGAACTTCTGACAGTTTTTCCAAGTTGTTTTAAGTTTGTTTCACATTGTTCTTGAATTTTACAAAATAATATTTTAGGTCAACCTCTTCCCCTCCCCTGTCCCTGTTTTTTTTGTGGAATTCGAAGTTTTAACAGTTGCTTTCAAGAACCTTTTCAAACTCACAGCAGAACGCGAAAATTCTGCTGTGAGTTTGTAAAATTGAATTTAGGTAGATCCCCCAACACCCTGAATCCTCGATCATTTTTTAATCGAATTTGTCAGCCTCCCCTAGCTTGGAAAATTGGAAATTTTAAAAGTTGTGCCGGATTTTTTTAGAATTTTAACAATTATTTAGACACAACAATTAGAGAGAACATTTGGGAATAATGTACAGAAGGGGGCTTTCTTTTGTTTCTTTTGTTTTTGTAGAGCAAACCTGTTCTCATAGTTAATATCTGCGACAGATATGAAAATATATATTTTCGAAACATCCTAAAATATAAACGTAGTAAAAAAACATTCGATTCACCCGAGCTAGCTGAAGACGTAATCAAATCCCAATTTCTGATATTGGAATGTGTGTCCGAAAAACACCACGCGTTATATTTTTAAACAACCTTGCGCACAAATTAATTTGAACGCATAGATATGCCGCTCTACCGCAAAAAGGTACCGCTACGACCTACATGCACGTGTAATATTAATATTCTCCAAGTAAATAGAACTTATTCGGACAAGATATGGAATGCGAGATTATGCGTGAAATCCGCTCAGATTATTTTTATTTGTTTACTGTAATTTCTCTCTGAAACAATTACAAATCCAATAGACTTCTTTTGTCTTGTTTTTATATTAATTTATTCATTCGAGACAATGATTTAGTTGCTCGAGTTTTATAGGAAGTCAAACTTACGAAATTACGATGCATACTATTTTGATATTTACGTTTCTGAAATGCGATAAACCTAATGACCTTCATATCAGACGATTATTGCGAAATAGTACGTGTGGATACTAAAACTGCTACATTATATGGATGTATTTTAGTTATAACTTGAGGAAAACATGTCATGAGCAAAGTCTAATTAATGTTATATTGTTGTATAGTGTGGAACAGGGAAAAGCCATATTTTGCTACAAAATTTCTTATGTTTAAAATGTATTTTCGGGAGAAAATTGTATTAAAAGATTGAGAGTTAACATCATCTTGTCGTCCAACATTTTGGACGAGCGAAATTCATTACCAACCAAGGTGCAAAACGTTTGAGACAAAAAATTCGATTCCATTTGTTTTAAAAGCATTTTGTGCTAGCTTAATTTTGCCAGTATAAGAAATAAGTATTTCTGAACAATTTCTCAGCCATTTCTCAGCTTCAGCTGCATATGCAATTTTAAAAAGGGAATAAAATCCCTTATTTAAAGGCTGAATTACAATGATTGATACAAGCAAGACAGGATCCTCTACTGAACGCTTCCTATGTTGCATTAAATGCTTTAGCCAAAGTTTCAGAATTGGAATTCATTCTCTTTCTGAGGAAAATTAATGCTGGATGCACATAAATACCTGTGGCATTCAGGCAGCATTCTGCACTCAATATCTTTGGTTGTCTATTTAGAATTGTTGACAGCTTTGTCTCATCCATATCAAATTTTTTATGGGCAGGACATTTTGTTTTATTACAGCAGACCTTTACATCCTGCATGGTCATATTTTTTTGTCCTTATCAAATCAAATAGCTTAGAGTCAATTTTTTTTTTCTCCAAATATTCTCAATCAAATCCCGGACTTACTAGGTGTGGGATGGGCATTCTAGAAATGACCACATTCAAATGTCTTAAGGGGGTTCGGAAGGTCAACAAGATAAAATTAAAACAAAAGTCAAGTAATTCCATTTAATTCAATTATTGGAGCTAACAAAGTGTTTTGACCCAGCAACCTTTCAAAGATGAAAGCTAATACGAACACCATTTTGTGTTTTGCATAAAACTGTCAAAGAAGACATTCATTACACGAGAAAAAAAGGCACTGTTGGCAGTTTTGTTTGTTGTTGTGTGGTAAAAAAGAAAACTGTGTGTCATGTAGAGGATTTTCTTGGAGGTTGGAAATTCATGCCCCCTAATACTACACCACTCATCCATCAAAACCGTCTTTCAATGGTGCTTTGAAGTGATATCAGATAAGAATCGATTTTAAACGAATTATGTAAAGAAAGCAATTTAACATTCTTAATTGCGTTAGCCTAATAGATAAGATAGGAAGTAACATGCAGAAGAATAAATTCTGCCTGGAAGAAATTATAGCCATTATCTTGATTTTTTGTAGTATGGAGGTCAAAGTCTTTTGGATGACCGGGATGGTATCCTTTCATCGCCAATTTCAATTTGGGAAATAGCCAGAAGTCACACGGAGCCAAATCAGGTGAATAGGGTGATGGATAATCGATAACAATGATGCCCTTTTTTTAGTCAAGAATTCACGTCCCTAGATGGCTTTGTGCGATGATCCATTGTCATGCAACAAAAAAAACAACTGCCTGGCTCTCGATATTTTGGTCGAACTTGTCGAATTCCCAGATAATATTCTGTGGTCACCGTCTAACCTTCTGGGACGAATTCACTTTGAACAATTCCCTTCGAAACGAAGATTTTGCTCTTCTGGTGACTTCAATGCCGCACTGTGACGTTTTGGTTTTGGCTCGTATTGAAAACATTACGTTTCATCATTAATTACAAAGGACTGACATGCTTGCCGGATCTCTTTGGGACATTTTTAACATCTCTTTGCAAAATTACTGAAGTATCCAATCTGTCAGAGTGTGTATGGTACGAAATGCGATCAGACCTTCAGTTTACCCAAATCTTCGGTCAAAATTCGATAGATTGTGTTTTTCGGTATCCCGGTTGATTTGGAGTTGGTTTTGAGCTGGTTTTGACTTGCTTTTGGAAACAGGTAAGCCGTTTCGAAAAGCCAGATATATATATGGTTATAGTTGCTGGCTTATACAGTGCGTCCACGTAGGAGATGCATTTTACATGCTACATTGTTTACTTACTATATCACACCCCTATTTCTGAAATGGCATTTTGACAGTTACCACAGTTTTGCAAAATTACATTAAAAAGTGACCAAAAAGAATGGAAAACCTTTTTTTTAGATCAGCCCCCTTTCTCGGCTTTTTTATTTCAAATTAATTGTTCAAAATTTGAAAACTTTTTAGAATCACCCTCAAATCCCCCGCTAAATTCGGTTTTATTCTAAAATGTTCTATCTTGTTTCTTTCTTCTTAAATTGAACAATTTTTTTGCAGTTTATATTTCCAATTGTTTTTTTTTGTTGTCACACTAATTGACAACATTTAATTGGGTTTGTTACTTGAGGAAATTATTCTTCTTCTTAAACTTCTGTTGTAAAAAAATTTCAACATTAAAAAAACTAAACACCAACTTAATTCATTTCAATACTTCATCAATACAATGCTGGCAATTTCTATGTTCAGCACATAATGCATTTTTGCACACAACATACCTGTCTTTTCCTTTTCTATCCTTAAACGTTGGACATCTAGTTTGATGCTCCGTTGGAACATTTTATTGGTTCATTTTTATCCAACACATTTTTTATAATATGCGGTAACTCTTTGGGGAGATTTGAAACAGATCGTAGTCTTCTTCGTACCTATATGAGGTTTAACCATTTTCAGTGCAAGATTTTTCAGATACAACGTGGCTTCTTTTTGCACTATTTTCTTTGAAAATAATATGAGCATTAATACCAGCTCCGTCTATACCATTCCATAAAATACTCTCAACGGCCAACGTCTACTTTTTCGAGCTACAGTTTTGGAAGGACATAATTTATCAAATGTGTGCACTCCTTTGGTTTCATTATAAAAAAGGACAATTTCTGGTTCTCCGGTTTCCTCATCAACTATTCCTCTAGAATGAAAACTTGACAATAAAAGTACAAGTTTTCTTTTATTGGGCGAGAATGGGACTTTTTTTTTCTGAAGAAAACGCGGTGGTATGTCAGCTTTATTTTTCCTGAGTGTTCCTACTACCGTAACAAGTAACTTTTCGGCTAACTCTGATGAACAAAACCAGTTGTCAACTGTTGCGATCTATTGATGTGCTTTCTTCTTTTCCCACGAAAAATAAGACCGTCTTCATGTACCATGTTTTGGCGTCACAACGCATCACAATCTTGATGTCATATTTGTTCGGTTTATTGGCAATATAAGAAGGACACCCCTACACCCTTTTGTAGGACCCCCTTACACATAGTGGTGGAGGGAGCGGCCCTTGCGGCTATGCACAGACTGACCAGGGCGGGGACTGGAAGGGGCGAGACTCCGCACCAGAGAGCATGGACATCTCAAGCCGGGCTCTCCCCACTTCTAAGCCTACCAAATGATGAAATGGTCAAGGAATATAGCTTTGAAAGGAATTTCCTCACCAAGCTAAGTAATAAGAGAGAGTGGGTAGGAGAATACTCCACGTACTCCCTAAAGGAAAACACTATCAAGTGGTATGTGGACGGGTCTAAAACCGATAAAGGAACAGGTGCAGGCATATTTGGGCCAGGAACCAAATATTCCGAGCCAATGGGGACATACCCCAGCGTCTTCCAAGCGGAGATCAATGCAATTGGAAGATGTGCTCAACTGAACCTTGACAGGAACTATCGGAAGCAGAGCATTGCAATTTTTTCCGACAGTCAAGCAGCCCTAATGGCGCTGAGCTCTAACACGGTCAGCTCGAAATTAGTCTGGGAATGTCTTGATAGATTAAACAACCTGGGCAAGAATAATAGAGTTGCACTATACTGGGTACCAGGACACACTGGAATCAGAGGCAACGAAGAAGCTAATTCACTAGCAAGAAAGGCCGCTACAACTCCGTTTGTGGGACCTGAACCGTTCTGTGGTATAGGGACGAGCACCTACAAAAAAGAACTTAAAGTTCGGGAAGAGAGCCTCAGAGCATCCCTCTGGGAGAATCTTCCCGGTCTGAGACACTCCAAGATCTTCCTTGGAAACTACAATAAGCATAGAGCAAAAACTTTGCTGGAACTTAGCAGGAATAGATTGCGTATCCTCACAGGGTTCCTTACAGGGCACTGTCACCTTGGTGAACACATGGCAAGGATAGGTCTAAAACAGAATAGCGACTGCAGGTTCTGCGGGGCTGAGGATGAAAATCCGGAACACCTGACATCGTACTGCACCGCCATCATAGAAACCCGAGCCAGCCATCTCGGTAAAGACGTTATAGACGAAGAAGACATACCTTCCCTGAAACCATCACAGCTAATGCAGTTTATCAAAGCTCTTGGACTGGATGGGGAGCTGTAGGAGCGGGCATACCCCCAGCAGCTTACAACTCACGCAAGGGGGCACAATAGATCAATAGGTCGCAGCGCAATATCACCCTCATTTCAAATCTACAAATCTACAGGACATCTTCCTCTGAAACCAAGTAATTGTTCATCAACCGTTAGATCAGCCTCCTCCCTCGCTTTTTTATTTCAAGTTGATTGTTCAAAATTTGAAATTTTTTTTAAAACCACCCTTCCAGCTCTTCTGCAACATCCGATTTTGTTCTAAAATGTTCTAGATATCTTCTATCTTGTTTCTTTCTTCTTAAATTGAACAATTTTTTGACAATTTTTCCAAATAATATTAGGAAGTATAATCGAAAAGAATAGAACATCTCAGACTCCTGTTTTTTTTTTTTTGTGAAATTCAAGATTTTAAAAATTGTTCCAGACTTTACTGGAATCGATCCATCTTGTTTTTAAATTTTATGGGATTTAGGTGGCCCCTTGATGCCTTTTTATTTTGAAAATCGAATTTTGACATTTAAGTTGATTGTTCTAAGAAGAATTTCTTCGACTCTCTCGATTTTTTCTTCATTGGGAGTGGTTTTTGGCGACGCTGCACTGCTCGGTAATGGTCCTCACGACCGTCACAGAATCGGCCACACCAACAGAAAACCTGTACACTTTTTTTTATCGTTTCTTACGTTTGTGCACCACTTTGGGACTACTGTTGAGAGGTGAAGATTTCCAGAATTTTCCAGAATTATTTATCGTGAATAGAAGACAAAATTGAACGTTCTAGAATTGTCAATACTTTTGCACAGTATTGTATATGTATGTTAAATAAATCAATATTTTTTATTACTTAATCTATCTAGAGTAAAGAGGAGCCTAATTAGTATTCTCGATTCAACGAATGGGTAAACAAAAAACTGCTGCACAAAAAATTTTTATTATTCAAACTCGTACCTCGCTTGTATTTGTTGTAGATGATTCGCATCGCATCATTCACACTCCCGACATCATCGTATGACTTTGTTTAGTAGAATTCCACGCAAACGGTGTTTCTTTTGTATTTTGGAGGTCGTTCCGATCCTTATCTTCGACTGGAAGATTTTCAAATATTGCGGCAAAATGTGATCACCTCGTAGTCAGGTTAAAGGAATTTGTGCTTCTTTGTTTGAACTATGTATTTAAATGTTTACTTCCTATAATAATAAAGGACGATAATAAATTAGACAGATTTAAATTAAATACGAATACAACCGATAATTCTTTTTTGTTATTTTAGATACGGTAGGATTTGATAATATTATTTTTTGTCTCCAATTAGTATAACATGTTTAATTGAATGGATACATTGAAATTTCTGTTATCTGTGCAGTAATCAACATTACAGCGATAAGATTAATGTGTATAGAGAATACAATGAATATTTTAATATTGTAGTTAGTGATAATCCCAATTATACACAAAAATTTGCCGCATTTTAACATGTTAATTTAATTCTAGATCAGAACACTAAAATTACGTTTATTCTTAGAATAAATTGACAAGAAAAAACAGATTTCTACCAGGGACTTTCCCAAAATGTTTTTATGGAAGTGTAGCTTTAAAGTTACCGTAAAACGATGCAACTCGGGACAGTTTTCATGTATTTTAGATTTTTAATTTTCAAAAAATTTGCAAAACAAAATTATGGTCAGCTAAATGGGAACTTTGTCTTTTCTCTTTTTTTATAATTTATTACTGCAAAATCTTAACTTAAAATAGAATAAGTAGTACTAGACAGTCCTCCAAAGGATTTGTCTTTGTTTTTTTTTTAATTACCTCCAGTAGTAAAGGCGGAAATAAATATTTTCTTCATAAAAAATAGATTTCTGTTTTTAAACTAAAATTTTCAATTCTGAAGCAATTCTTCCACGTTTTCTACAAACCGGTGTTTACCTCGAAGAATTGTTGGAAAGTAAATGTCTGCATCAGCAATTATCATTTCATCCGTAACATTGGGATAGACGTAGGCATTTAAAGCTCGATTGTATCTTAAGCAATTTATTATAAAGAGCTTATCCTCTATTGCCTCAATCTTAGCAATAAATATTTTTATAACTTCTTTTTTGGTTCCCTCATTATATAAAAACTTACAAATAATGAAGGTTCCTATCACAGGTTTGTGTGTACTGCTAGTAGATTGATTTTGGTTATTATCAGTCTCAAACTCTCGTCATCGATATCTCTTTGTTGTTCAGTCTGGTCGTCTTCATTTTCATGCTCATTTTCTTCTGTTTCATTTTCATCTTGAACGTCGGATTCATTATTTTCCTTATTCATAAAATCTTCAGTGGTTACTGACATGCCAAGTTCCACATTCACTTTCCTCTTTCGCTTTCGGGTGTTTTCCTGCTGTTTGTATCCTTTCAAGACATTGACCAGTGAGTCTGTCCACTTGGCAACTTCGCTTTCCCGAAATTCAGGGAATTTTTTTAAAACTTCGGTAGGATTAAATGGGACCAGTCCACAACTTCTCAAGCCAAATCGAACATTATCAGAAAAGCTTGTGAGACCATGTAAACTTTATTTCAATAATTTGGGAAATTGATCTTTTGATACTGTTCCTCAGTGTGTTTTTTTTTCCCCATTTCAAAAGAGTTTGTTTCCATTGTCTTTTAAGAGGCCGAAAACGTGACACATCAAGGGGTTGTGACAAATGTGTGGTGTGAGGAGGTAAAACAGCAAAAGAAATATTTGATCGTTGGCACTCTTGGATTACAGCAAGGGAGAAATGGCTAGCCAAGTTATCACCTAGGATAATTGCCTTCTTTGTTTCTAAACAAACTTTAACAAACCAATCCTCAAATAAACAGCCGTCAAAGGCACCAAATATCAGATAAATGTTGTGCCTTGTGAACTATGTACGGGGGAAATAGTTGTCCTGAAGAAGCAACGGTAAACATGACAGAAATAGAAGTTTTACTAGAATCTAAAATTCTTTCTGCCCTTTTTGCCCATCTTCGAACAATAACTTTCTCTTGACCCGGGTCATCAGTCATGTTGATTTCATCAATATTCTCTGGTGGTACATCCTTCAGCGTTTCTTGTAAATTTCGGAAATACTGCTCCATTGACGCTTTACTAACTGTTGCTCTAGATGCCTTAATATTTTGGCTTAATCTATTAGACAACACAGCACTATGTCTTCTTAGAAAACTTTTCACCCATACTAAGCCTGGCGTGTTGTTTTGAAACCTTGGTTCGATAGCTCCCTTTCTGTCCAAATATCCTTTTATAGCACATTTAAGATCCCGGTGATTGAAAGGGTATTCCCACTCTGCAGCTGCACACTAAAAAAATTTACAATTGGGGTTAGATCATGTTTGCCTATGTAGCCTTGTTAGCAATAAATTTAGCTATAACTTAGTAGCAAAAAACTAAACTTAAGATTAATAACGGCAAAGCCCCAGGAAGTTTAATATCGAACTTTTTTAAAGCCAAAAAATAATCATTTTCAATATTTTTTTACCGTTTCAAGTTTTGTGTTGGATAAGAGAACTAAACCTGCTCTTGTCAACACTATGCATTTCTTTTGTTAAAGTTATATGCGTTTACGGTACCTGTCAATATTTGATTATCTGTCAAAATTGACAGCCTTACAATTGATTCCCAATAGATAGTCCTCGTTACTCTCAGTGTAAGCTACTATAGCTGGAGCCATACTGCCATATCGCTCTTCCCAAAACACCTGTTCAGCATAATAATCACGATAGGTGATTTGGGCTTCCCTATCCGCCACCTGAGAACGCACCCGATGGGTTCTACCACACGGGAGGGCGGAGATTAATCTGTTAATCTGCATATGTTGTATTATGTACTTAATACATTTAGGCACTATTGAAAGGATCGTAAAATGTTTTTTAAATTTCATTTTATATTTCACTGCCACATTACCTTTCTGACATCCAAATTTCCAAAATAGTAACAGGTGACGAAATTTATATTCCGTTTTTCGACCTTCCTACACGCCAAGAGACTCGTGTATCGATTCACGAAGATGAGGAAACTCCTATAATGACCAAGAAGCAGCCAGCTATGAAAAACGTTATTGAGGAAGTGTCCAATAAAGTTCCAGTAAAGCGAATTATGCTCCACTGCGTATTGACTTGATTTAGCAATGTGTGACTGTTGGCTTTTTTTCGGGCTTCAAAGCATATTGCAAGGTTTGAAGGTTTTCGTCTGAAGAAGAGATTGACATCGCAGTTCACAATTATTCTGAATATGCTCCTAGAAAAAGAGAATGGTCAATTGTATCATTGCTGAAGGAAACTACTTTGAGCATATTTAAAATTCTCATTAATATTGGTGTTCTTTTATGATCAGTTTTGGGACCTTTGATGTTTGTATTGTACGCGTATGAAGAATTTCTTTGTTTCGGAGTTCCTCCACGTTCGTAGTTTCTCCTTCCCTATTTTCTCTTCAACCCAAACCATGCAGCATATATCACGTAAGTTCTACATTCTTAGTTGCCTTTTGTAGGAAATTAGGTTAGTTGTAAGCTTTGCCTGACGGATAGATCATTTCTAAATCAAAATTTAGGAGTTCAAGATTCTCCTATCACCTTTGGTCTTTGATTTACTAGAACTGATTTTGGTGATCTTCAAACTGAAGTTCTCATTCTATGATTTGCCTTTTTAATAGGTAGCGTACAAACCATTTTATATAAAGAATTAAGTCTTAAAAAGGTGGCTGTACGGTGGCTATTGAAAATGAATTACATCGCAAACGAATTTGACCAACGTTAAGCGAGATCTTGAACATTTCCTAGCAAGATTCGTATTACTGTGGATTTCCATCCATTGAGATCACCATTTTGATCCTAGATCAAAAAGGCAGAGCATGGAATGGAGGCAGCACAAGGGTTCACCACCCCCTCGAAATTTGCTTCCTCGCAGATACTGTTGCATAGCCACAGTTCTTTTTGGGATGCCGAAGGAATTGTCCTTCTAAAATTTTTACTGGGATGATCAGACTACCACTGGGCAATATTATGCTGCTGCTAGGGGAGGAAAACTTGCATGTGGGGTGCTGTTTTATCAGGACAACCTTCCTGCCCACATCAGGAACAAATTTAACCCCCTTGCTCCTCCTTAGCGACTTCCATGTATTCCCCAAACTCAAAGAACACATAACCTGATGATACAGGTGAATGAGGGGTTTGCAGCCCAAGACAAAACATTTTTTTTTACTATGATGCAGTAATCGTTTTTATTTCTTTGTACTTATGTAGTACATATGTTTATATAACTATAATTAAAGTAAGATATTTCAAGGTAACTCTCTCGTTTTAGCAGCAGTACTCGTTGTTTTGCAACAGAGAAACTTTTTAAATCTATTAAGTAAGATTTTCTAATATATTCCTTCTGTTTATACAATGGTGTTCATGACAATATAATACGAAATATTTGATCGATAATAGAACGTGTTCTAATAATGTTAAACAACCTTGTATATCTTCGATTTACGATTGCATATTCATACATATTATAATACATATGTAAACGATACGAGGATCGTAGAAAATTATAATGAACTCCCATGCTTTAGCGTTAGTTAGATTATGCAAAACTGTCTACATTAGATATGCATACGATTGAAACCCACGTATGTTCTCGCATACAGTCAAGATTAAAGAGACCAGCCGGGCATCCAGGATGACATATTAAATATAGTAAAACATTTTCCATTCATAAATGAACCACCGTCGCGTGAACACTTCCACACAGTGTTCTCGAAAGTGATTCACCTCCTTACGCGAGTTTTCTGGAACGTGAACGTCATTGAAAAGTGAATTGTGCAGGGACTTCTGATAAATGTCATCATCATCATCATCATCATCATGCGGATATTTGAGAATTCCATTGTATACCAACAAAGCCAAGCGAGAAATTCGGCTTTTAAAGAGTGAGTTTTTTATATCAATTTACAGATGATTATATCTAACTGGCTTATTAGATATTGTTTTGAGGAAATAAGTCGTTTAGTCCTGTTGAAAAAAATAATTGTTTCTTATTAGATGTATCCCTAGTTTTCGTGGGAATTATTTTTCAAATTATTGCTTTTATCTACAGTTCGTATTTATTCACGCTTTATATCTCATCTTATTGTTGGGTATATTCTACGAAAACCTGCCTTATCTACTTTAATAATTATATTCCTTTGTTTATAAGTTATGAATCTTGATTCAATGTAAATTAATATTGGTAATGGATTAATTAAAAAACGTAGTATTTAAACAAATAACTCTTTTATAACCGACCTTGAATATTACCAAACAGCTGTTCAAATCGAAAGTGTTAAAAACAGAAATTTTTGCTTTAATAATTTATACAATCTTGATTTTAGATTACGATACTGCAGAATTAATTAAATAAACTTCTTCTTGGAAAAAATGTATTGACAAAAATAAAATCTCACCATACAAAAACACAATAAAGTTTACAACTTGTTGCACAAATTGAAACTCGGAGCAGCTGATTGTCAATCATCGCTGTCACATTGACAGATAATATTTTCATCCCGATGACGTACAATTCTTAATTGTCAATTTGAGAAATGATATTAACCGATTATACAAATGCACTTTATTGAAACGAGAAAGAGATGCAAACAATTTAAAATGTAAATTTGAAAGAAAAAAAAATTAACATTATATTCATAGCTAGAATTATTGACAAACAGATTTAATTATAAATCGGTATTATCTTTTAAAGGTTGGCAGTTTGAAGTGTCATGAAATATTGACAGTTGTATTGATAGATAATTTAGAAGCCACACTCACACAAAATCATTTTGCGAAAATTGATTACAGAAAACTGTTGGTTTGTCTAGTTTTTTTGTGTCTCCATTTCTTTATTCACCCTTATTAAAAAAAAGAGAAATGTCTATTCAGTCAACTAAATGAAAACGTCGACAAATGCCAATATTAAAAAACCAAAGAAATGCCTATAATAGGCGCTCATGGTATATTGTTAGAATTCACCCTGCGGGCGAATGCAATGAAAATAGATCAAGCACTAGAAGCGGGCCACGTGGTTTCGACCTTCCAGGTCTCATCAGCGCTACTCCGAATATACCATGAGCGCCTATTATAGGCATTTCTTTGGTTTTTTTAATATTGGCATTCGTCGACGTTTTCATATATTACGTCATGGTAAGCCGTATATGGAATTCACCATTAACTGCTAGCAGATCGAGACATCTAGCTACTTGTGTGTAGCGTCTTTGCAGTGTGATACTTTCTGCCTTGCTCACTAGATGGCGCGAGGTTGGAATTAGTCTTAGCTGTATGGAGTATTATACACATAAGTGGACGGCGGAAAGCGGTGAAATTAGATCTTGCATTCGGAGTAGCGCTGATGAGACCTGGAAGATCGAAACCACGTGGTCCGCTTCTAGTGCTTGATCTATTTTCATTGCATTCGCCCGCAGGGTGAATTCCAACAATATACCATGAGCGCCTATTATAGGCATTTCTTTGGTTTTTTAGTCAACTAAATGTTTGACAGCAAGTTTGATAAATGTTGCTTAAAAATGTTTGCGATCGATAGTAATGAAATTAGAGGTAGATTTGATTCTAACTTCAATTCTAAATGATACCAACTACATACCTGTCAAGCTAGACATACTATGAGATTCAAAATGATTGTCAAATCCGTTCCTATAGATAGTGGCAGGGTGTAGGTATATAGATCCTATTTTTTACGGTGGGGTTAGATCAGGAAATCTCTCTCAGCAAAAAACTGATACACCTAACAAGATATTGACAGGTTTGTCGAACAGTACGAGCTCGAGCATTATCATCTTGAAAATAACCTACTTCGAGCTTATTTTCTTGTAATCCAATAGACAACTCTACCATCTGTTGATAACGTTCGTGATGATTGACTCTGCATGTTATGGTAATCATTCCTGCACTGTAGAAACTTTGTATGGGACGCCAATGTCAATAAATCTTAAGAAAATTGATTATATGTTTGAAATTTATATGTAGATAACTTCATTCATTAAAATGGCTATAGATAAGTATACAAACTGTCTAGGTTGGCAACGCCAGATTTAATTTGGTAAGACTGTAATATTGCCTGCCTCGACTGGGTAACTTCATTCTTATTATGTTTAAAGTTGTCAAAAATGGAAATTTTATGTCAAGATTATCCATCACTTAATTGAAAACTTTTTTTTCAGAAAAACCAAAAAATTTACTAAATAAACGCAAAAGCTGATAGAATCGCTAACAAAAACGTAAATGCAATAATGACAGTGAAAACTGACAGTAGTAGGAGGGGTTAACTTAAACCTGTCCAACATATAAAAATAAAAATGAACTATTTTTCATCGAAGCAGGGATTTTTGTATTGCCAACCCGGGGCACTTCGAGTTGGGCACTGGCAGAAAACAGTTTTTTTTTATTCTGACAATCATTTTGACTCTCGTAACATTTTCAAAAAAAATAAGAGGACTAATTTTGTTTGATGCAAACAAAACGTGATAATGTAAAACGGGCTTACTACCAAGTACTCAGTGTTGCTAACTGAAAATTTGTTCTGCCAACCTTCTTCACTTGAAATTGCTCATAAATTCATTGACAGCTGTTGAAAGGATTTGACTTCGGACAGGTAAACTGTTCGAGCTATTTGGTCATGGCAGTGAGGGGGATTCAAAATTAGAATACAGCTTCAAATTGATATGCTTCCACAGAAACAAAACCTTTCAACTTTCCATGTTAAAAAAGTCGTCTTTCAACGTCATAGTTTTCATATAGACACATCGAAAAAAATCATAATTAGAGTAGGCTATGTGAATGGATTGTTACTTTAGCCACTTTCACATAATGACATTTATTCTTTGACATTTAATTTGAGGTTATAATAAAATGTCAAATAATAAATGTCATTATGTGGTAGTGGCTAAATCATAGCCTACACCAATTATGCTTTTTTTGATGGCACGTTATAAACTCGCGGTTCAAAAAAGCTCTCCGTCTAATTTTTACATTGTTAAATGGTTCTCGATCTGTCATATGAAACGTCAATCATTGCTGTCACAGTGACAGATCATATAAGTTGACATTTACATAACACTAACCTGCAAATGAAGATTTAAACGTCACAGTGATTGGACACATTTTTTGGCCACAAATTTACAATAAATTAATCGTTGGAATGTTCTTACTCCATAGACTTGAAAATATTTACGCAAGTTTATTAGGAATGTCGGGTGATGGTCACGCAATTGTTAAAAACCATGCGATAAATAGAATTTTGTACTCGCTTATCAAAACACGTCATTTTCCGGTTGCGTTTTACGTGCGTGAAATTGGCTTTCCCGCACAAGTGTGGGAAGTGAAAATTGTCGATTTTTGTTTCTTGAGTGTATTGTTTTTAGTATATTTTCAATGTTTTCTAGTCAATTGTTTTCAATGGACAACAGGCTGAGCCCAATTTGAACATTTATTGTGATTAATGCTGCCTTATGTATAAATTTATACAATAAAAAAAATAGTCAATGTTTTAATTCTAGAGAATTTCTTTCTATAATTTTTAAACGTTAAGACGCATGGGGTACCAGTATATTTAGAAAAGAAAATACTATCGATCTTTGCTAAAAAAAATTGGGATTGCTATTTAAAAAAATAATCGATGACGTCATCGATTGAAAACAATTGGCTACAAAACATTGAAAATATACTAAAAAGCAAAAATCGACGTGTCCGAGCGTTTTTCACGCAACTGATGCGTTTTTGTTCCATGTTTAATATTCCTGACTCTTGTTAACACACTCTATATACGAGGGCGACCTGAAATGTTTTCGCAATCGATTCGAAGATCAATACACTTTTTCAAATGATGCTTCAGTTTCTTCAAGCCGTCGGAAAAGTTGGACGTTGTGGCCGTTTTCCCAGCCATTCAGAAGTGTTTTTTAAACAACTATTGACAATCGACGTCTGAAAATTTGACAGTTGCTATAAAAAAAACGGTTGCTCTTGTTGACCAATGAATCCACTTCCAACCTTCGTGCGCCATCTCTTGCCGATTCCGGAAACATTTCAGGTTGCCATCGTATTATCTCAATCTTTAAAAAATTGATAGAATTTTGGTTGTCTCTCGGTAGAACACTTTTAGACTTTTTTTTGTTTTATTTAAAACCAAATACTTTTTTTTTTATTTCTGACGTACGATTCATCTATTGAAAACTGACCTATATCATATATTTGACGACCTATTCATTCATTTCTTATCTTGTTTACATTAATATGAAGCGGGATTACGTTTAGTCACCTTTATAAATAATTTTTACGATTACCTTTTCTAATGCAAAAAAAAGGTTTATCCAGTTTTATCACACTTTTAAGATTTATTTTAAAAATAATCTAGGTTTTGACGTCTTCAATTATGACCGATATTAATTTAGTGACATTGTCATGATGAGAATTAATTAACCAATTCCGATCATCTCTTCTTATTTCATCGATGGCTTTCGGTAAACAAATTCTGGTATACAAATCACTGTTTACGATCCTCCAATATCCTCAAGTAACGTCGGTGCGTCGACAAACGACTTACTATAGCCATTCCCCCCATTGCAACATACACAAACGGTGGCACGTTCCTCACCGGTAACGATCAAATTTGAATTTGAATTCTTTTACACAATTCGGCACGATATCCGTACGATGTCAATCAATCACACACTAAATAGTCGTATTTTTACCACTAAATTATTTATTACAACAACTGACAATTAAATTGTAGACTAGAAACGTCAAATTTTACTATATAATGTGACAACCGAGAAAGCGCCATCGCAACCTACTACTAATTTAGCGAGAACTTTTGAAATATATTTTTTCTCTTTTGTTTTCAGGATATTCGTTAATAGGAGCTTGCATTTAGAAAATATCAAGTTCTATGGATTCGATATGGATTATACCTTGGCCGGTGAGTTACTTCATTTTTTTTTATTTTGAAGTCCTTTATTTTTTTGCATTGTAACATAGGTTTCGATCTGTCAAATGGATTGTCAATCATCGCTGTCACATTGACAGATAATACACGTTCATATTAAATTTGTACCACAAAAACCTAAGATTTTTAAACAGATTTTTAATTACACACAAATTAAATGATATCGAAGGCTTTCACGATCCGATTCTCTATTAAAACAGCTTCCAGATTTCGACCGCGTTAGAGTAGTATGCAGAAAACACATTGTATTTTGAAGGGGGGAACTTTCACCAATAAGGCAAAACCATATCTTGCCCCCGCTAGTCTCCCCTCCCCTTTCCACCGCCCTCTGCCCCGTTTCCTCATAGAACATTAAAGTTTAAAATTGGCACTACCTACGTGATATTGTTAGATTTTTTGATTTTTCACAGCAGTAGATAAACAGTGTGCATATGAGACCATCAGCCACTCGACGTGGACACGCTGTATATGACAGCTGTTTCCAGAACCAGGTTGTTGTTCAGTTGGCCGTTATTTTTCAATCTATCTCCCTAACACTGTACAGCTTAAATCCTCATTTATTAAGAAAGTTTGAAACTACCCATAAAAAATCTACTTCCGTTAAGTCCAAAAAATTAAGGAGCCACTGTGTTGGCCCATACTTTTCATTCAATCTTCCTAGTACTTTACGGACGATTGGCTGGTCATCAGTAAAAAGTAACCATAAATAAAGTCAACTTCCGTTAAGTTAGAAATTTTAAGGAGCCACTTGGTTGGCCCTTATTTCCCAAAACATCTTCCAAACATTTCGTGGCTTAAATGTTCATTCATCATGCAAAACTAAGAATAAATAAAGTCTACTTTCGTTAAGTTAAAATATTTAAGGATCCGCGCAGTTGGCATAAGAGCCAACTGAGTGGGGCTCTTATTTCCCAAAACATCTTCCAAACACTTCGTGGCTTAAATGTTCATTCATCATGCAAAACTAAGAATAAATAAAGTCTATTTTCGGGTCCGTTACCGACCAATGATTCATCGCGTCGATCTATCTCCCTGTAGCACTGCACAGCTTAAATCCTCACTTATTAAGAATTTTTGGTTGATTCGTTGGAGTGTTTTCACGCAAAACTATCCATAAAAAATCTAGTTCCGTTAAGTCCAAAACATTAAGGAGCCACTGTGTTGGCCCATATTTGTCATTCAATCTTTCTCGTATTTTACGGATGATTGGCTGGCCAACAGTAAAAAGTAATTATAAATAAAGTCTACTTTCGTTAAGTACAAAAATTTAAGGAGCTACTCAGTTGGCTCTTATTTCCCAAAACATCTTCCAAACACTTCGTGGTTTAAATGTTCATTCATCGTGCAAAACTAAGAATAAACAAAGTCTACTTTCGTTAAGTTTTAATATTTAAGGATCCGCGCAGTTAGCCATTATTTTTTAATCTATGTATCTCCCTAACATTGTGTAACTTATATCTTCACTTATTTAGAAATGATGGTTGATTGGATGGAGTGTCATCATGAAAAACTAACCATAAAAAATCTACTTCCGTCACAAATCCAAAAAATTTAGGAACCACTGAGTTGTCCAATACTTTTCATTCGATCTTTCTGGTACTTTACGGATGATTGGCGAGCCATCATCCAAAAGTAACCAGAAATAAAGTATACTTCCGTTAAGTCAAAAATTTTAAGGAGCCACTCAGTTGGCTATTATTTTCCAAAACATCTTCCAAACATTTCGTGGCTTAAATGTCCATTCATCATGCAAAACTAAGAATAAATGGAGTCTACTTTCGTCAAATCAAAATATTATAAGGATCCGTGCAGTTGGCCGTTATTTTTCGATCTATCTCCCTCCTCACTTAATAAGAAACTATGGTTGATTCGATGGAGTGTCATCCTGCAAAACTAGCCATAAAAAATCTACTTCCGTTAAGTTCAAAAAATTAAGGAGCCATTGAGTTGGCCCATACTTTTCGTTCAATCTTCCTAGTACTTTACGAATGATTGGCGAGCCATCAGCCAAAAGTAACCATAAATAAAGACTACTTCCGTTACGTCAGAAATTTTAAGGAGCCACTCAGTTGGCTCTTATTTTCCAAAAACGTCTTCCAAACACTTCGTGGCTTAAATGTTCAATCATCTTTACATATATAGTGTGACCGTATATTGTGCCCGGCTTATACATTATGTCCACGTCGAGTTGCTAGCCTAATACGCACACAGTTTAGCTATTGACAGCCTATATCTATCCTTAATACTTTATAAGAGATCTTGTAAAGTTTCCAGGGCTGTTTTCTGTTTCTTGTTCAATTCAAGGGACGGGGGTGAGGAGGGGGTGTGGTTACGGGGAAGAATTGGCGAAAGAATTTCTATCATCTGACAACAAAAATCGACTTGTTTCAGCGTTTATTCGTATTTCTCAACGTTTTCGACTTATTTAAGGTGGATTGTTTACCTTGGAATATTCTGTATACAGGGTGTTCGGGGAAATATGGGAAATCTCTTAGATGCAGATAGAACAGGTCGATAGCCGCAGTGGTTAGGCGGCTGACTATCGTTGTGGCAGGCCGAGAAGAGCCGGGTTTCAATTCTCTGGAGGGACGGTGACATTTTTTCAGAGAGTTGAATTCCGGATCGACTTGGGAGCAAAATGATACGTACACATATTCTTGAATTTTTTTTTAAGTACTTAATTTAATAACACTTTGTATGATAAAGACTTCAAAAAAAATATACTGGATAGCTTGAACTTTGAACTAAAAAAAAAGGTGCTCTTTCTTGTCTTATTGTCGATAAAATGAACAGTTTACGAGAAAAAATTCGCAAAGAATATGCATTTTAGTTTAACTTGTCATCTGTCACATCGTTGAAGTAAAACCGATTTCCAGTGGCGTCCTTCAGGGACGCATATCTCCGTAGGGAAAGCCTGTAGGAAAAAAAATTATACGTAGTTGTCATCTTATTTGTTCATGTTCTATCTCCATCCAAGAGATTTCCTATATTTTCCCGGACACCCTGTATATTACAGTACGCTAAATTAAATAATCTGTTTAAAATTCTGGAATTATTTATTTATTGGCGCAATTTTTTTTGTAAAAATTATTAAAATTAATCTTTAATTTATCTCCAATTTTATCGTTATAGAATACATTTCACCTGAATACGAAAAATTAGGATTTAACCTGGTTAAAGAACGCATGGTCGGTATAGGTTACCCGCAAGAAATTTTGGAATTCGAATATGATCCTTCGTTCGCAGTCAGGTAAGCAATCAGAAACTTTCTAATAATCGCGTTATAAAAGAATCTATTTTAAGCTTATACAAGTCAAAAACTTAATTTTATGATTGCAGAGGTTTATGGTTCGACGCCGTTTATGGTAATTTACTAAAAGTAGACGCTTACGGCAATATACTCGTTTGTGTTCACGGTTTCGAATTTCTAAAACAGTAAGTTTAATTCTCCGTCCATGCATCCATACATTATGTGTTTCATCATTTATTAATTTTGTCAATCAACGCATAATCACCATCAATTATTAATTAACTAACATTTTTTTTTAATTTAATAACAATAAACGATGCCTCTTACAGTTCGCAAGTGTACGAATTGTATCCGAATAAATTTCTAAAACTGGACGAGAGTAGGGTATACGTGCTAAACACACTTTTCAATCTGCCAGAGACTTATTTGCTAGCTTGCCTCGTCGACTTTTTCTCCAATTCACCGCAATACGCGAAAACACTGAATGGCGTGAAATGCGGCGAACTTTTCATGTCGTTCAAATCCATCTTTCAGGTAAGGCTTCGACACTAATCCAATCCTCTTCCCCTTCCTTCCTTCCCCCCTCTTCCCCATCCTCCAAAAAAAGAAAATTGAAAATCTGAATACATATTTTTGTTTTTTTTTTGTTTTATTTCTTTTAAATAGGATGTGCGAAGTGCCGTCGATTGGGTGCATTTACACGGTGATCTCAAGAAGAAGACTGTCGAAAATTTGCAACAATATGTCAGGAAGGACGAGAGGTTGCCCATGTTTCTGGCTAGGTTGAGGGAGAGCGGGGCTAAAACGTTTTTACTCACCAATAGCGATTACAACTTCACCGACCACATAATGACCTATCTATTCGATTTTCCACACGGCGCAAAAGTAGGTATATACAGGGTGATTGACTGGGATCGGCCAATACAAACTTTTTTTTTTAATTTTTGAGTTTAATTTTGACGTTTCAGCTACAGCTGTTAGAATCAGTCCGTTATGTACAGGCTGTTTGAGAAGTTTTGTAATCATTTTCGTGTTATTCACGTTTCTTGATTGACTTTGGAGAAAATTATATTTTTTAAAATAGCAAGCCATGGAAATGACAAAAAAGCGTTCTTATTAATAACTGTCATCATAACCTGTCAATTCTAGTTTCGTTGTGTCCTGTCCATCGAAATGGGAAATGAAAATTATTCAAACATGGACCTTTATGAAGTCCAACGCTTTGGAGAGCCACTGAGTTGGCCCTTTATAGCTTCAATTCTCATTTATTAAGAACTCATGGTTGATTAGAGTGTAGTCATGCAAAATTAATCATACAAAATCTACTTCCGTTAAGTCGAAAAATTTAAGGAGCCACTAAGTTGGCTCTTTTTTTTTCAAAACATCTCCCTAACATTTAGTGGCTTAAACATTCATTCATCATGTAAAACTAAGAATAAATAAAGTCTACTTTCGTTAAATCAAAATGTTTAAGGATCCGCGTAGTTGGCCGTTATTTTTCAATCTATCTCCCTACTAGCACTGTATAACTTAAATCTTCACTTATTAAGAAATTATGGTTGATTCGATGGAGTATCATCATGCAGAACTAACCATAAAAAATCTACTTCCGTCACAAGTCCAAAAAAAAAATTAAGGAGCCACTGAGTTGGTCCATACTTTTCATTCAATCTTTCTAGTACTGCACGGATGATTGGAGGGCCATCATCCCAATCTAATCATAAAAAATCTATTTTCGTCCAAAAGTCCAAAAAATTTAAAGAGCCACTCAGTTGGCTCTTATTTTTCAAAACATCTTCCTAACCCTTTGTGGCATAAATGTTCATTCATCATGTAAAACTAAGAATAAATAAAGTCAACTTTCGTTAAGTCAAAATGTTTCAGGATCCGCGCAGTTGGCCGTTTTTTTTTTCAATCTATCTCCCTACTAGCACTGTATAACTTAAATCTTCACTTATGAAGAAATTATGGTTGATTCGATGAAGTGTCGTCCTGCAAAACTAGCCATAAAAATTCTACTTCCGTCACATATCCAAAAAATTAAGGAGCCAGTGAGTTGACCCATGCTTTTCTTTCAATCTTTCTAGTATTGTACGGATGATTGGAGGGCCATCCAAACCTAATCAAAAAATCTATTTCCGTTAAATCCAATAATTTTAGGAGCCACTAAGTTGGCTCTTATTTTTTAAAATATCTTCCTAACACTTTGTGGCTTAAAATTTCATTAATCATGCAAAACTAAGAATAAATAAAATCTAGCAGTTGGGCGTTATTTCTCGATCTATCTCCCTAGCACTGTATATTTTAAAATGCTCACTTATTAAGAAACTATGGTTGATTCGATGGAGTGTCGTCCTGCAAAACTAGCCATAAAAACCTTACTTCCGTTAAGTCGAAAAAATTAAGGAGCTACTGAGTTGGCTCATACTTTTCCTTCAATCTTCCTAGTACTTTACGGATGATTGGCGGGCCGTCAGCCAAAAGTAACCATAAATGAAGTCTACTTCCGTTAAGTACAAAAATTTAAGGAGCTGTTGAGTTGGCTTTCATTTTTCAATCTATCTCCCTAGCACTGTGTAACTTATATCTTCACTTATTAAGAAGTTGTGGATGATTGGAGGTCCATCATCCAAAACTAACCATAAAAAAATCTACTTTAAGTCCAAAAACATAAGGCCGCTGAGTTGGCCCTTATTTTTCAATACATCTTCCCATCACTTTATAGCTTAAATGGTCATTATGGTTGATTGGAATGCCATCATGGAAAACTAATCGTACATCAAGTCTACGTTCGTTAAGTTCAAAAATTAAAGGAGCTGTTGAGTTGGCTTCTATTTTTCAATCTATCTCCCTAGCACTGTATAACTTAAATCTTCACTTATTAAGGTATTATGGATGATTGGAGGTCCATCATCCAAAACTAACCATAAAAAAAATGTGTATAATACTTTAAGTCCAAAGACTTAAGGAGCCGCTGAGTTGGCTCTTATTTTTCAATACATCTCCCTAGCACTTTATAGCTTAAATATTCATTTATTAAGAAATTATGGATGATTGGAGGTCCATCATCCAAAACTAATAATAAAAAATCTACTTTGATTAAGTTCAAAAGCTTAAGGAGCCGCTGAGTTGGCTCTTATTTTTCAATACATCTCCCTAGCACTTAGTAGCTTAAATGTTCATCTATTAAGAAATTATGTTTGATTGGAGTGCCATCATGCAAAACTAATAAGTCAAGTCTACGTTCGTTAAGTTAAAAAATTTAAGGAACCCCCGAGTTGGCCCTTATTTTTCAATTATTCATTTATTAAGAAATCATGGATGATTGGAGGGTTATCAGGAAAAACTAACAATAAATAATGTCTACTTTCGTTAAATCTAAATATTTAAAGAGCCACTGAGTTGGCCCACACTTTTCATTCAATCTTCCTAGTCTATATTAGTATGATTTGAGGGCCATCATCCAAAACTAATAATAAAAAATCTATTTTCGTCAAGTTCAAACATTTAAAGAGCCCCCGAGTTGGCTGTGAGTGAAAATGTGATACACGCAATCGTCTTCGAAAACTAGATCATTCTATTTGCAATAAGAAAGTTGATGTTAATATCCGGAAGCGCCGCCATTTTGAAAATATTTTTAACGAGTAGATTTAATTGCATACTCTGTACGCGTACGTAGTTGGCCGATCCCAATCAATATGATTACGATAATAGTATTGTAATTAAAACGTATTTCTAATCGAACATAAAATTTAGCCGGAAGATCCGCATCGTAATTGGAAAACTTATTTCGATACTATCGTTGTGGACGCGAGGAAGCCGCTATTCTTCGGTGAAGGTACCATCCTTCGGCAGGTCGATACCGCCACCGGGGTATTGAGGGTCGGTATTCACACCGGTCCTCTCCAAAGGGAGCAGGTATATTCCGGAGGTGAGTGTTGTGCTAAATATTCTCAATAGATGGCGACTCTATGTTTCGTTCTGCGATGCAGGTTCTTGTGATGTCTTCACCGAACTGATCGGTGCTAAAGGGAAAGATGTCCTGTACGTTGGTGATCATATTTTCGGTGATATACTTAGGAGTAAGAAAATCAGTGGATGGAGAACGTTTCTGATAATACCGGAATTAGTGAGGGAATTGCACGTGTGGACTGATAAATGCCAGTTGTTCGAGGAGCTACAGCAATTAGATGTGAAATTAGGCGAAATGTACAAGTAAGTTTACGTTTAAAATCCTCGTGGCAATAGCGATATTTTTTTTATAAAAATACATTTTTGGCGGTAAGCCCACAAAATAAGAAAATATAATTAGGATACGACGAAGACTGCTTTTAGTGTAGGTGCCTTAAATCGCTTCTGTAATAATAAAAGCACATTCTTTATCTTCTGTGCTGACTCTTATTCAATAATATGATGATAATAATATTCAAAAATTGACAGAAGAAACGACAACGCCCCCTTTTTGAAAATTTCGCAAATTTATCTGAATTATTACTATGTATAGTTCATCCAGCTGTCCCCCTTCCCCCCTTTGGTTTTGAAATCCGAAATTTAGATCCACATCACAAAAATACATTGTTCCGAAGTTTACAAGATGATACAAAAAGAAAAATGTTTTTCAAAATTTTTTTCTACCGTGTATAATTTGTTTTTGAGTTCCAGAATAATTTGGAGCAGCTTTCAAAGTTTTTCAAATTTTAAATTGGATTCCAGAAATTTCGTTTTTTCTTAAATCGATTCCTAAACTAGACATTTGATTTGGTCCCTGGTTACCGACCGGGTTTTGCTTAGTAGCGTGCCCTTATAACACCGCGGCCTGTGGCCTATTGTATTATTCGGTAAAACTAGACATGGTAGAAGGAAAAAAAAAAAAAATTCGAAAAAAGGGACGCCGGCCAAAATTAGTTTTTTTTTGATTAATTTTTTTTTGTATTATCTTGCAAAATTCTGAAACAACGTAGAAAAAATCGTAAAATAACCTTTTTCGGATTTCAAAATACGGGAGGAGTGGGGAGAGGGTGGAGACGTTGAAATTTTGAAAAAAAGTGAGTTAGGGAGGCAGAGAGGAGAGGGTGAAGAGAAAAATGAAATTTCGTTAGCTCTCCACCCTCTCTGCCTTCCCTCTCCCCACCGCGGGTTTTTTCAAAATTTTGACAATCTACCGTGTGTAGTTTTTTTAAGTTTTGGAAAGATGTTCAGAAGAATCTGAAGCGGATCTCAACATTTTTGTAGAGAGGGGGCAGAGGCAACTACCGAAATGTTTTTTTCCACTTATTTTGGAGAGAAATGAAGTTTTGCTAGTTCTCCCCCCTGCTCCCCTTTCGAAATCGAACTTTTTTGAAAATTTTCAGGTTCTAGGTTTTTCCGACTTTGTTCCAGACGTTTGCAAAATAGTCAATAAAAAAAAAACCTAAAAAAACGTTCCCTTTTTAAAATTTTAGTTATCTATTATCTATTTACGAAATAATCTAGGAAAACGAAATTTCTGTAGCTCCCGGCCACCTCCCCTTTCTAATTTTTTAAATCTGAAATTTTGAAAATTTTTGTAAATTTTAAATTATTCCAAAATTTAGCAAAAATTAAAAAAAAATAAAAATTATTGTTTCGGTCAACTTCTTAGAAATTTTGAAAATTATTAGAGGTTGTTCTAGGTTTTTTTTTCTACTTTTTTCCAGGCGTAAAATAATATTAAAAAATCAAAAAAAATCGAAAAACTTTTTTGGTTTCTCTTTTCGAAATTTTAAAATTTTAGAGAATACTAAATAATTGAGAAAAACTAAATTTGTTTAGCTCTCCAACTCCCCCATCTTCTTTTTGAAATTTTAAATTTTGAAAATTGTTATAAGGGTTCTACATTATTCCAAACGTTTGCAAAAATAGTTCATAAGAAAAAACGCGAAAATAATTGTTTCGGTCAGCGGCCCTTTTTAGAAATTTTGAAAATTGTTTCAGCTAATTCTAGGTTTTTTTTCCTACCTTTTTTCCATGCGTAAAATAATATTTAAAAATTCAAAAAAAAATTGAAAAAACTTTTTTGGTCTCTTCAAAAATTTAATATTTTAGCTTTCTATCATATCTAGTTTACCAAATAATTGAGGAAAACTAAATTTCTTTAGCTCTCCACCTCCCCACCACATTTTTTGAGATTTCAAATTTTGAGAATTGTTTTAAGTGTTCTATATTATTCTAAAATTTTGCAATAAAAGGTAATTAAAAAAAATAATTGTTTCGGTCAACGCCCCTTTTTAGAAATTTTGAAAATTGTTTCAGTTGTAGTAGTTTTATTTGTATCTTTTTTGCAGGCGTAAAATATTAAAAAAAAATTTTTTGACCTCTTCGAAATTTTAAAATTTTGGCCTTCTACCGTATATAGTTCCCCCATCCTCTTGTTTTGACATTTTAAATTTTGAAAATTGTTTTAAGGCTGTTCTATATTATTTTAAAATTTTGCAGAAAAAGTTAAGTAAAAGAAACAAAATTTGGTTTTGATCCGCGCCCCCTTTTTGAAATTTTGTTACACCAAATTTACTTCTTTTTTAAAATCGGAAATTTTGGAAAAATGTTAAAAATAACCTGGAATAATTTTCAAAATTTCGAAATTTACAGAAGAACAAAAATTTTGAGGGGAGGGGGGCGATCGGGGAATTTTTTTGTATTACATATTTTGCAACATTCTGGATTAATAAATAACCTGAAACAAATTTTCTAGATTTAATACAGGTGGTTGTACATACTTCAAGAATCCATACTTGGTCCTATTCTCTTTATTATTTACACCAATTCGGTTTTCTGAGTAGGTATGAATTATGGATTTTATCATTGTAGGAATCTAGATAGTAGTACTAAGGAGAAACCCGATATTTCTAAGGTTAGAGCTTCAATTAGAGACGTAACGCATAAAATGGACATGTCGTACGGTATGATGGGCAGCTTATTCAGATCTGGATCTAGACAGACATTTTTCTCGTCTCAGGTAATAATTACGTCACACACAATTATTTAGAAATTAAATCGCATAATTAATTCCGTTTCCAGGTCGTTAGATACGCCGATTTATACGCAGCTACGCATCTAAACCTCCTATACTACCCGTTCTCGTACATGTTCAGGGCTCCCGCGATGCTTCTACCGCACGAATCGACCGTAGCGCACGAGCAACGATTCATATTGGAATCGCCGAAACTGAGCCAATCGGAAGATTTCTCCGACCATCCGCAACCGAGAGTAAGACGCGTAATACCTCCAGCAAGTTCTCTTGAAATCGTAACGTTTTGAATTATTTTTTTTTGTTTTCGTTTTCTAGTTCGAACGAGCTCAAAGTTTGATACCGCATGTTCGACCTGAGACGCCGCGATCCGTCACTCATAACCACGATGAGGATTTCTCCGAAGACGAGAACGAGGATAAGATCCGAAACGGTGACAAATCCGATTGAAATGATTAAAATTTTTATGTAAAAAGGAAATTCGTTGTGTACATAAATGCCACCTCAAAAAATCATAAAAAAAAAAACAGAGAAAAACAAGGAATTTTTTATATAGCATATAGGGTTGTATAGTGTTTTTTGTAGGACTTTTTATGAAATCGTCGTTACGAAAAAAAAAATTAAAATGTTCGATCTTGAAGAGTTTTATTCGGTTTAGTTTTTAACGTAATCCGTCTTTTTACCTTCTACCGCTAAAACGCATTGAATCGCACAGCCACAAATTTAAAATAAAACAGAAAATAAATTAATGTTATCTAAAAATAGTTATTTAAAAAAAAAGGGAAGTTATCTGAATTTTTCGAGTTTCTATTTCCAGTAGGTGAAATATCAGTTCGTTTTAACATTTTAAGGAGAATTAATGACAAATAATGGTAATAAAAGATAAGCAAGGGAAAACAATGGAGTTTTTATGATGTATTTTATTAGATTTGTTATTATTTACAATGTTTTATATTCAATTAAAATGATTTTTCGAAGTACTATACGTATATTTTCTGTCTTAGTGTGTGCCATACGTGTAACTTATTTTTTATAATTAATTAATATATATATACATATTTTTATATATAGATTTTGTATTTTATGTGTTTTATTTTAACATTAAATAAATATATTACTGAATAATGTCTCTTATTTCTAAGATAAGTAACGACGAAGCAGTTGCTTCTTGTATGATTAACACCATTGCATTTTTCGATTTATTTTTAATTGCTATTGTTTGTTGTTATGCCAACAGTTTGTATTTTGATCACCCTATACCAATTGTACTGGGAAAAAAAATAATACAGAAGAGTTACGAAGGTTGTAGAAGACGTTAAATGAAAGAAAACAAACTTCAATTTCGTGGACATTTCGAGGTGATAAATTCCATGGCGTTCAAATGTCCAGGAAATTGAAGTTTCTTTAATTTAACGTCTTCTACAACCTTCGTAACTCATCTTCTTCTGTATTATTTTTTTTTCTTTCAGTACAATTGGAAATTAAAAATAAATCGAAAACTGTTTTATAGAAAGTTGTTCATTTTGACAGACAAGAAAATATTGACAGATAACTTTAAAGCCACATTTATACAGAATAATTTTGATAAATTTCATGGCAGAAATCTGCTTTATAGAAGGTTGTCAATTTTGACAGATAACAAAATATTGACAGATAACTTTAAAACCACATTTATACAGAATAATTTTGATAAATTTCATGGGAGAAATCTGCTTTATAGAAGGTTGTCAATTTTGAGAGATAACTTTAAAGCCACATTTATACATAGTAATGTTGAATTCCATGGAAGAAAACTACTTTATAGAAGGTAACAGATATAACAAAGTATTGACAGATAACTTTAAACCCACATTTATACAGAATAATTTTGATAAATTTCATGGCAGAAATCTGCTTTATAGAAGGTTGTCAATTTTGACAGATAACTTTAAAGTCACATTTATACAGAATAATTTTGATAAATTTCATGGCAGAAAACTGTTTTATAGAAGGTTGTCAATTTTGACAGATAACAAAATATTGACAGATAACTTTAAAGCCACATTTATACAGAATAATTTTGATAAATTTCATGGCAGAAAACTGTTTTATAGAAGGTTGTCAATTTTGACAGATAACAAAATATTGACAGATAACTTTAAAACCACATTTATACAGAATAATTTTGATAAATTTCATGGGAGAAATCTGCTTTATAGAAGGTTGTCAATTTTGAGAGATAACTTTAAAGCCACATTTATACATAGTAATGTTGAATTCCATGGAAGAAAACTACTTTATAGAAGGTAACAGATAACAAAGTATTGACAGATAACTTTAAACCCACATTTATACAGAATAATTTTGATAAATTTCATGGCAGAAATCTGCTTTATAGAAGGTTGTCAATTTTGACAGATAACTTTAAAGTCACATTTATACAGAATAATTTTGATAAATTTCATGGCAGAAAACTGTTTTATAGAAGGTTGTCAATTTTGACAGATAACAAAATATTGACAGATAACTTTAAAGCCACATTTATACAGAATAATTTTGATAAATTTCATGGAAGAAAACTGTTTTATATAAGGTTGTCAATTTTGACAGATAACAAAATAATGACAGATAACTTTAAAGCCACATTTATACAGAATAATTTTGATAAATTTCATGGCAGAAAACTGTTTTATAGAAGGTTGTCAATTTTGACAGATAACAAAATATTGACAGATAACTTTAAAGTCACATTTATACAGAATAATTTTGATAAATTTCATGGCAGAAAACTGTTTTATAGAAGGTTGTCAATTTTGACAGATAACAAAATATTGACAGATAACTTTAAAGCCACATTTATACAGAATAATTTTGATAAATTTCATGGCAGAAAACTGTTTTATAGAAGGTTGTCAATTTTGACAGATAACAAAATATTGACAGATAACTTTAAAGTCACATTTATACAGAATAATTTTGATAAATTTCATGGCAGAAAACTGTTTTATAGAAGGTTGTCAATTTTGACAGATAACAAAATATTGACAGATAACTTTAAAGCCACATTTATACAGAATAATTTTGATAAATTTCATGGCAGAAAACTGTTTTATAGAAGGTTGTCAATTTTGACAGATAACAAAATATTGACAGATAACTTTAAAGCCACATTTATACAGAATAATTTTGATAAATTTCATGGCAGAAAACTGTTTTATAGAAGGTTGTCAATTTTGACAGATAACAAAATATTGACAGATAACTTTAAAGCCACATTTATACAGAATAATTTTGATAAATTTCATGGCAGAAAACTGTTTTATAGAAGGTTGTCAATTTTGACAGATAACAAAATATTGACAGATAACTTTAAAGCCACATTTATACAGAATAATTTTGATAAATTTCATGGCAGAAAACTGTTTTATAGAAGGTTTTCGATTTTGACAAATGACTAAATATTAGGTTTGTTCCAACATACAATTTGTGATAGTTTGCAGATTTATTTTAGTGCGCATGCGCTGTCAGATATTAATTTCCAACTGTTTGCAATTTACTCTTGTTGGAACGCTTTAAAAACAATTTGAAATTTTATCAATAGAGTTGTAATACAGGTTGCACAACATGAAAATTTGAAATTATTTAGATAGGTTAGGTTTTAATTGCTTTTTCTGTGTTTCATTTGTTATTTAAACCATAATATGTACATGATAATAAATAAAATTAAATAATGGAAGAAAATTTGCCTCGAGGTAGATATTTAAATAGTACATACACAACTACTACTGCTACCAATGTAACATGAAATAATCTACGCATGCGTAAATTAAGGACTCTGAAAATCAGCAAAGAATTCGCAAATTGTTCTGACTATCAGCAGTTTCCAATCGATTATTATTTTACTTTGAACACCAAATTTCAGCTTGCAAATTGTAATTTATTGGTTTGTTGGAACGGCAAAATTGCTAATGCGCAGAATCCTGATAGTTTCGTATTCTTGTTGGAACAAACCTAATAATTTTGATAAATTCCATTGCAGAAATCTGCTTTATGGAAGGTTGTCAATTTTGACAGATAAAATATTGACAGGTAGCTTTAAAGCCACACTTATATAGAGTAATTTTGATAAATTCCATGGCAGAAAACTGCTTTATAGAAGGTTGTCAATTTTGATAGATAAAATATTGACAGATAACTTTAAAGCCACATTTATACAGAATAATGTTGATAAATTCCATGGAAGAAAACTGCTTTATAGAAGGTTATCAATTTTGACAGATAACTAGTTCACGATGTGTAAATTCAGTTCAAATTTTGTTAAAATTTTCCAATACTTCTTTATTGCTGCAGGGATAAGCTTTTTACGTCATTTTTGGCGCAAGATTATACCTCACAACACTCAGCAACGTTATAATTTAATGGAAATATTGCAGGACATTTATGCATGAAACATAATAATATGACACGATATGATATCTTTACTTCAAAAGCGACATCATCTTCTTTCCTTTTTCGACACTATAATCACACTAAGATGCATTCAGCCCTCTACAGCAAATAGAAAACTAAACTACTTTTCGCGCTTCTTTTATATGTGCAGGGATTCAAGAATGGAAGAGCGGAGAGAATCAGATTTTGATATATTTGAATTCGTTACGAAAATAGTGCTCACGTGGTATGGTGCGAAGTGACCGTCCATATTTGACATTTAAGCATCAAAATGATCAATATCTAATATTTGACATTTAAACATCAAACCTTTGCTTATTTCGCGCTTAATCCCCTAATCGTCATTTTTGACATTCTAACTTCAAATTTGTTTACATTTTAACATCAAACTTCCGTCCGTGTTTGACGTTCAAATGTCAATCATGTCTATATATTCGACGTTTGAACATCAAACCTGTTCGTATTTGGCTCTTAATCGTCGAACATATCCATATTTAAGGTACATTTACAACCAATTCAAAATTCGATAATTGACAGTTAAAATAATACGTTTTAAATTGACGCATTTACAACAACTTCAGAGCACACTTTGGCACGAAATTCGAAGTGAAATTCATTGCAAACTCGCACTTCGTTGCTTGGTCTCGCCAAGCATCGAATTGGAAATCACATAATTGGCTGCTGTGATTGGTTGATACTCTAGACAGATATTTACGTTCTGTCAAGATAGATTGTCAAATTAACATTTTTGAACAGTAATGCACATCTATTCTGTACATATTTGTCCTTTACAATACAAATACACCTGTAATAAATAAGTTGGCGCAACAGGTTATTACAAATAGAAAATATAGGTACATTAATACAGTTGATACTTTCATGCATGAATTAAGTTGCAAAGTGTTTGTTTAGCACTTCAAGACGTGGTTGTAAATGCAACTTTTACTCATAAGCTTAATTCGTAACTTTGAATTGGTTGTAAATCTACCTTTAACGTTTGAACTTAAAATTCGTCTACATTTGACATCAAACTTGCCAGTGTTTGACGTTCGAATGTCAATCATATGTGTCTACATTATTTGACGTTTGAACATCAAAAGTGTCCATATTTTACATTTAAACGTCAAAATTATCCGTATTTATCCTTTGAACGTTAAACGTGTCTATATTCGACATTTAAACATCAAACCTGTTCGTATTTGGTTCTTAATCGTCGAAAATATCCATATTTGACGTTTGAACTTAAAATTCGTCTACATTTGACATCAAACTTGCCAGTGTTTGACGTTCAAATGTCAGTCATGTCTATATGTTACGTTTGAACATCAAAAGTGTACATATTTGACATTTAAACGTCAAAATTATCCGTATTTATCCTTTGAACGTTAAACGTGTCTATATTCGACATTTAAACATCAAATCTGCTTGTATTTGGCGGTTAATCGACGAAAATATCCGTATTTGACGTTTGAACTTCAAATTCCTCTACATTTGAGGTACCTAGACTTTCTATTTAACACTGATCAGTGAACAAAAGCGATACTGTTGTGTATAAAACAAAACCGGTTTTCTTCGCGGATCAGTGTTAAATAGAATGTACCTTTGGTATCAAACTTGCCAGTGTTTGACGTTCGAATGTCAATCATGTCTACATTATTTGACGTTTGAACATCAAAAGTGTCCATATTTTACATTTAAACGTCAAAATTATCCGTATTTAACGTTTGAACGTTAAACGTGTCTATATTCGACATTTAAACATCAAACCTGTTCGTATTTCATGCTTAAAATGTTCGAAAATATCTACAATTGACGTTGGAACTTCAATTTCGTCCATGTTTCACATTAAACAGACAGAAAACTGCTTTATAGAAGGTTGTCAATTTTGACAGATAACTTTAAAGCCACACTTATACAGAGTAATTTTGATAAATGCTATGGCAGAAAATTGCTTTATAGAAGGTTATCAATTTTGACAGATAACAAAATATGTAATGTAATTGATGACGCAGGGATCATCTTTCGTGAACACATTGCATATCTGCTGATTCGCTTTCAACATATTACCGGTAAGTCTTATCGAAAAGCTGACTGAACACGGTCAATCAGAATCATTTATCAATTTTAGACAATCAAAAGTTTCCATTTATTGTGTACTTTAAGTTAGTTTGTTACTTCATTATCAGCGAGTAGGCACTTTGAATTATAGATACTTTCAACGTCGCTTTAGTGCTGCCATCGAGCGATAAATTCAAGAACTTGACGCGATGTAATAGAAAACTGTAATATTAATCATAAATTAGGCGGGATATTTGAATATACGGTTATTGTTATGTAAACGTCAACTTAAATTAGCGATAATTAATAATCCATATGACAGATCGAGAACACCAGTTTTGGACAAACTTCACAGAACCTTAATTGTAGGTGAAAAAAACGAATACATTCTAGTTTGTATATTTTTATTTGAGTTTTTATTATGTCAAGTACAATATATTTCATGTATATAGAATATGTGAAAATATAAGACACAGTACAAGAGTATAAAGATTTCGTAAGCTATTTAATTTTAGTATGTATAATATATATATATATTTCTCATTATATTATAATATATATTAAATAGAAGATTCTCCCAAAAAAAAAACTCAGCATATAATATGTACTTCTCATCTATATTTAATAGTAATTGGTTTTAATTGTAATTATAATTATTATATATATTTAAAAGCAAATAGAGCGAGTAGACGTAAGCGTTTTTTTTTTTTCTTCAAATTTTATTTAGAATCCTCGAAAGCTGAAGTAATATTATATGCGATAATTATAATCATTTATATCGTAATTTATAATTTTATAGATATCACACTACATTATATCAAAGCTCTTAAATTCTATATTATTCATCTTTTTTTTAAATATAATATATATATCATACTTAAACATATTATTTTATTATATATATATAATTTTTCGAAATATAAAGATGAGCAATAGTTTATAATCATTTTTTTAAATAGATTCTTTTTTTTTTGTGGAATTCTGTGCAGGGCAGAAAATTTTCCCATTATTTTCTGTCCTACTCAAAATATGACTGAAATGGATCTCTAATCTATTTAAAAAAAATTTAAATATTACTGCTAAAGATATTTCATTTAGTATTTGGTAGTATCACAAAATATTTCCCAGTATTTTTTGAACCACCAAAAAGGAAAGAGTTATTATTTAATTAAGTACACAGTTTGAGATAGTTACTTAGGAAAAAGCTCTGAATATTATTCTGCTACAAATATTATTTTAAATTCGACTAATTAATTAATTAATTAATTAATAATAAATATTATTTTTTAAGAAAAAACTTGTGCTATTATCAATAATTCATCATTATTAAAATTATGATCGTACCCTATTAATAAATTAATAAAGTGCACGATATTAATTTTTAAAAATGATTCTTTTTAGGTGAACGTTTATTCAGTGTTTATTATTAAATCGAGATTAATTATTTTTGACATCTCGTGGTGGCTGTATGCATTTATGTATTCCTCACGATGAATGAATCGAGAACAAATAAACAACGGCTAAATTTGGCCGGATTTTTCTTTAAATAGCGATTGTTTTTGTTTCTTTTTTTTAAGGGTATATTGGGTGGACAAAGTTCGTGTTTTTGTCATTTGTTTTTGTTTTTTTTTTTTGAATTTATTCACTGCCGAGTGAATGGTCCCTTTAAAGCATCACACCATTTTATTTAAATTGCTTTTTTTATATTAATTAATAAGTCCGTTTTTATTTCAAAAAAACCTATTAAATAGTATAATATATTTTCATTTAAATTCTTTCTTGAAACAGACTATATATAGTATATACTACAGTATATTCTCTAAATCGAACAACTAATTAATACACGCGTTTGTTTTTTTTTAATTTTTTTTTTAAACATTACAAAAAGGAATTTAATTTCTCACTCGTTTAATATAGTGAATAAGTGAATCGATTGTGGTAAAGTAACAGCGTAGCATAATCGTGGTCATAATATGTTTGCCCCCTTCCAATCTAATTTAATTTTAAGATTTTCTAGGATCTTGAATTTCGACGATTGTTACACTTTCCTCGAGGACAGTTACGTTCTCTATCATCGGTACCTGACTGTTTAATTGCGTGGAACCTGTAATACTCCTACTGGAACGCATTGATGTGGCTGACGCATTACTGCTACCCTTGGAACCACGTCGCGATCCTAGAAACAAACGCCCTAGGCGTCGTAGGGTCAGTTTGATTGGTTTTTACTGTGCATTGCTTATAGAAAAGGAAATGGTGATATCTATATACTACTTCTATTTCAATTAAAATTAATACTATCATCTATTTTTATAAATTAATATTATATTAAGTGGAAATACAGTAATCTCTGATTTTTTTTTAAGCTTAAAAGAATTGAAAAGATTGAAAATTTTCAGATTAAAACATCGCCATTTTCAATCCCCCAAAAAACAATTTATATTTCTATTTAATTTTATAAATTTGGTAAATCTGTCCACCCCTTCCCTTTTCACATAATTTCTAATAATACAAGAATATAAGGCTGTTTTTTTTTTAGTTAATATTTACGTAAATATTAATGGACAAATTTTGATTAATTTTCTTTTGGATTGTGATTACTACAACCTGAGATTTTAAATAGAATGTTTTCAGCAGTTAGTAGGCCCTGAAATAATAATAATCATAACTGTCAAAATTGTCAAATTTGCATTAAATTTGTGCTTTTAATTAGGTATAGATGATGATGAATTACGAAGGGAATTAGAAAAATTGTCTACCTTTCAATGACTTTTATTTTTCTATGTTTCAAATGTCTTCTATTCTCACGGAGTTCTATGGTATTAAGCTTCTAGTATTCACGAATAGGTGTCGCTAGTCTTTTACATGCATTGATAGTTGAATTTGTTTGATTATTGGATTTCGGAATTTTTGACTTACAAGTATGATGATTTTGGAATTGAATTTGAGATATTTAAGATGCTGGGTTGTTCAATTTTAGAATTGGCAGGAATTTTGGTCGGATTTAGTGAGTGGTTTGACATTTTTTTAGGATTTGATTAATTAGATCTATTGTTTTAGCGATTTTGAATTGTTTAGTCTTTTTTTTTGAATTTAGAGTTTTGTATTGGGTTGGTTCAGCATTTTTCTAAGTTTACCTATTATTAAAAAAATAGTTTTTTGAAAATTTTATTCTTGAATGTCAAAACGTTCGACCTATTGTCGTGATAAACTTTAAATTTTCTTTGCAAGTATGAAGATTTTGTGGTTCAATTTGATCGGTTGGTTGTAGAGTTTTCTAGGATTGAATGGTTGAATTTTCTGATTGATTGTTAAAAAATTACCATTAAAATAATGAATTGTTTGGAAATCCAATTTTTCAGCGTCAAAATGTCTTGTCTTTGACGTTTAGGATGCTGAGTTGCTCAATTTTGGAATTGGCAGGAGTTCTGATTAATTAAATTGGACTGGATTTTATTATGTAGTGACAGGATTTGTTAGAATTTGGTTTACTTTGAGTGAATTTAACACCTTTTTGGATTTCAGGATTTTGAGCTTTTCTCTTTTTAGATTTGAACTTTCTATTAGATTTGGAATGGAGCTTTAGTTTTCTCATTTGTCAAATCTGTCTTGTCTAGGATTCTGCGAGTTCTTACACAAAATGCAGACCTGTCAGGATCTAGTCCGCCCTTTTTTGGATTCATATAGTTTCTTGTAGGAGTTCAATTGAAATGTTTAGTGTGCTGAATCAACGCCCAATTTTGGAATTGGCAGGAATTTTGGTTGATTAAGTTTGGTTTCTGTTGGGATTTCAGAATTTTAGATTATCTTTTTGGGCTTCGAGTTTTATATTGGGTTGGGTTAATATTTTCCTGATTTTTTGATACGTAATTGCGGAGGTGGAGGAGGGTGAGGATTTATTATTCATCCAAGGACGTTTTAAAACTGGACATGAGGATCTTTAGCCTTCTTTCTACTAAAGCTGTGGTGGATTCTGTGAGCTACTAAATGAGGTAAAGACCTGTCAGGATCTAACTCTGTTAAGTGCTGAATCAACGAGTTCTCCTTGCGAGAAGCCATTTTAAAATTTTCTCTGGCCAGCAAATGAAAAAACGCAAAGCAAATGAAATTACTTCGAAAATTAAAATTCTAGTAATCGTTGCAGGTTATTCTGCATTGTTCAAGAAAGTTAGGAGGAAAAACGGCCGAAAAAAAAACTAATTTTGATCTAGTGCACCATTTTTCAAAAATTAATGATGATCATGGTTGTTTCAAGTTGCTCTAGCTATTCTGAACATTGTTCAGGACATCATCTGATCTATTAACGTTTGGAACATCTAGAACCAGTTGGAACTACCATCAGTATTTCAATCTTCAAAGAAATGATGGGCTAGATCAGGATGACGTTTGGGTGATTGGTTAACATCAAAAACGCTTTTAAATCGCGATATATCCGAGCGTTACTCACGAATTAGGGTGCTAGAGAAGATTGAGTGTCTTCTCTTGGATTTTAATGGCACTGAAGCAAATTATGACGCCTCATACTAATATAGGAAGGACCAATATCATATAGATCTTGAAGTTTGAGACTTGAGAGAGTCAAATCAAAAAAAAAACTTTGGCAATTGAAGATAGAAAATAGCTGTCTCCTGACAAGGATTATGCCAAAATACTACACATCACAATCTTGGGTCAGTTTCCAACCCTTAACCTTGTTAGGCAATTCTTTCTGATAGACAGAAACTAGATTAGAAACGGAAATGGAGCATTCTTCTTCCTAGTACTGAATTTCCTAATTTTTAAGAACTTTAAAAGGCACAGGTGCAGTAAATTGATGTAGGAGGTTTATATCTTACGAGTCAAGCTCAACAAAGGAGCGCATTTAGATGATAGGTTAAAAAATTAAAAATAATACATTATGTTGTTGTTATTATGATAAGTTTGTTTCTAGTTTCCTTCGTAAATCAAAATAATACTTAATAAATAAAGAAACATCAATCACATCAAAAATTATTAAGCAGCACCAAAGATGGTGGTCCTCAGTGCTTGTTCCATCATCATTTTAATTTGGAAAAAATTTGCTGTACAAGCTGTAGAAGACCACCTTTTATATTCACATTATGGTAATGATGGATGAATATTTTAATGAAAATCGAATGATATTGTGCTTTAATTTGATAGGAAAAAGCTACATTTAAAATACAACGACACAAAGATATGTAAAAAAATATATTTAAAAAATATGCTACCACCACAATAATATGCTTGCTTTCTTCTTGATTTTCTTTTTATTTTGATAAAATTGTTAATATTTTGTTTTGTTATTAGATATATACATTTTTAAGCTTAACAAACACAGATTACTGCATTGCACTACTTTCACACTTACTTGAACGATGCACATACTATACATAATAAATGTTCGTCTAATAAATTTGTTTAATTAGTTTTAATAAGTAAGGAATTAAATTAAATTTGAATCTTGTTTTAAAACATCTACAAAATGTAATATGTTCTTCTTAATTTGGCACGCATGAATTTTATGGTGATAATGATCAAAAAAAGACAACATGCACATGCAACACTACCAAATACAATTGAAAGAAATAAATTATATACAATATAGAGATGCAAATAGGCTAAAGCGATGAAATAAGAAAAGTCGCCTTACTCACTCACCTTGTGAGTTTGGTGAGTGTGCTCTTAGAGAAGCCATACTAGGTTGCCTGCTCGGTCCGCGGACGCTGCTCCTCGAACCTCTGCGCTCCTGATGCAATAGTTTGCTGTCACGTAACAACGAGACGTTCATTAATCGTGGATTTGGTGTGTTGAAGATTGTTCTGTTTTCCCTCCATCTAGCCCTATTAAATTAAAATGTTATATGTTTCATGATGTAACAAAATGAGATTATAACAATAAACTGTTTTCCTTCTTTTTTATTTTCTTTTACTATTTGACAGCTGTCAAAATGTTCTATATAAACGATAATTTAAATATTCTAATCAATATATTGAAGTACAAATTTACAATTTAATTTAATATTCGAAATGATTAAGACTAAACAATAATAATTTCTTGACAGCTAATCTAAATATTCTAATCGATCTGGTGAAATTGTAAAAACGACGTTTACGCTTTGGCAGGTGCAACTGAAAAATAATAACCTGATCAAAGATTGGTACAACTGGTTTAAAAAAAAGTAGGACAACTCTTATAACTCATTTTTTATATTGACAGTTACCAAGGAATGTGGGACAAGTCTACTGCAGCTAAAAAAAAATTACCATTCTAATAAGATAATTTCAATGAAATATGTTCTAACAGCTACAATTGTGACATCTGTCAAAATATTCATACTTAACATTGTCAAAATACTAAGCACAAATTATTTTACTATTTGACAGCTGACACAAAAATTGTAAGCGATAGGTTAGATTTGTAAAAATGACGTTTGTCCGGTTTGTCCTTTGATAGTTGCACCTGAAAACTGCATCTGTTCTAATTTCTAATTTAATAAATTGTGACATCTGTCAATATGTTCCATGTCCACACTTCACATTGTCAACATTCTAAGCACTAATTATTTTACTATTTGACAACTAATAGAAGTATTGTAATCGATAGATTAGATCTGTAAAAATGACGTGTATCATTTGATACTCGCACGTGAACCTTTAACTTAATAAATTGTGACAGCTGTCTAAATGTTATATGTCCATACTTAACATTATGTCAAAATTATAAGCATTAATTATTTTACTATTTAACAGCTGACACAAATATTGTAATCGATAGGTTTGATTTGTAAAAATGATGTTTGTCCTTTGATAGTTGCATCTGAAAACAGCATCTTTTCTAATTTCTAATTTTATAAATTGTGACAGCTGTCAAACTGTCCTATGTCCATACTTAACATTGTCAAAATTCCAAGCAGTAATTATTTTACTATTTGATAGCTGACAGCAATATTGTAATCGATAAGTTAGATTTGAAAAAAAGACGTTTGTCCTTTGATAGTTGCACCTGAAAACTACATTTTTTTCTAATTTAATAAATCGTAACAGCTGTCAAAATGTTCTATATCCATACTTGAAATTGTCAAAATTCTAAGCATTAATTATTTTACTATTTGACAGCTGACAGAAATATTGTAATCGATAGGTTAGATTTGTAAAAAAAGACGTTTGTAAATCGTGACAGCTGTCAAAATGTTCTATGTCCATACTTGACATTGTCAAAATTCTAAGCATTAATTATTTTACTATTTGACAGCTGACAGAAATATTGTAATCGATAGGTTAGATTTGTAAAAAAAGACGTTTGTCCTTTGATAGTTGCACCTGAAAACTACATTTTTTCTAATTAAATAAATTGAAACAGCTGTCAAAATGTTTTATGTCCATACTTGAAATTGTCAAAATTCTAAGTCCTAATTATCTTACTATTTGATAGCTGACAGCAATATTGTAATCGATAAGTTAGATTTGAAAAAAAGACGTTTGTCCTTTGATAGTTGCACCTGAAAACTGCCTGTTTTCTAATTTAATAAATTGTGACAACTGTCAAAATGTTCTATGTCCATACTTAACATCGTCAAAATTCTAAGCCCTAGTTATTTTACTATTTGACAGCTAACAGAAATATTGTAATCGGTAGGTTAGATTTGTAAAAATGACGATTGTCCTTTGATAGTTGCACTTGAAAACTGCATCTTTTCGAATTTCTAATTTAATAAATTGTGACAGCTGTCAAAATGTTCTATAGGTACGTTTAAAATGATCAAAACTAATAAACAATTACACTGGAACCTCGTCTATATCCGCGGCCGGGAAACGTAAACATTCACTTACATCCGCTCAAGAGGGGTCCCCACTCTTATCCCGTTAGCGGAGAGGAAAGGCCGTGCTTCGCGCTGATTGGCTCATGTGAATACGTGCACTATCGGGTGGTGGATGCCGAGCGGATATAAATGAGCGCTATAGTGCGGATATGAATGAGGGTGGATATAAGTGAGCGCGAAGATAAGCGAGGTTCCAGTGTATTATTATTTTACTATTTGACAGCTGTCACAAATTTTCTAATCGATTTGTTGAAATTGTAAAAATGACGTTTAGGTTGGGAAATACGCAAACTTGATGCAGCAACTGACTTCTCAGAATTGCATTATAGGAAATATACAACAAAACAATGTGAAGAATGTGAAGAAAGCATAAGACAACAATCAAAGGAAATTCTTCAAAAACTCATAGCACCCTGTGGAGGGATTGTGTATAAATATTGACAGGGATATATGAGGCAGTGGATGCAAAACAGCTGTAAAAAATGCGTTTGGCTACAAGCCCAAACCGCAGATCTCCATGAAACTAGTGGAGAAGATTGTTTACCATTTTTTCTCAACCCACCAGCGTGAAGAATGGACCGAAGTTAGTGGTACTGCTCAGAAAAAGACGAAAAAAAAAACAATTTTGACAGCTGTCAAAATTCAACATCTATATTCTTACTTAAAATCATCAAAACTGCAAACAAAAATTCTTGTTATAATTTGACAGTTTAGAGAAATGTTCGTTGTACAGTTTTAGTTGGTAAAACTGCACAACTGTCAATTAATTAATATTTTATTTTTATTATTACCTAACGAGTAAAATAAAAAAAATCCCCTAGACATACACGTTCGAAACGTCACGAACGAACATAAAGAACGTGTAATGCTACGCTTCAACCCATATGTAATCCGGTGTGGTAAAAACGCAAACACTCCGGACATTACACCGTATCGGCTGGAACAAAAAAAAAGTCGACCCCATTGGAAGAATCTCCTCCTCTCCTTGCTATCCATTACACGTTATATGTACGTTAACTCCGGAGCTTAAATACCATTTAGAGCTTAAATATCGAACGCTGTCATCCGCACAAGAGAGCTTTAGAGAGAGAAAAAAAAGCACGCAGTTTAATGTGGGGATATATGGACTATCCTATATACGAAGAGTGCATTATCGCATGCCAGTTCTTGCCCGTGTTAGTCGTGTCGTATCTGTGTGTACATTTTGCGATGGTAGGGTTGGTAACTGGAGATTATTATCAAAGGATAATTTACACGGAGATGTGAGCACATGGAGACATTAGTTCGTAATATGGGAAATCGATTTCGAGCTAATGTACCAACCAGTAACGCTAGATTTATAGAGCGAGAATGTGGTTTATTTGTATGTATCTGCAGGATCTCGGATGAGGTACTACAATTATAGATACTAGCCGACAATTTTTTTTTTTTAATTTTATTGGTTCACGCAAAATCATCGCCCTTTAAGATGGCTAATAAATGGCTCCCCAGAGAAATCAAAATGGTTATTCAGAATAAACGCAGAGACCAAAAAAACCGGGACAACCGGGGCTCAAAACTGCCCTGAAGAATTTCTGTAAGAAGGAAAGGTGGCAGAAAATGTCATCTTTAAAAACTGACAACTGCTCGCTAATGGAAAATGACACATGCACTCAAGTTCAACAAACAAAAGGGTAACGCAAAATGGTTCCTCTTCACAGACCACACGGCGTTGTTTTCAGCTCCAAGGAAAGAACCGATTTATTAGCAAATCATTTTTGCACTCTTCACGAGACATGGGACGATGATGACGTCAATGAAGACGTCAAAAATGAAGTGGATGTAACCCCTAAACGACCTACCTTATATGCAAGGAGATCAAATCCTTGAAACTAACAAAGAAGAACTTATCCAGACTGCCCGACCCAATTATGGAGTACCTGATGGTGATCATCAACGCTATATTGCGTCTACAACCCAGACAACACCCGATATTTGCGACGTCTTATGGATGTCAGTTTACGCCTGAAGGACGTCCATAAGATGTCGTATAGACATCTGAATGCCATAAATGAACATTCGAGAGACGTCTTTAAAACTACATCCATAAGATGTCTTGTTTATATCTTTAGGTGTTCAGACAGAATACAGACCTAAATTAGACATCCATAAGATGTTTTGTGCTGTCTGGGTCTGCAATCCGTTTAACATCTCCAATCGAGCGGTCAGATTGGATCGCTGTTATTAAGGTCATTAAGAGATAAGAAGGCTAAAGGGTATCTCATCCAGACAGGAATTAAGAAAGGAATTAATGATAACGGGAGAGTTTTAAGGAACTTACAAAATTTAGAGGTATCCAAGAAGATATTAAAAAGCTTAGCAGCAAAAATTGAAGATACTTGAATGGAGTTTATAGTCGAATTAGAAAGGACCAAAGAGATTTTGCAAAAAAAAAAAAACAGCATCTAAAACTATTAAAAGCCAGTAACAGATAAATTCTAAGGGAGAAGAAATAGAGAAGCCTTATTTGAAGTCTTTAATTTACCAATATTCTCTTTACAAAAAAAAAATGATGTTAATAAGTGTCAAGTAGTCAAGAGGCGCAAAGACTTTTATTAGGATGAGGACAGGTCAACTTTTGACCGGGTAGAAGGTGAATCAAAAGTTTAGAAAATGAAAAGAAAAACGGAAAACTGTACTCAAAGAGATGACCAAAAGATATTCAACAAATTTCGAAGAGGACTAAAAATGTTCAGCAATATTTAAAAATGTTGATGAATAGGAGTAGTTAGAAGATCTAAAGACATCGGGGTGAGGGCAGGACGTCTTTGACCGGGTAGAGGACGATAAAAATCATAAGAAAACAGGAACAATTTTCGGAAAGTGTTTAAAAATGTTGAAGAATGGAGTTCGGGGGAGTATTGCTCGAATACTTGAAAATATTTATACGTGGTGGACATTCCAAAAAAAAAAAGAACAAAAATCCATCTTTCCCTCAGCACCACCGCCCCATCGTTCTGATCTCAAACCTCTCAAAACTAGCTGAAACCGTCATCTTTAACAGACTGACAGAAGAATTATTTGTACGTGTACGTTTCAAAAGCAGTTTGGTGTTAGGAAAACCTTTTCCACGGAGTTTCAACTGCTCAGGGTGATAGAAGATGTAATTCGCGGTATTTGTGGTATTTCTAGACATTGAGTGGGCTTTTGACACGGTTGTCCATTATTACATTCAAAATCGAACTTTCTGCATTAAACCTCGATCTCCTCAGGGCTCTCTTCTCGCCCCCACGCTATTTCTTCTTCATATACATGATCTACCAAAAGTCCCTCAAGTACATCATAAAAAAAGCGAGGAGATAATGTGTCAGCACCTACAAGATCAGATTATCAACTAGGCACATCTTTGGATGTAGTGGATTTGGACAAACGACCTCCAAAAGTGAAGATCAGAAAAGTCTTGACCATAGCAGATCAATAGGTTGCTGACAGGACTAACACCCACCTCCAACCTGCAACAACACGGAACGGAACGGAGGACTCACATGTTTACAACCATTTCCTCGTACATCCATAGCCAGAAGAACTTGCAACTGACACAAGAGGACTCGCAGAGAACCAAATCCAGCCCTAGGCTAGATTTTTTTCGTTTTTTTTTAAATATCTCGGCTACTAAGAAAAATAGGACCGAAATCTCTTCGGTACAACACTCAATTAAGGCGATGAGTACAATTCCTTCCACCCCTCGGCGATCGAAAATTCGACAAATGCCCGGCTAGATTTTTGTCGTTTTTTTGAAATATCTCGGCTATTAAGAGAGATAGGACTGAAATCTCTTCGGTAGAACACTCAGGGCGATGAGTACAATCTTTTCCACCCCTCGGAGATCGAAAATTCGACAAATGCCCGGCTAGTCACAGCGCTCAAACGAGTGCCTTCAGTGCCTTCCTGAGAGTTTGTCCTCTCGTTTAGATTAACAAGATGAACCAACTTGCCCAGAGCAAAGCAGATTCATCAAACGGTTCTCGAGAAAATATCGATGAAAATTTAGCCCTATAAGGCGCTAATGTTCCCTTCTGGGCGTTTGGCCTCTCGTTTAGATTAACAAGGTGAACCTACTTGCCGAGGAGGAAGCACATCCATCAAACGGTTATTGAGCTAGGTAACATTTATATGATGAAAATGTTGTCCAGAAAAATTTATGAAAATGTAGCTGTCACAGCGTTCAAACGAGTTAATGTGCCTTCCTGGGGGGGTTTGTTCTCTCGTTTAGAGGGCCTAGCCTAGAGCAAGCAAGACCACAGGAACTTAAGGAGGATTCACTTAATGGCTCTTTTTTGCAATTTTGTAAATTTGATAGCCCACAAACATAACAAAAACTGCCCGAAGAATTTTGACAGCTTCTTGCACTTTTTTTTTCATTCTTCATTTGTTATTTCATTTGTCTCTAGTGAGAGTGCGTCAACAACTAAAAATCTGCTTATATCTGCAATTCGATCGATTCCAGAAGTTTCCATTCTAGTAAATTCCGCGATGACTAATTTATTAGAATTCTTTACTTCGCTCTGGAATGCGTGACGTCGTATCCCTTTGTAGTTGCCCGCCGTATTTTACAAAATAGCCGCGCTAAATGTTAGAGCTTGTTACAATACAACAAATTTAAAATTTTAGCTTAATCGTAGTGAAAATTCGTTTAAATTTGGCGCCCAATTAAGTTTATCGGTTTAAACGTAATTTAACTTACCTGCTAAACAATCTTAAAACAATGCAGATTATGATGAACATCAAGAACATCGCCACTAATATTCCTATCATCGCAGGGTCCGTGTATCGTTCCGTTTGAACCACATATTGTATGGCTAGAAATGAATAACAAAAGACTTAGAGTTAGATTTTCAATATTGAATATATGCGGAGATTGAAAAAAAAATGAATGTCAAAACGCACGTGCGATCGGTAATATAGAAAATGATATTGTTTCGCGTCAAAAATCTCTTACTTCTGCATTCGTAGTTCCCATCCGGTTTGAGGAAAGCTTGCTGTTCGAAGCGACAGCTGCAAAACCCATCTCTGCATACAGTCCTTGATGTTAAGGCCTCGCATTGTTCGTTAAAGAAGCATGTTTCGTTTATCCTCGCCTCTGAAATGTTAATTTAATATCCCTCAAGTTTTAACTCGTTTTAAAATTAAATAAAATTCGTATTATATATATATAGCTTTAGTAATTCGACGAAAATCCAATTTGTGTAGCGAATAAGGCCGCGAAATTCTAATTTCCTCTCGCTTTATTATAGATTACGTAGCCGTATTCTTTGATAAATGAGAAAATGGACGGAATTCGTATACACAAAGGAAAAAACGGTATTAAATTATGATTAGAATGATTGACACTTTTGAAAGCTGCAACTTCAGATGTATCAATCATTTTTGCTCACCGTGTATGAAACTTACCTTTACCGCACTTGTCAATATGATTGGTGACCGGCAGGTCGTCTATACACATGCACATTCCACCGCTCATTCCACCATTGCAGAACGATCCGTCGAATCCGCATTGTGCGCTATCGTTGCATCTGTCACCGAATTTTTTTGTACCTCTGATGATAACATCTGTCAAACAAAATATAAATAATTAAAAAATGTTTGTGTAATTTTACAGAATTGTATCTCATTACGTCTTATTTATAGCCTTATTAAGGTGTGGCAGAAAATATTAGACTTCACTTTAGCTAATTAACTGTTAGATAGATGTACATAGATAAAACGTCAGTTCAGAGATATATTACACCGGTTTTAATTATGTAAAAGTTATATATTAGATTCAAATTATATACATTCTAGACCTTTTGTACCTAATTTCATCTTCAACCATCATTCATTATAAAAAAAACGAGTAGGTACGAAAATAAGAAGTTCGTAAACCCTTGGGAAATTAACTTAATCAATCTCATGTAGATTAAATGAAGGGATGGAGTTGTGTAGCCTTCGGGATGACTTCAAACTAGATGGAATATGTTATCTTAAAACCAGGAAACTCGTTTTTGTAATTAGAGTAAAAGCTGTCTATAAAATTAAACATGTTTTTATTTTCGACATAACATAACCTCACTATGTACTGTCAAATTTGACGTTTCTGAATTAAATTTGTGTGTGAGACGAAACAAGCATTACATCTGATGTAATTTTAAACTATATAGACGCAGACAAAAAAAAGATCGCAATATCAGGGATTAGGGCTTTATCCGAGATGTTCGGACGAGGTAATTTAGATTCATGAATATAAATTGGGACATATATAATAGACAGACGCATATTTCGTCGAATGTACGCTCTGCATCTATAACAGGAAACATATAGACGTTATCCGGAGATGATCGCTACCTAATCTTGTTTAAAAATTTAGGGTCTATGACCCGTTTTGTACGCGCCGAGCTGCAGACATATTTCGGGTTATTTGCCCTAATCCGGTTGAAAATAGGAATCGTATTTATTCATACCTACAATGTCGGTTTAGGTTTTATGTTGCAATTTTAAAGAATTTCAGGCTTGTATTTTAGTGAATTTCACTTTAATTAATCTTCTTTTTTTATAGTTGGTACAGTAGATTACTGTCATGTTGACGTTATATTTAGGTTATGTTGGAATATTTTACTATAATCGTATAAATCATCAAATTAAGCTTTAACTTACTCTAATAGGAGAAGCGATTACACAAAAACACAAAACTTGAGCTAAAATAGAAACGACTGTTGACAGATCTGGAGAATGACGGATACAAGATAGTTGTGCGACACCTACGTAAGGTGGCCCCACCGTATAATCCTAATATGCGTAGGAAACTAGAAATCATAAACGAACTTTTCTTGACGCAGAAGGACTCTTTCGTCTGGAGCCCTAGTTTCGGTGGCTTCAGACGAACTGCTAGCTGTTTTTAATCAACCCATCAAATCTCAGAAATTCCCAGAGAAGTGGAAAGAAGCCTATTATAAGGTTATTTTAATATGGAAGGGGAAAACTATGGGACCTGCATCGGCGTTTAGACCTATACGCCTGCTGAGTGTGCTTGGAAAGCTATACGAACGACTGATTAAAGAAAGGCTGGATGGGAAGCTAGAAAAGGTAGCTGGGTTGTCCGGCAGGCAGTTTGGGTTCGTGAAGAAGAGATCGACGGTGCATGCAATAAAAACAGTGATAGAGAAGGTTGCTGCTTCTAACAGCAGGAGGGTGGATTTTCCTGTTTGTGGTTGGCGACTATTTCTAAGCTATTAGTGCAAGCGTCCCACAGGGCTCCATCCTGGGACCCACGTTATGGAATATACTGTATGACTGTGTCCTCAACTTGGATCTGATAGAGGGTGTTACTTCTATAGCCCACGTCAATGACATCGTTATCATTGTAGAAGCCGACGACCAACAGGACCTCACGTTTAACGCTAACGAAGCAATGGAGGAATTGGTCACGTGGATGACAGCGCACGACCTGGAAGTGGCCCCTCAGAAGACGGAAACGGGCATTCTGAAATGGCCTAGGAAACGAGAGAGCATTTCTTTTAACATAATGGGCAAGAGAGTCGTACCTCAACGAGGGCGTAATTCTCAATGACAAATTGACATTTGGTTCTCGCGTAAAACATGTTGTGAACAAAGTGGAAGGGCTCTGGCGAGAATTATGGCCAACGTAGGTGGACTACAGGTTATCACCGGAATGCCACCCATCCGACTGCAGATGGAGGAAAAACTCGACATCTTTCGTGCTAAGGATACCCTGTATAATCCAGATTGGCAGGAAGCGAGATGAGCCATCCTAGAAAAATGGAAAGGTATATATGGCATGAAGAAGAAGCCACGTCATGGTCCAAGTCGCTTATTGCTGATTTGTTACCCTGGATAGAATGCAGTCCCAGGAAAACTGATTATCACCTAACTCATCAGTTTTTATCGGGCCAGGGGCATTTCCGTTCCTACACCAAAAGGTTCCACATAACGCAGGATGATGCTTGCATTTACTGCCGGAGCATACTGTTTTATGTGTGTAAAGTGGGAGGAAGCTAGGAGAATCCTGGATTGCGAACTGAGACAAGAGGCAACCAGTAGTAAACGTCATTATTAGTATCATGATCGAGTCTGAGAGAAGCTGTATTCTAGTGCTTAAGTATATACAGTCGGTTGTATCTCATTGAGAAATGAGGGAGAGAGGGCTGCATGTCGCCAGCCCCTCCCCACCCCTACCATAACCGAATTTTAAAATTCTTTCTGGACTAAAGTTTTGTACCCATTTTGTACCGTTTTGTACCAAACATTAAAAATTTTGTACCTCGCCCGTTTAGAAGATATACCCAATTTTCGATGGGGGGGGGGAGGCAGGGGCATACTAGTCCCCTCCCCCTCCCATGTCGGAATTTCAAAATTTCACTTATGCCATCGTATTGTACTAGTTTTGTACTGCAAACTAAACATTCTGTACCTCGTGAGTTTTAGAGATATGATCCATCTTAAGTAGAGGGCTAGCCTCCCTTCGCTCTCCCCTCTCCCCCATATCGGAATTTCAAAATTTCACTTATGCCATCGTATTGTACTAGTTTTGCACCGTCTTGTACCACAAACCAAACATTTTGTACCACGTTAGTTTTGAGATAGTTTGTGTGTAAGCTTTAACTTAATGTGCAAAATATTGCAGATAATAACGCAATAAAGTCGTAATAAGCAGAAAATTGAGCAAATGGAAGTTATATAGAGTGGATTCGTGAAAGATTGTACACCCCGACAACTGGCCTTCATGAGATATCCAGCCAAATTCTGCCAAACGTGAGTTTATTTAGAAATGTCAATTAATGTCAATGTAATTATCTACCATATTTATTTAAAGCTTGTTATCATCCATAGGGAATCAATTTTAAAGCTGTCAATTTTGACAGATCACTTAAATATTGACAGGTAACATTGAAGCCGCATTTATACAGAAGTATTTTAATAAAGTTTACGCCAGCGTAAAAAAGATTATTATATATAAGATTCCGTTAATAATTACGAATCCATTATATCACTATTATTACAAAAACTATTCTAAACGACGCATGAGTCGTTAAACTAGGTCAACATTTCGTAATTTCATTGTTTGATTCGCTGCTTATCAGTCACATAGCAAAAATTACAGGATGAATAAACCCGCGAAGTATTGATTACGTTCCATAGATGATAAGAATGGAATTATAAACTGCGTAGGAACGAGAGAAAAAAAAAACTAGGATTTAAATAATTAATTAAATGCTCATTATATTTTCCTACTTGTCTCTCTCCCTATTATTTTTTCCAATTAAACAGAACTATATACACGTCAAGCAAGATATTCGTTTAGAGTAGAGTATACCGATCAATAAAACTCTTGAATTTATTCTGGAATATGGATGTAAACGGTGCGGCAATAACGAGAACAATTTTGAATGTATACAGTGTGTCCAAGATAAGGATCCTAACCATGGGAATCTCAGTACCTGTAGGAGATACAGCTTAGGTTAAATTAGGAAAAAAGTTGCGTTCTTTGAAGCTTATTTACATGCCGTTTGGAAACTTGAAAAATTTTCATGACCTGCTGAGATATTTGAGAGAAACGGGAATTTGACAATATGGATTTTATTTCTTTCTGACTTTATTTGAAGAGATAGCAAAAAACGAATAACACTTTCTCATTGGCACTTTTAATGTACTACATGACGGTATTTTTAGATTTTATATACGACGTTTTGTTTTCGAGAAACCATCATCAACTTTATTTTTTTATATGGCCCGAAAAAAAAGTACACCCGGTATCTGATTCCATTTCTTATTACAAATTCAACGATGTATCACGTGCCATATTTTTTTTAGGTTAAATTCCAATTGTCAAATTCCCGTTTCTGCCAAATATCTCAGCAGGCCATGAAAATTTTTCAAGTTTCTAAACGGCATGTAAATAAGCTTCAAAGAACGCAACTTTTTCCTAATTTAACCTAAGCTGTATCTCCTACAGATACTGAGATTCCCATGCTTAGGATCCTTATCTTGGACACACTGTATATTACATATTTAGACTATATGTATAGTTAGTCTAAAGTCTAAACAAACTTCTGAAATCTGTACCTACATGCATATCTTGTACAAACATCAAACACCACAAATTTTGCAAACATGGAGACAAGCATGACTTTGTTAAGAGTCAGAACTAGTTAACTATGTAAATAAAGGTCTAAAATAATATGGGTAAGCTAATAAGGAATGAAGATGTTTGTATTGTGTATTATACTTGTTCCATTCACGTTGACAAACAGACTGAACAGTATGTAAATACATACATATATTTGTCGAGGAGATTGCTGTAGTAGTAACTATGTTTTATTCATGGAAAGCTTGTTTTAAATATACAGTATCGTTCACCCTTTATACTACAGTACAACACAGTGCAACCTAAAATGCCTTTCTTTCGATAGTACTCGTAATATACTCTCTGCTCTTGAAAGAGCAATTGTTTTTGGGGGCCATCTAGAAATTGTGTTTCGTGGCGGGGGAGGAGGGGGGGAAGGAGGCCCTGTACACCATGAGATTGACCTTTTCATAAGTAAACTGGAAGAGATATTAAGTTCTATAGCTCCTATGGGAACGATAGGATCACTAATACTGCCCTTAAAAGACTCCCAACCAATACCATTGACAATCTCGTACAGATCCTGAATGCCATGCTGGATCTCCACGTCTTTCCGAACGTCTGGAAGCATGCTAGTGTCCTCATGCCCCACAAACGCCGTCGTTGCCAACTAGTTTTAAATCGATGAGTTTCCTCTCGAATCTATCCAAGATAGCCGAATCTATAATTCTTTCGAGACTGAGCGACATCATCACCGAGATGAGCAGTGCTTATCGACCGACTTTCGCCTCCTCCGTTTGACGGAGGAGATTGGTAACGCGCAGGAACTGAGGGTGCAGTTTTTCTAGTTTTTGGACACGCATTTGATTCGGTACAGCATGAATTAAGGTCTAACGCTTTAAGATGGACGGTTTTGGCATCCGATAGAACGTTTCCTATCAAGTTGAGCGACTCACCCCCCGACCGCAGGCGGATTTTGGGCGGACTACCGCAGGGTGCACTCTTGGGACCGGAATTATTTACTCTATAGTCATATTCACGAGCGATATACCTACATAAGTCTTTATCCACTTGTTTGGCCGTTTATTCCGAAGACTCCCAAGATCAGTTGATATGAGATCTGGGGTTAGACGATCAAATGGCGTCTCACCATCAATGTGTCGCGATAACGTTCTCCCGAAAACAAACATTACGATTGGGGGTTAAAGGTTACCGTGCAGTATTTATAGGTATAATGTTAGGCACTAGGCTGATTTTTGAACAGCATTTTTCGACCATTGCGGTCAAGTTCCTTCGTGCACGCCCGGCTCTGGCTCCTCTGAGCTCCTTGAGTCTAAGGATTGAGCTCTTGATTTATATGGTCGATTCTATGGTCTCCTGATCTGGACCAGCGCCAGTAAATCGCAAGTAAAAAGGTTCAACGTCCTTCAGAACCGGAGGCTGCGAATTATCGTCGCAACGGTTGGGTTCGTGAGCAATACCTATATAAATCCACAGAGATTTGAACATTCCGCCTCTGAGCGAATGCGCGATAGCGCTGGCCCTTTTGAGGGCCTCTTGGTCGGAGAACCCGTTGATCCAGCACTCCTTTCTTAAGAAGAATAAAAGGCTATGTATTCATTTATGTAAACAAAAAAATACACGAAACGACAGAGTAGCCAATAGTAGAAAAGCGAACCAGGGATTTTTATGTTACCAATACACTTCACTTGAAAATGCTTGCATTGTAGATCCTTCCTTGTGTAGATACTAGAAGAATCAAGATGGCAACTCTTCTCCAACACGCTGCTTTAATGGCCGAGAAAACCTTTACAAGGGTCTCTCGATCCAACAACCCCCAGGTTAGGGAATTGGCTCACCTCGATCTCGACAACCTCCCTGATATCTGCCCCGGATATCTACCACCACTGAGGTTCAGCCCAATACATTTTTTCAGGCTATTTCGGCTGAATTTGCTGTCTTGGCATTTTTCTTGTCTGTGTGAGGTCCCATTTACATTTTTGCCATGCTTGTTTTTATTTTTACTTATATTTATCTTTACATTATTAAGCTCGTTTTGTTTCTGCACTAATTGCTTTGTTTTGTTTGACCGCTTTTGCCTTCCTGGCTCTCCTGTTGCTCCAAATTTATTTATTTTTTTGCTTCTATTGACGAGATTCCAACATAATTAGTTAAAATCAACGGAGGATGGTCCCGTACTAAATATATGACAAAAGGGTTTAAGGGCTTTAAAGGTTTGGTTGTAGATCTTCAAAATTTTCTGATTGTTACGAACCCTGTGTTCTTAAGAAGAATAAAAGACTAACGAACCTCCTTCGTCTAGCCTTGACAAAACAGAAGCTTTACGAATATATTCAAGTATGTAAACAAAAAAATACAAGAAGCGAAAATAGTAAAAAGTAAAAAGCTCTTATTCTTCTGTAAAATGTTATCACTAAGGAGTGTTTTGTGTTGACCGTTTTGTACAACTTATGAAGTAACGATTTTTAAATCCCCTGCGTTTCCAGCACAAAAAAATATAGGTTTTTTTAAAAACTAGGAAATATTTACTCCTGTGAATTGTCAACAATGAATTTTTATATCTAATGTCAAAAGCGAAATGTCAGAAGATTACTTATTTTGGAGACAAAAATATAGTTCTATATTAAAAGAAAACTCAAGAAGAACAAACATATTTAAGGAAACGAGACAAAATTATCACGAACACATAAAAGAGATTCCTAAATTAGAATGTAACTTTAGACCGACATCCATTAAATAGTTTTATCACGGAAAATAATAGGTCCTCAATTAACATCTTCCTATCGTATACACGTGGAGCTCTATATACATAAGTTTTAAAAGGAAAGCTGATGAGTCACCCCCGAGCTAGCTACTTTTAATTAAATCCTAAAATAATACCTGAGAGCATCGCCTCGTTTCAACCTGCGCACTTTATAATGAACGAGCCCCTTTTAGCGGTTACAAACCTCATTAACTGACGCTTCTTTTTTATTAAAGCACACAATAGTTTTATTAATTTTATTGTATATAGATAATGCAATAGCGACAGGTCTGCGTCTGCAATGGAGATAAATTAGTGCAATTGAACCCTTGGAGCTTTTGAACGTTGACAGTTCTCAGCGTTGCCACCATCTATAAACTGAAAACATAAAAATAAAATTGTAAATTACGACTTACGTGCTAAAATACAATTCTGATTCCCCTGTACCTGACTGGTACAATATAAATCAATATTCCTACTGTGCATATAGCGTAAAATGTGACTGTATGCTGTAGGTATTACCTGTTATTCATACGTATAGCTTTCGGTGGTAAAATGCGATTTTATTCGCGGTAAATAGATATTGTGATATCGTGAATATGGAGAGTACAGCTGTGCTTTATGTATGCATCCTTTATCTCTATTTTTTGTGTGTAGATGTCTCATTTTAAAATGAGATTCTCTATAGAGTTAGATTTCATTGTTCGAAATGCTTTCTCTGCTGACATATTTTGTTTGTACAGGGTGGCCAACTAAGAATGTCGCTCGGCCATATCTCAGGAGCCGTTTACAGTACAGCTTTGGGAAAAAAATATTACTGACTAAAGTTACCCCGAGAAATATCTGGAAATTATTTGGAAAAGCGTAGGATGACCGCTAGAGGGCGTAACTGATCACCGAAAATTTCAATTCTTCTTTTACGCAAAATTTATCAACTTAAGGTCTATTATAAATATGAAAATCGGAATCTACTGAAAATTTTGCATATTTTACATCGGACAACTTTTTTGTATTTTGTCAAATAAGGAGAGGGGAGGAGGGGAAACTTTGTATTGAAAGAACGCTTATAACTTCGGTTCTGTTGAACCGAATTTTGCAAACTTAGTCTCGTTGAAAACAGCATTACTCCTTCAATCTAATCCGTACAAATCTAATAAGTGACATGCATGCTAGAGGGCGCTGCTTAAATTTTTTCGGAAATTTTGTGTTTTTCTCGAAAAACTTAAATGGAAACATACATTTTTGACAACAAATTAAAAAAGTAGGCTAAATTACCAATAAATCGGCGAAATCCGGGTATCGCTATCTTTTACCAATCCGAAGATATCCGCAGAAACGTGTCCGATGGTAAAAATTTCTTCTATAAATTTAAATTATTCTGCTTCCCGTCAACGGAATTTAGCAACTTTGGTCTTATTAGAAAGGATTTTCATTGGGCTATGTCTCGTAATTCAAACTGTTGAATATTGTTTTGTCCATTACCGCGAGAGGGCGTTAAAGAAATTCAAATACGTAAATTTTGTGATTTTTTAAAAGAACAGTACGTGTAAAGTTATATTTATGCTCATACTATAAAATAGTGAATTGAAAGCTTAAGATTTTAGTAAAAAGCACAACCGTACTGTCTCTATTTCTGTCTTAGAAATACTTTGAACGATATTTCCAATTTCCACAACCAAGTTGCTACAAGCGGTAGATCACGTTGCAAAAATAAGATATTTTTTCGACCTAACAAATAAAAATCCCACCAAATCAAATTTGGAGTCCTGGGTGCTCATGGAAATAGACTGGCGCAGCACATTCATCATTTTGAAAAGCATATTGTTGCAAATTGCAAGCGACATTTCTTCTATTCTGTTTTCTTTACCGCCCTCTTGCGGTGACAGAAATAAAGAAAATATTAAACAATTTAAATCACTAGCAGTAGGATTAGGAAAATCCATGATAGTCCATTTTTTTAGCCGCCAAGCATTCCACGCACTGTTCTTTTCAAAAATCATAAAATTTACGTATTGAAATTCCTTTATCGCCTTCTAGCGGCGACGGGCAAAATAAAATTAAACAGCTTCGATCACGACACATAGTACAATAAAAATCCTTTCTAATAAGACCAAATTTGCTAAATTTCGTTGACGGGAAGCAGAATAATTTTAATTTATAGAAGAAATTTTTACCATTTACACGTTTCTGAAGATATCTTCGGATTGGTAAACGATAGCGATACCCGGTTTTCGCTAATTTGTTGGTAATTTAGCCTACTTTTTTAATTTCTTGTCAAAAATGTACGTTTCCATTTAATATTTTCGATAAAAAGCAAAATTCCCCAAAAAAATTTAAACAGCGCCCTCTAGCATGCACGTCACTTATTAGATTGGTTCCAATTTATAAGCGTTAGATTGTAGGAGTAATCCTGTTTCCAACGAGACTAAATTTGCAAAATTCGGTTCAACAGAACCGGAGTTATAAGCGTTCCTTCAATACAAAGTTTCCCCTCCTCCCTTTCCCTTATTTCACAGAATAGGAAAAAGTAGTTCGATGTAAAATATGCAAAATTTTCAGTAGATTCCGATTTTCATATTTCTAACGTACCTTAAGTTGCTAAATTTTGAGTAAAATAAGAATTTAATTTTTTGTGATCAGTTACGCCCTCTAGCGGTCATCCTACGCTTTTCTAAATAATTTCCAGATATTTCTCGGGGTCACTTTAGTCAGTAATATTTTCTTCCCAAAGCTGTGCTGTAAACCATTCGTGAGATATGGCCGAGCGACATTCTTAGTTGGCCACCCGGTACATTATATGATCAGGTACGAAAACATTGCAAAAAAAAAATTAACCAAACACTAAAACAGGGTTACCAATTCAGACAATTCTCACAAACTACTAATTCTGAATACAAAACTCAGTTGATTGTCTATTATACATAATATATAATATACTAGCGCAAGTATATAGGATAGAACAAAGCGATGGAACCGCGAAGATAGCTCGCTAAACTTTAAGTTCTTGTTTAAGTTATACAGATAACAAGAGAAAATTAAATTCCGTTCTCTCCGTACACACAGTCGTACATTACACCTTTGCGCAATTGTTAGACGTTACAGACGTTACAATACAACAATTCACTTGGGACGTATCTTGAGCTTGCAACTGCAGTTAAAGCCAAAATTAATTTTAAAAGAGAGGATTTGATATGCATGGTGTTCGCTTTACGGTTGATTGCACCTTAAATATTTTATCACACACCAAACTTCATAAATCATGCAATTTAGAAATTCCCCCTTTCACCAATTTAAATCGTGCAAAAGACGAAACACAAAAAAATCGTTATAATAAATTGATTCTTAATTCTACCAGTCTCTCTCTATTGCTCATCATTTATAAAAGGATTCGCAAACTTCGCGCTGAACGATTTTGAAATTCAAATTAAGAGAAATATCGAGAACTGATCCGGAACGAATTTGTCATCGGTTGAGGACGACACGGGAGATATAGATCTGTCGCTCCCCTGCGGCGATGGGGGGGCTTAAAGTTTGTTCATTATCCTGGTCGTGTCGTTTCCGAGGGTTCCGTATCGATTTCACCTAAAAACTGCTAAAATAACGTAATGAGCGGTCTTAATTTTTGAAAGTTTCAACAACGCCGTTTTACCCGTTTTACTTACGGCACCGCAGCGCCGATTGCGGTTACTTCGCGTATTAACGGGACGACAACGTTGTCGTATTTTATGTATATGTTGCCGCTAAAATTTAATGCGTCGAAAAAAACATGATTACTAAAAGTTAACTGTCATGTACTTAAATTTGTATTTACCGCCATTTCAAGGACATTAAACTGAAGTTAGTAATAAAGAAAAGTGATAAAAAGAGTTGTTTGTGAGTTGTCAACGTAACTGTTTTAAAATAATAGAAAATATGATATTGTGATCTGACAGCTGTCAAATTATTAAACAGTTTCCTTTTTATCTTAATAATTGTGATGAATAAAAATACACTACATTACCTATTAACGTTTTAATACATCCAGGCGGTAGCTTTTATGACAGCTGTCAAAATTATAAACTATTAAAGCGGAGAAATTTGATAATTAAAGAGTCCTTTTGACAGTTGTCAAACTGTAAGAGCTTTCTGGAAGCTGCAAATTAAAAAAAAAGCACTCGTTTACTTGCTGTTTTGTCGGAAAATATTTCTGACAACTGTCAAACTAAAAAAGTACTTGTTTCGCGTTAGGCGGCGTCGTGTTTTGGCCGATGTGATAGTGAACATATTTGTGACAGCTGTCAACTTAATTTTTGTTTTTTTAACATTTGTAACATTTCTGATAGCTGTCAAATTTAAATTGCAGTTCCCCCACCCTCCGCCTCATTTTGATAGTCGAAATTATTAATTTTTTTTTTGGTGAGAATTTCTTTGTTCCAACAATTTCTTTTGATCGAAAAATTACGTAACTGTGAAGATGTTCCCGGCAGCTGTCAAATTATACCTTTACAGTAATCTATACCCCTCAAATTAACGTGTTTTTTTTTCCCACAATTTTAAGTATCATAACCACTAAAGCGTAGCTAGCTGTCAAATTAAATATGGTAGTTTCATTATCAAAATATTTCTGACAGCTGTCAAACTTTTCAAACATATTCTTATTTCGATGTCTGTAGATATCATTTTTTTTAAAGCTGCCAAACTAAAAAGTACACATTTTGTTATGGAAGGCATTGTATTTTGTAATTAATCTGATAGCTATCAAATTTAAATAGCAATAATGTTTCTCCATTTTATTAAAATATTTGTGACAGTTTTGAAACTGTAAAATGTATGTTTCACGATTTCAATACCTGTAAATAAACCTGTCATAATATTTCTGTCAAATTATGAAAACATTCCTTTTTATATTTGACGATTATTGTAGAACTAATGAAATACATTTGATGACTGTCAAATTGTAAAATTAATTATTTTTGCGATTTTGACAGATGTACCTGTTAAAGCATTTCCGTTAGGTGTTAAAGTATAAACACAGCTAAGTTTCAGTTTCAACTGGATGTCAAGTTTGACAGCTCGAACTATCACAATACCTCTGACGGCTGCCAAAATTTCGAAATATTATCCTCAGCTTCAACGCTTATTAGACGTTAGTTAAAATATTTCTGACAGCTGTCAATCTGTACAGATGTAATTATCGTAACCCTAACTTTTCTGTCAAATTATGAAAACAGTGTTTTTGAGATTTGACTGTTGTAAAACAACACTGTAAAAATCAATTAGTCAAATTTGACAGATCGTATTCTGACAATATTTCTGACAGCTGTCAAAATTTGGAAATATTTTTCTCGGTTTTAACGCTTGTAGACGTTATATTTTTTCCGAAATCTGACAAACTAAAAATTTATTATTGCTATAGGTGTAATTATCATATCTAACCTTTCCGTCAAATTATAAAAATTTTTTTTAGATTTGACTGTTGTAAAATTAACGCCATTGTAATATCAATAAATTTTTCAAATTTGGCAGATCGTATTCTAACAATACTTCTGACAGCTGTCAAATTTGGAAATATTATCCTCAGTTTCAACGCTTCTTAGACTTTAGTTGAAATATTTTTGACAGCTGTCAATATGTAACAATTATTGCTACAGATGTAATTAAGGTACCTAACCTTTCTGTCAAATTATAAAAAATTTTTTTAGATTTGACTGTTGTAAAATTAACGCCATTGTAATATCAATAAATTTTTCAAATTTGGCAGATCGTATTCTAACAATACTTCTGACAGCTGTCAAATTTGGAAATACTTTTCTCAGTTTCAACGCTTATAGATATTATATTTTTTTCCGAAATCTGTCAAACTAAAAATTTATTGTAATTATTATACCTAACCTTTCTGTCGAATTATAAAAACAGAATTTCATCAATAACCAATAAATTTGTCAAATTTGACAGATCCTATTCTGACAGTACTTCTGACAGCTGCCAAAATTTAGAAATATTATCCTCAGTTTCAACGCTTCTTAGACTTTAGTTGAAATATTTTTGACAGCTGTCAATATGTAACAATTATTGCTACAGATGTAATTAAGGTACCTAACCTTTCTGTCAAATTATAAAAATAGTGTTTTTTTTAGACTTGACTGTTGTAAACTTAACAACGTTGTAAAAATAAATTCGCCAAATTTGACAGATCGTATTGTGACAATACTTCTGACAGCTGTCAAAATTTGGAAGTATTTTTCTCGGTTTCAACGCATATAGATGATATATTTTTGTTATATTTTTTCTGAAATCTGTCAAACTAAAAATTTATTATTGCTACAGGTGTAATTATCACAACTAACCTTTTTGTCAAATTATAAAAACAGAATTTCATCAATAATCAATAAATTTGTCAAATTTGACGGTGGCATTGCGTTTTGTAATTAATTTGGTAACTGCCAAATTTAAATAGCGGTAATGTTTTTCCATTATAACAGTTCACTTATTAAAATATTTGTGACAGTTCTGAAACTGTAAAATTTATTTTTCACGATTTCGATAGTTGTAAATAAATCTGTCGTAATATTTCTGTCAAATTATGAAAACATTTCTTTTTAAATTTGACAATTGTAGAAATAACGAAAAAACATTTAAGGACTGTCAAATTATAAAATAAATTATTTTTTCAATTTTGATAGATGTGCCTGCTAAAGTATTTCCATTAGCTGTCAAAGTATAAACGCAGCTATGTTTCAGTTTCAATTGTCTGTCAAATTTGACAGATCATACTATTACAATACTTCTGACGGCTGCCAAAATTTAGAAATATTATCCTCAGCTTCAACGCTTGTTAGACGTTAATTAAAATACTTCTGACAGCTGTCAATCTGTAATAATTATTGTTACAGATGTAATTATCGTACCTATAACCTTCCTGTCAAATTATAAAAACAGCGAATTTTTAGATTTGACTGTTGCAAATTGAACAACGCCGTAAAAATCAATTTGTTAAATTTGACAGATCCTACTCTGACAATACTTCTGACAGCTGTCAAAATTAAAAAAAAAGTGGAATATTTTTGACAACCATCAAACAGTATTTATAAAAATGACATATCTGAAAATGTCGTTTTTATTGCTCACTCTGTAAATGTTAAAATACGATTACATAGGACAGAAATATGAGACAAAGTTTGTTCCCATTACCCAAAAGAACAATATAACTTCGAACTGAAGATATCACGCCAGCGCAGCACATAATGTTTATTTGTCTTTGTAATAGCTGGGCTTCGCTTGTGGCGGAAGTGGATTTATTGTGTCTACCATGCTGTAGAGCAGAATGATGCCCCCTAAATTACAGATGCCGTGCGTTGAATTCCAAGTTAGAGATAATCGATGTAAACCGAAGTTTATTTCCCGGATCGCGTTAATTTGTTCTTCCTCCTCGGTTCCAATATCTATCTATCGTAATCGAAAGTGTAAGTTGATAAACGTCAAAATGACAATCAAGAATGGCGGAGATAATCCTAACCTTATAGATTATTGAAAAAATCATAAATATATAAAGATATATGGGGCGCTGCGATGAGATGAAATATTGGTTATTTCCTTGGTTTTTTCGCTTAAATCCGTTTTCCTTCTTTTATTACGCTTTATTATGACTTTCACGCCGAACTATTTCATAATGGAATTTCGAAGTGAGGACGTTCTCTTCGGGTGTAATCATATTGCCTAGATACCTGCGTATGTGTAGGGTATAAGCGAGAGTGTGTTCTGTTTTAGCACCCTGGATTGCTCCAGCCTATATTGGGAGGTCAAACGGACAGTTATTAAGTCGTACGGGGTTATTACCGTGTAATAAACTGGTCGTTATAGTGTTTATAGACGGTAGGGATTTCCTTTAACGTTGATTTATTAACATCTCAAATAAGTATGAGTTGTGAGGTAAATTGGGTCGAAATTAGCGAAAATTTTGATTTAGAAAAATAAGAGTTTTTTGATCCTTAAACTTTATATATATTATGCAAAAATGGTACCCCCTTTTTCCATTCTATCTTATCGCTAACATCAAACAAACCATAATAATAGTTATTTAAGCAAAAAAACCCACCCCAATAATCCACGTCGAAACGTAGACGAGGTCAACACGATTCAAGTTTAATATCAACAGTCGAGGCCCGGTTGCTCATTAAAAATTCACGAAAAGTACACACAACCGTTCAAACCGAACTCTTTCTTCCCATTCGAACACAACGGCACGATCTACCTTATCTGGTCAACTTTATAAACGTGGTCATTTACCGTTCCGAGGAAAAAAAACACGTTTTCCCGGAACAACGTTGGAAATTGCGTGTTAGCAACCTGAACAATAGATTTGGCCGGCTGCTTTGTGTATATATATGAACGTTTTCTGGGTTAAATCGTTAACCACCCCTCCACCCCTAACCACCCCTTCCTTTTTCGCAATTCAGAGAGATGGTTGTGCGTTTCGCGTAATTCCCCCGAAACACAATTCTCCCCTTTGACAAATCTAGCATTACCGTAATCGAAACTCCTTGAATTTATAACGGGGGTGTGTGTGTGTTTTAGGGGTAAATTTAAACCTTTTCAGTATCCGCTGAAAAGGCGGAAACGTTCCGCTGACACACAAACAGGAATTCAGAGCGGAAATAGGGGGTAACTAGTACAGGTAGTGAGGGAAGTAATTTAGGAATTGCGGACGTATTATTATCTAAATGATTTTGATAATGTTGAGGGGACATTACGATTTAATTTTGTTTTTTATTGATTTGTGTTGCGAAGCTCATCCTGAAATACCCTCCTGTATATACAGGGTGTCCAGACAATGCGAAAACGGAAGATTACAGCTTTATTATTAGAGTTAGAGAAAAGTATTTTAAACAAAAGTTGTAGCCACTCCTAAAACACACATTCTAAAATTATTTTCACCTATACAGAGTGCTGTGTAAATGAGTGATGATACAAACTTTTGTTTTTTTAAATGTAATACCCCATATATTTTTTAAATATCGTAATTGTAGCTAATCGTAACATTTCTGATAGCTGTCAAATTTAAATTACAGTTCCCCCCTCCCTCCCCGCTCCCGCCTCATTTTGATAGTCGAAATTATTAATTTTATTTTGGTGACAATTTCTTTGTTACAACAATTTCGTTTGAGCGAAAAATTACGTAACTGTGCGTTCCCGGCGGCTGTCAAATTATACTTTTACAGTAATCAATACCCCTCTAATTAACGTGTTCTTTTTCCACAATTTTAAGTATCATAACCACTAAAGCGCTGCTAGCTGTCAAATTAGATGTGATAGTTCCATATTATCAAAATATTTCTAACAGCTGTCAAACTTTTCAAACAGGCTTCTGTTGCAATGTCTGTAGATGTCAAATTATACTTTTACAGTAATCAATACCCCTCAAATTAACGTGTTTCTTCCCCACAATTTTAAGTATCATCACCATTAAAGCACTGCTAGCTGTCAAATTAAATATGGTAGTCCCATTATCAAAATATTTTTGACAGCTGTCAAACTTTTCAAACATATTTAATAATATAATAATTAAAGAGTCCTTTTGACAGTTGTCAAACTGTAAAAGCTTTCTGGAAGCTGCAAATTTTAAAAAAAGCACTCGTTTACTTGCTGTTTTGTCGGAAAATATTTCTGACAACTGTCAAACTAAAAAAGTACTTGTCTCGTTGTGGGCGGCGTCGTGTTTTGGCCCATGTGATAGTGAAAATATTTTTGACAGCTGTCAACTTAAAAAAATAATTAGGTATGCAACTATTTTTCACAATTTTAAATAACGTAATTGTAGCTACTCCCACCCCCTTCCCCTCTCACCCTATTTTGATAGTCGAAATTCTTAATTTTTTTTGGTGAGAATTTCTTTGTTACAACAGTTTCTTTTGATCGAAAAATTAGGTAACTGTGAAGATGAACACCGGCAGCTGTCAAATTATACTTTTACAGTAATCAATACTCCTCAAATTAACGTGGTTTTTTCCACAATTTTAAGTATTATAACCACTAAAGCGTTGCTAGCTGTCACATTAAATATGGTAGTTCCATTATCAAAATATTTCTGACAGCTGTCAAACTTTTTAAACATTTTTCTGTTTCAATGTCTGTAGATATCAAATTATACTTTTACAATAATCAATGCCATTATCAAAATATTTCTGACAGCTGTCAAACTTTTCAAACATATTCCTATTTCGATGTCTGTAAATATCATATTTTTTTAAGCTGTCAAATTAAAAACTACACGTTTTGTTGTGGAAGGAATTGTGTTTTGTAATTAATCTGATGGCTGTCAAATTTAAATAGCAATAATGTTTTTCCATTTTAACAGTTCTATTATTACCTGTAAATAAACCTGTCATAATATTTCTGTCAAATTATGAAAACATTTCTTTTTAGATTTGAGAATTGTAGAATTAACGAAAAACATTTGATGACTGTCAAATTATAAAATTAATTATTTTTGCGATTTTGACAGATGTAGCTGTTGAAGTATTGTTTCAGTTTCAATTGGTATCAAATTTGACATATCGTACTATCACAATACTTCTGACGGCTGCAAAATTTAGAAAAGGCGGAAACGTTCCGCTGACACACACAGGAAGAATTCAGAGCGGAAATAGGGGGTAACTAATACAGGTAGGGACAGTGGCGTAGCCAGGGGGAGGGCCTGAGGGGCCCGGGCCCCCTCCGAAATTGTACTGTATCCATAATTCGAATTTTATTGAAGAATATTAAAATAATTTTTTGTCGGTAGAAACGATAAATCTAAATAGATCTGATGAAAACAAGCATCTATTGCAACATTGCACAGTGCGCACACACAGAGTTGCCACGTTGGGCGATTTATCGCAATTTGAGCGATTTCTAACACAAAATTGCGACTACTTTTTTGTAGAAATCGCAAATTGAGCTATTTCAAATTGTTCAGGTTGCGTTTAATTTGATTAATTTTATTATTTACTTCGTTTTACTTTAGTTCTTCAACCCTTTTGGGCCACTCCCAAACCAAAATTCTGGCTACGCCACTCGGTAGGGAGAGAAGTAATTAAGGAATCGTGCACGTATTATTATCTAAATGATTTTGATAATGTTGAGGGGACATTACGATTTAATTTAGTTTTTTATTGATTTGTGTTGCGAAGCTCATCCTGATATACCCTCCTGTATATACAGGGTGGACAGAAGGATTTACTGTCAACGTTATCCAAATGCAAGACCTCCTAGAATCGAAGCATTTCAAAAATTAAAAGAACGTTTTGAAGCACCTGGAAATATTGGTTATTCGAAAAAGGAGATTAAAAATTGAAGGGTTAGTAATGAGGAAAATGAATGAAATATTTTGTTATCGTTAGAAGAAAATCCTGAAGTAAGTACACGAAATTTGAATATCCAGATTGGAATAAGCAAGAGTACTAGAGAGAACGCTAACAGGACCCACATGCGAAAATTTTTTAATACATCAGTTACCTAATTTATTGAAAAATGTCGAGAAGAATAATGTGGTATCAACATGATGGAGCTCCACTACATTTTCATAGAAGTGTAAGAAATTTTTTAAATAACTCATGTGAAGAACGATGGATTGGTCGGGAGAGTCCTATAGCTTGGCCTTCAAGGTCTCCTGATCTAACTCCTATTGATTTATTTCTTTGGGGACATGTTAAAGAACAGGTTCATCGAAACATTCCAACCACACTTAATGACATGAAACAACGTAGAAGAGCCATTTTTGAAAATATTAGACAGCAAACGATTACTGATGTTAAAAACAATTTTCGAATATGTTGTAGTAATTTGTTATTATTAATAATTAAAGCTGACAGCAACTTGATTTTTCTCGAAAACGGTCAACTTTAGAGCTCATGACCAGCAGTACCTTTTTGCGTAGAAAACGTTGGCGGTTCAAATGGGCGTCTCAAAATCGTACTTTTTCCAGTGGCGTAGAAGTTGGGGAGAAAAACAACCACTACCCCTTCAAAATCTTCACCAATTATGACTCAAAAAAAAGATTTTCTCGCACACAACTTAGCTTATTATAAGTAGAAAATGGTTACAAAAGCTTTTTTCTTTATGATAAACAGTTCCGGTGATATTTCCAAAAAAACGATTTTTTTTATTAAATTTCAACACCCTGTATTTCGAAAATGGTGCATTTTAGAGGGTAAGTTGATAGAAACTTGACAAAGTATCACATCCTGAAGTCCTGCGCATATATTATGAAACACCCTATATATTACAAAACATCTATGCTCTTTGTATGTTCTCTGCATTTACCGTTTTGAAAAATTGATTTCTCCATTGCTCCGGAAACGACTAGACCCCTTCGAACATAAGTTGGAAGCTAGCCAAAAGCTTCAAGACGGCCGGATGAGTTCCTAAAGAAGGTGCGTGTGAATATAAAGCTCCCGTAGGGCTCCCAGGCTTTAAAGAATTAATCCGTCCGTAGAATTAAGCGTCGCTGTCTTCCTTTCACGCTTTGAAAGTTGTGAACTGTGTGTCTCTCGTTGAAAAGTGCATCTCATTGTTTCAGTTCGCCGTTTAAGTTTAACTTTCTATAACCGCAGTTTGCGTTGGATGTTGGAGTGGAGGCTGTTGCTATCTCGTTATTGAAGTTGAGGAAATGTCGAAATGAATATTTGAATATTTATGGGGACGCTACCGTTTACCGCAATATTGCATATAGGTATACGTGCATGTTAGATGAAAGGGAAATAATGCAGATATATTTTCTTTTTTTTGTTTTGAATGTTTAGCGTTTATGGAAATGTATTCTCGTTTAACATCTATTATAGTTTCGGAGTTTAAATCATTTTAGAAACAGTTCCACTTTTCTTTACAATAGGGAACATGACATATGTTGCAAAATCCAAATGTGACAGTATCATCGTGAATTATAGACAATAGATTATTTATTAATCCGTAAATTTCAAACGGAAAAATAAACGCGCCATTTTAACGTCATTAGACTAAAACCATGGGAATATTTTATTATTAACAGTTGGGGACAATGTGGTCGGTTAACTATACTGCTAGCTAACGAGTTGATATTATAAATGTTTCAAATAAATATGTAGTTTGGCAACCCTGACACATTTTTAAGTTAGAATTACTTCTCAATGGTCCTTCTTGTCTCCTTCTAGGGCTAAACCAAAAGTTCCTAAGCCCTTTTGTCGTCCTGGATGTCCGAATGGGCTGATGTGTGAGTTTTCAGAGTCTCTCTATCCTGGTGGAATGTAGATTATATATATGATAATTTTGTTCTTCAGGGTCCTAGTTCGTCGTCCATCGCCAAGGCTCTTCGTATGTTTACCATGGGAGGAGGTCGATCCGGATCGAGATGTGTCAATCTATTTATTAGAGGATTTCCTGATCGTTCAATTCGTTCCCGAGTGCCTCTTTCAAGATCGATGATAAATTGCTTTAGTGTAGCGACTCCAAGGTCATCTCTTAGCTGTTGGTTCCTGATGAACCATGGAGCACCGGTGATTAGTCTCAGGATCCTGTTTTGAAGTACCTCCAGCTTTTTGTAATGGGTTCTCGCCAGACTCGACCACACCAAGGCACCATAAGTGATGACTGGGCGAAGAAACGTATAGTAAATAGATATTTTGATCCTTAGCGAAAGAGAGCTTTTTCAGATTGCATAGTCAGTTGGGAATCCAATCTAATACCCAAATAAACTACGGAAGGGCTCCAAGGGAGCCTAAAGTCGTTAATAAAAATGTGCTCTGGTGGAGAGCGCAGCCTTCTCGTGAAGCGGACTGCTACAGATTTCGACTCGTTTATCTTTAGCTTCCACTTGGATTCCTAAGCCAGGATGTCATCTAATGAGTGCCGAAGCCTATGACATAGTTGGAATTCGTCTCTAGATGCAGTGTATATTGCAGTATCGTTTGCATATATTGCTAGCTCAACACCTTCCGTTTTTGGGAGATCAGCCATGAAACTTAAAAACAGACTGGGGGCAAGCAGAGAACCCTGTAGTACGCTAGAAGCTATTAGCTTTCTCGCTGATAGACTCCGTCCACTACGCGCGGAGAATGTGCGTTCAAGAAGATACGTCATCCATCTCGGGAAGGGCTCGAAGGGAGTTTTCGATCTCGGTCTCGAGTTCCTCGTCGGAAACGTCGCTGAAAGAAGTTTCGTGGACGGTCTGCAGATAGTTGGCAAAAATCTCAGCTTTTTCAAGAGAAAGATAGGACACGCGATTGGGACCTTGTAAGGGCCTAATGCCCTCTGACTTATTCTTATTCTTCTTCATAGCTCTTGCAAGCTTCCAAAGAGAGCCATCCTGCTGGTTGAGGCTGGAAGGTTTTTTCCCACAACTTGGTATCTCTATACTCTTTTAGAGCTGACTTTAACTTCCTCGACAAAATATTGGCGATATTGATATCAAGCGGGATCTCCAGTCCGTTGGGCACGCTTTCTTGCCCTTCTCTTGTCCCAACTTAGTATTCTTAGCTGTTGAGGGAGCCATCTGTCTTGCTTAGACTCTACAAAAGTTGTTGTCTGTTGGATGGTATTCGAAATGAGCGTGGACAACTCAGTCGCCGCTCGCTCAAGAGCAATGGCGTCGCGTATCTCATCAGATGTTTCGAAATTCGTGGCATTTAATTTGGTCTCAAACTCTCTCCAGTTGACTTTGCGGCATAAGGCCGCATCAGCGGTCCCAACCCCCGCCCAGTAATCATCTTCTGACACTTCGCTTTTGACATTAGACGTAAAAATTCAGTGTTGACAATTCACAGAAGTAAATATTCCCTATTTTGTTTAATCTATCTTTTTTTGTGTTGGAAACGCAGGGGATTTAAAAATCGTTTCTTCATAAGTTGTACAAAGCGATCAACAGAAACCACTCTTTAGTGACAAACTTTTACAGCAGAATAGAGCATTTTACTTTTCTACTATTGGCTACTTTGTTGCTTCTTGTATTTTTTTTTGTTTACATACTTGAATATATTCGTAGGGTTTCTGTTTTGTCTAAGGACGAAGGATCCGTTAGCTTTTTATTCTTCTTAAGAACGCGGTTCTTCTAACCGCAGTGCTGGATCAACAGGTTCTGCGACCGAGAGACAGACAGAGCAATGTTGACAGAACAATTGGTGAGTCGAATATTGAAGGCTGTCGATTGGGATGAGGATACGATGGCCATTTTTATGGACTATATCTTAAACTGTCTTCGATAGGTGGGAGGGGCATCGCCCTTAATCCGATTAAGTGCTACTTATCGAATCGTAAACAACGAATAATGGCGATAGACGAGGGCTCGGGAGATCACCTCTATTCTGAAGGAGAACTATTCTACGCGGAGTTCCCCAAAGCTCGATATTGGGACCGCTACTGTTCGTCATCTACGTCAATGATCTTCCTGGTGTTTCAATATATCCCCCCGTTTTGTTTGCTGACGACAGTTCAGTTATTGTGAGTAATATGTGAGTAAATTTTGCACCGAAATTAAAAAAAAAATACCACTGCCCTATATAGAGAGAATTTCGCACCACTCCCCATGTCCACGCAGCCTTATGTAAACGAAAATAAGAAGCGATAGGGTAGCCAATAGTAAAAAATAAAACGCTCGCCTTTCCTGCCCAAGTATTTAACGGTTGGAGCCCAGGGAAAACGTACATCCTCAACAAAGATGTTGGTTGGAGGAGCCAATCTTTTCCGCAAGAATCTGACAGCCACACATTTGTCATGGTGTGGAATCACCCTGACATGGGCGTGTATCCAGATGTTTGGAAAATAATTCAGGCGTAGAATGGCATTAACGACGTTGGTTAGGCTCAGAACAACTCTGTCCGGCAACTTCTTTAAGGCGGTGTTTGTGATAGCGCCATAACTCCACATTTTCTAGATTTTATGAGGAACTTGATTTTATCTACATTCGCTGGAGCGATGGGGTCCTCTGATAGACTAGGTAAAGTGTCAAAGAAACGGTCCACAACGATGTCAAAATCTTCGAATTCAACATCACCATCAATTCCCGAAAAAAACAGATTCAAGATGCTTAGCAAAGACCTCAGCGTTGCCTTCGTCATCATAGACCAGTTCCCAGGCCTATGAACAGGACCACCAACAGAAGAAGTTTCAGCTGCTTTAAGGGAACGGGCCAACTTCCAGAGTGAACCCTCTACCACCATTTCTCTTTATGGAATTCCCTAAGCTCGTCATGGAGAATGTTAGCCAAGAAATTAGCTCTGGCGATGTCTCTAGGGTAGCGAGTTTCTTTGCGCCTTTCTTCGAGCCTTACGCTTGTCCCTCAACAGGTCGGACAGATCGGAGGGGAGCCACCTCTCCGTTGGTGGAACAAAAAAGCGGAAAGGGTTTCAGTAATGTCACGAGTAAGTCGTGAAGCTGCAGCCTCAAGATTCCGCAATATCGAACGGAACGTCCTCAACCAACCGATCGATCAATGTGTCAAACTCATCCCAGTCAACCCTCCATACGAGTCCGCTGCCAGAAAGTGAATTTAAAGATCAGGCATGTCAACATAAAGTTTTAAAGTACCTATTTTCTCTAGCAAGATTGCCGACACTGCCATAGTTTTAAATTATACGGGGTGAACAAAGACAAGTGAAGGGTGAATCATGTAAAATTTTCAGTTGGGAACATTGAGTAATTGGCAGCAATCATAGCGCGAACTAACTTGCATATAAATTGTTTTGACAGATTCTATAAAGGTTATGTACACTACGTCAATAATCTACAAAATGACAGCAAACGAACAACCAAATGACAGAAAGCACATATTTGTTCAGTGTAGCTAACTGTAGAATGTAAAAATCAAGCGAACCAGGGATTTTTATGCTACCAGTACACTTCACTTGAGATTGCTCGCATTGTACTTCAAGTTGTGACAGCTGTCAGTGACAAACCTGAATTATTAGAAGCTTACATTTGATTATTTGTTCAACATGTTGAAGTTACAATGCAAAAAGTTGGCAATAGAACGTTACTTCAGAACTTAGATAAATAATGTCATGATTGTCATCATCGGTTGTCACGTCAGATATATCTTCATGGTAGCCAATAATTGAAAAAGAAATATACATTGAAATTGTAGTGCCCTGCGGTGTGCTGCTTCCCATCAAGCCAACACAAAAAAATACCCTATGGTACTGCGTGACGTTAGTCGTCTGGTTTTAACCTGATTTGATTTAGTTTTGACCTTTTCTGAGCTTATTTTACCATGATTTTGTGCTGGTACTGATCTCCAATGATTCCGACCTAATTTTGAGTTGGTTTCCTATGTTTAGACCTGGTTCTGAGCTAAGTGGATCTAGTTTTGGTACAACTAACCCACAATTGACATAATTTCATTCATATTAGATTAATTTTTCACAGCTAGGTGACTGTCCATTACCAGCCACATAGCTGTGAAAAATTAACTTACATGAACACCCTGTACACGTCAAATTTAACAAACAGTTCATTTAGAGCGTCTAGATTTAGATCAAGTTTTTTTTTAAATCAGGTTTACCCGGAAATTCTCATTATACTATCATGTGTTACTCGACTTCAAGATTAATGATTTAAAAAGTAAAGCGACGATTCGTAAAACGAATAAAAAGAACTTAACCCGAGGTATAACAGGTAGTCAAGTTGTATTATGTAACAAGAGTGAAAGTTGTATTCAGTGTAATATATCGGGTGATTAATCATTAAAAATATTTTTTTAATGACGCAGCATTTTAAGTTTCTACATTAAGAATTGTGTAATTTTTACGATTCTGCTTTCTTTTCATTTCTTACCATTTTTTTCTATTTTCATCAAGCGAGCCGTTGAATAATAATAATAATAATAAAAAAAAAGAATAAGATGACTGATGTATACGTTTTAAATTGTGACAGATATTACTGCTTCTGAATGATGCTCTTCTGTTATAATACTCTTTAGTATTCCATAATGAAACAGAAGGAGGAAATTTTACATTTCACACTACGGTGTCGTCGTCTAAGAGCGGTTGGGTACTTCAGAATTGTTCTCGTCATCGTAACAATACCCCGCGACCGTTGAAAATGGATGGGAATAAAACTCCTACGCTCAGAAGTAATTACCAGAAGAGGGAGACAAAATTGAGGAAGTACTGCGTTTTCGATTATGTCCAACATCGCTTGGTGGCACGTTTTAATATTGTAAAACGTTGGCGATAGGATTCTAAATGAAATAAATCAATCTAATTTCTTTATTCCCATATTATTATCCACGAGTGTACTAAATTATGTTTAATTCAATTTCGGCCGTTTTACCTCAGAAAAAATTGCTAATTTTAAATAATTGTAGTCCCCTTAATCGCATTTTCATGGAAATTCCGGATTAAACAGATATAAACCGAAGTTATAATGAGTAATTAATTTTTTTTTTTATACCAGCGAAGTGGATTAAACCGAACGTAAAATTACAGTAATTTTTGTTGCTCGTGTGCATTAGGTTGAAAAAAAAAAGGAAAAGGGGTTATTAAAGAGTTTTGTGCGAGCCAGGTAAGCTATAATAATCTTATCTTTTCGCCCATCTTCTATATGTACACTCAAGGTAATTTTACCCGTGGCTTAATTACAAAAATGACGAATTTTATTCGTGGTTGCATGTTTTATTTGAAAGCTGAGTTTGTGTTTACATTATTGGATTACTTCAGTTGTGTGGTGAGGTGTGTTAAACTGATGTTATCTTTAGTTTAATTCGATGAAGAAAACGAGATATTTGTTATTACTTACATTTATTTAGAATTAGACGTTTCGTGTGATATAAGTTCGCTACGTCAACCTAGATCTTTACATCAATTGCTAGCGTGTTCAAAAGACTACGTTGCGACATACACGAGAAGAATACCGTGGGTGCATTTAATATCACCTCCTTTCTATGAAGAAAAAAAAAACGAAAATCCTGTTTTATTCTGTAGAATGTCAAAGGTTTATTATGCTAGGCGTATAGATATGTTTGTATCGCGATTATACGAGTACGTACAGGCTGTCCCGTTTCAACGTGGATCTTAGATATCTGCCATACTTGTCAAAATAGACAAAAAAGTTATAAAGAAAAGTTATCTCAATTTATCTTCTACATAACCTAAAAATATTTTTAACTATACAGAGTGTCTCAAAAGTAGGTAAACACATACTTGCTCCGTTATTTTAAATGGGACACCCTATATATTTTGGCATTTTTGAATAGTACGCTAAAAAATATTCCCACTTTGTATAAACCACCCTACCCCTATTCCTAATAGTTACGGAGATATTTTACGTTTTTGTAAAAACTATCCCGATTCGGTGTTTTTCGTATGCCGCGATAGCTTGATCCTGAAAATAGTTATCGAAATGAACTCAAGAATATGTAAACTATATAGTCCGGTATAGATAATGACATCAACAGAAGATGAATACCTACTTCCGGTTGTCAGAAATGATTCAACGCATTTCCGGAACTTCGTCTCCAGATAACTTCATTTTTTTAAATGGCACCCTATATATTTTGTTAGATCGATAGATTCCTCATTCCAATACCTTTCCATTCATGTATATAAAGTACTATGTTTTCTTTTATACTTTTCAAGATATTTCATAGTTTTCACGCAAGCTACAAAAATGTTGTCTTCAATTTCGAGGTAACCTTGAAAATATTTCAAAAACAAAAGAGTATGCAAACATAATGTTCATCAATTATTAAAAACAAAAAGAAATTATAATAAATGTTAAAATTATGCCTTTTTCTCTTACCGAAATATTAATTTTTCTTTGAAAATTGATTTTAACTCTTCTCGACATTTCAGGAGTTTTTTTTTATGTGTGGTGGGTGCTTAGTTGCAGTGACTCCGTAAGCTGTATTACTTGTCTGGCTATCACTGCAACTTTTGCGGTGTAGTTTAGTGTGTGTAAATTGTGTTTAAATGGCTTTGTGACAGCATCATATCGCCTTTTATGATGCCACGCTGTTAATCACTCGCTCCCAACAGCGAATGGCAAGTCGATCCGGGATTAAACTCTCTGAAAAAATGTCACCGTCCCTCCAGAGAATTGAACCCCGGCACCTATCGTCCTCTCACAACAATAGTCAGCCGCCTAACCACTGTGGCCATCGACCCGTTAAAGTTATTCGATGTAAAAGCTTATACAATTCTTTTTTCAATATTTTGTTCAATATTCGGTGGTGTTCGGTGTACCAACTCTCTCACGTATGCCCCTAAGAATAAATGATATTTCTTCAGGTTTCGGTGATCTAGTTGGCCATTCTATTATACCTCTCTGACCAAGGCATCTCTCCTCGAAGAGGTTATGCACTGCTGGCCGAACGCCACCGAGTATTGAACAAAATATGGGAGAAAGAATGTATAAGCTTTTACATCAATAATTCCTGAAATGTCGAGGAGAGTTCAAATCAATTTTCAAAGAAAAATTAATATTTCGGTAAGAGAAAAGGGCATAATTTTTAACATTTATTATAATTTTTTTTGTTTCTAATGATTAATGAACATTTTGTATGCATACTCTTTTGTTTTTGAAATATTTCCAAAGTTTCCTCGAAATTGGAGACAACATTTTTGTAGCTTGCGTAAAATCTATGAAATATCTTGAAAAGTATAAAAGAAATGAATCATTTCTGACAACCGGAAGTAGGTATTCATCTTCTGTTGATGTCATTGTCTATACCGGACTATATAGTTTACATATTCTTGAGTTCATTTCGATAACTATTTTCAGGATCAAGCTATCCCGGCATACGAAAAACACCGAATCGGGATAGTTTTTACAAAAACGTAAAATATCTCCGTAACTATTAGGAATAGGGGTAGGGTGGTTTATACAAAGTGGGAATATTCAAAAAAGCGTACTATTCAAAAATGCCAAAATATATAGGGTGTCCCATTTAAAATAACGGAGCAAGTATGTGTTTACCTACTTTTGAGACACTCTGTATAGTTAAAAATATTTTTAGGTTATGTAGAAGATAAATTGAGATAACTTTTCTTTATAACTTTTTTGTCTATTTTCATAAATATGGCAGATATCTAAGATCCACGTTGAAACGGGACACCCTGTACATACATATACAGGGTGTTTCCTAATTGAATGTCAATATTTTAGGGGACGATTTTTTGGTCCATTTTAAAAAGAAAACTTCCGATCGATGTATGACCTAAAAGCCTTAACTTTTGAGATACAGGGTGGTAAAGTTTTCAAAAATAAATAGTTCTTCATTAATTCCTCTAATACTACTTTAGATAATTTAGTGAAATGTGGTATTATACGTGTACTATGTATCAAGAGGCATTATTGAGTGCACCAAAATTTTTTTTTTAATTTCACCAGTGGCGTTCGTACGCCTATTTTGACAGACGTTTAGGTCATACGTTCATATGAAGTTTTCTTCTTAAAATTGACCAAAAAATCGTTCCCTAAAATATTAACATTCAATTAGGAAACGCTCTGTATACTTACAAGATGTGATGGTAATCAACTTCTCAATCATTACTTACAAAATTAATATTTTGCAACGATAACAGTCACTGTAGTCATATACAGTAGTGCACGTATAATTAGGGACAGTTCCTATCCCAACTTCAAAAGTATCACAATCAAGAAAGAGAACACAAATTCAAAAAGCGACGATACTAACATGTAGCCCTTACCGAAACAACTTGCTGTTAACTAAAGAATTACAGACTGCACAAGAAAAAGTGAAAGAATTAAAAATGAACATGGGAAAAATAAAATTAAAGGACATGGAAAAAAATACCAACAGGAACAAGTAAAAGAACTAATCAAAGGGTGAAACAAGAAGCGTTTGGCTATAAAAAGGAAACTAGTTGATCAAAACTGAACAATTTCAACAAGTTATATTTTGAATTCAATACCAAAGTTGAGCAAGACATTTACTTACAAGGTCTTTTAGAAATGCACCAGGTTCAAAGAAAAGCCAAACCCACAAATGCAATAATTCGGAGAAAGAAGTCTTGTTCTTTTTTCCGTTACGTTTATGTTGACGGACGAAGATAGAAAGTTTGCCAAAACCCTTTTACTAGTTTCCATGGAATTGCGATAAAAAGAGTTAAACGTCTAAAACAGCTATTTAAACAAAATTGAAGTCTCCATGATAAGAGGACAACTAATATCAAAGTAAATACGATATCAGAGACAGAAAATATTTTAATATGCCAGCACATAGAATCCTTTCTTGCCAAAGAGACACACTACTCAAACACTCTTTATTATGTTAAATACTTTCATGAACATTATAATCATCTGCATTTTGGTCGTCCTCGAGTAGATACATGCTACAAGCGTACAAAACTTAATATAAAAATAAAAAGTCCTTCCATAAGGGAAAATGTTAAGCATAAGAGCAATAGATAGCAATAGATTTCAAAAGGTGGAAGAGATTTTTTCCCATAAGAGGTCACTCATTTAAATTTACGATGAATGAAATTTCTTCTAAAGACATCCTCAATTTCAAGGATTGGTGCCCCAAATACTATAAAAAATCTGCAAGCTCGCACTTAAAGCTCCCATCCAGTCTAAGAGCTTTAATAAACTGCATTAGCTCTGATGGTTTTAGAGAAGGAATTTCTACTTCGTCCATGACATCTTTGCCGAGATAGTTGACTCGAGTTTCCATGATAGCGGTGCAGTAAGATGTCAGGTGTTCGGGATTTTCATCCTCAACCCCGCAGAATCTGCAGTTGCTATTCTGCTTTAGACCTATCCTTTTGTCATGTCAGTTCACCAAGGTGACAATGCCCTGTGAGAAACCCTGTGAGTTGTAGCTTCCAAGGAAGATCTTGGAGTGTCTCAGATTAGTTCTTTTTTTCCGGTTCCGGTCCCACAAATGGAGTTGTGGCAGTCTTCCTTGCTAATAAATTAGCTTCTTCGTTGACTCTGATTCCAGTATGTCCTGGTACCCAACATAATGCAACTCTGTTTTCAAATTATTTTGTTTTATATTCCTAATAATTATTATAAAAACAAACATCTTCTATCACGTCTGGTATTATAAACAAATGAAATTCATATTGATCATACCATACTAACACTAATTAAGCAGATGCTATTCTGGGACGTATTTAGAAAGTCTTTCTTTTCAGTTTTCTTTTATATTTGGATGAAGAACATTCCGAAATTAAAGTCCAACACTAGTCAGCAAGCATTTCGCTATTCCACCCCGAATTGCAACTACTTTGAGATCAGCACTGATGTACCATTTATAGGTTTTTTAATTGATTTTATCAAGGAGACGTGTCATATTATCATATGTTTCCTTCATGTGCACACGGCATGACCAACAGGAATGGTGGGGTAGATGTTTCCTATATCTAGAATGACAGCTTTCAAACTCAATTTAGAAGCATCTATAAAAAGATGCCATTCTTGGTTGGTTGGTGGTTGTAACTTAATTCTCGCATTAAACCGTCAACATTTTTGCAAAATGAAAGACCTTCTTCAGTTGAAAAATACTGTGACAGTTCTTTACAGAAATACGCGTACCCGGAGCTAACAACTTCCATCCTTGCAGTCTTGATCCTAATATTTCTGCCTGAGTTTTTGATAAATTGAGATCTCGAACTAGCTCATTTAATTCCAATTGATTTATTAAATGAGGCGTGTCCTCTTGAGATGGCAAATATTCTTCATCTGTGTCCGACAATTCTGAAATGTATTCCTCTAGCTCGGTTTCAAAATGTTCTTGGTTCGAAACATCCATAGGACTTGGTACTGGCAAAGCTTCCGAATGAGGAACTGGACGAGTGGTAGAAGGTCAATTAGGATAGGTAATTTTATCCTTATTTTCATTGGAAAACCCGAATGTCTTTGTACAGCAAAAGTAGCATTCTGTCGAATAATCCTTTTGTTCTCGCCAAATCATAGGCCTGCCAAATGGCATAGCTATCCTCTTACCTTGTATCCAGCTCCTCAAAGTAACAGCACATCGTGCACAGACATTGTGAGGGGTCCATAATGCACAGATCTATTAATTCCTTGATTTGATTGGTTCTAGAGAAAAAAATGGAGTGGTTTAACGACTATGACGTACAAATGAAGCACAAACATGTTAAATCCTGTTCAGATATGCCCGTTAGCATGATAATAACTTGATAGTTTCTTTTAACTTACTCATAAAAAAATATCTTTAGACATACGAGGGAGCGTTTTTATATTCGCGGAATGAGCAGGTTGTAGGGGGGTAATTAGGCGCATTGGGGGCGTGGCCTGTGCAGCGACTCATAATTAGTAGAAATACGAAGTTTCATTGTTATTAGACAGTTAGTCTTTGAGCTATCGTCAACCAAGTAACATAATCAGGAGTGAAAAGTGAAATAGTTCCTTACCAGGCAAGGAAAATCAGTCGCGACCATAATGAATGAGATGTCATTGGTTTACGGCGACTCTTGTCCAGGAAAAACCAGCATGGTGTACAAGTGGCATAGTTTATTTAAACAAGGAAGGGAATCCCTTGAAGGCGACCCGAGATCGGGCAGGTGCATTGAGGTGACCACTTATCCAAAAAGTTGAAAAAATTGTACTCGAAGATGCTCGACTAAAGAAGAAACAACTCGCAGAAATGGTTGGGGTATCCGATACAACAATTTTTAAAATCCTACACGATCATCTCGGCATGTCTAAGGTCAGCGCAAGATGGGTGCCGAGAATGCTCACGCCGCCGCAAAAACAACAGCGCGTAGAGTGTTCGCGTGCATTTTTTGACAAGGATGGTGTATTGAGTCGAATTGTTACTGGAGACGAAACTTGGGTTCATCATTATGAACCTGAGTCCAAACAAGACTCCATGCAGTGGCATAAAAAGGGCACAGCACCTCCCAAGAAATTTAAAGTGTCACAGTCAGCTGGGAAACTCATGGCAACGGTATTTTGGGACTCGGAAGGAATATTGTTGATTGATTATAAAGATAAAGGCGTTTCTATAACCGGAGAATATTACGCTTCAATATTAGAGCGACTAAAAGAAGCCATTAAAGAGAAAAGACAGGGAAAATTGACGAAAGGTGTGCTGCTTTTGCACGACAACGCGCCCGTCCGCAAGAGCCGCGTTGCGTTAGCTGCCCTGCATAAGGTGGGCTTCGAAATTGTGAATCACCCACCCTACAGCCCAGACCTGGCCTCGAGTGATTATTACCTGTTTCCGAAAATGAAAAAGGAGCTGCGGGGTAAAAAATTTACTGCCGATGATGAAGTCAAGGAGGCAGTTTCGGCGTATTTTGCAGATAAAGAGAAATCATTTTTTTATGAGGGTATAAATAAATTAATTGAAAGATGTGAAAAATGTATCCGTCTTGCAGGTGAATATATTGAAAAAGAAAAATAAGTTTTTTTATTTCCACCCCTTATCCCCCATTCCGCGAATATAAAAACGCTCCCTCGTACAGTACATTTAATACATATCTATATGTATAAAAAAAGACATTTCTTAGACACCTGACGTAATAGCTTATTTTTGAAAATATCTCGATATAAGTATGATTAGTCATTACGTAACATTGAAAGTATAAATTCCGAATTAGAATTCACGTTCTACTGCAGTATACGGTTAGGGTAGGTATACACAAAACCGTTAATTAAACAAAATCGTGTGGTACCTCGTCTGCAACAACTTGCGGATATCGATTTTACATTTAGTTGCGATTTTCAAGGTAGTCACGCGTTTGTAACAAAGAGGAATTCACACAACGGTGTCACCGTATCATATATTTCACGTTGGATTTCCAACGAATCAGTCGCCGCGAAAAAGATTGATTATATAAATTTTTATTCTTAAGTGTTTGATAGAGAAGAAAAATTAATATTACTTAAATGCGTTTGTTCTTAATTCCTCGCATTTTACATATCGATTCTTACCCGCGAAACTGACTAATCATTTTCCACGGATTCGCTCACGTCATATTTTTACAACAAAAGCTAATATTTCCCCCCCTTGTCTCCACGCCCCCGCGACAATATACACATATTTATACTAGTTTAAATCACGCACAACCGCGGATTTGCTTCTGCTATGAAAGAGAGAAAAAGAAAACGACAATGTTATCGATCAACTAAAAACATAAAATACCCCATGGTTGTACGTGTATGTGTTGGAAACCGAATACACTATAGAGCGACAATATTAGGGTCGCACCATAAGCATAGCATATTAATAAATTCTGCATTGAATATTTAATAGAGAACAACGCACGAATTGTCAGAGTTTAAATCTACAATAAAGCCACCACAAAACAAGAGTAGCAACATTAATTGTTGAGTATTCCCGGGATAAATTGCGGACATGATAGACAATAAATATGGAGTCAGGTTAATCTGTATAAGTCATGCAGACGACCAAAATTGTTCTGTAGCATGAGAAAATCAACAGCTGTATGTTTACTTAGAATCTAGTTTATTTCACGGTAGGAAGGTCTTCTTTTGTGCTTTTTTTTATTACACGAATATATTTTACGTGTTCGGTTATTATATTGATAAGGATTTAATGGAGGATAATTCCCAACTCATTACTTGTTTGGTAATTTATATCGAGGATATATAATATTTTCGTGTTAATATGACGATGAAATCGTTTTCTGTATTGATTCCAACCATGTGATAAGTGATAATGGATGAGAATTCTTATGTAATCCATTATTTACATAAGTCAGAAAGATATCGACTGATTGATCTGATGTTTTGACATTGACATTTCTAAAAAAAAATGCCTGTAATAGGCGCTCATGGTATATTGTTGGAATCACCCGGCAAACTAGTGCAATGGATTTCACTTGCTTGCAGGGTGATTTGGCAGTGATTTGAGACATACATTTCTGGACAAAATTACTATTGGCTATGTGTAATCGATTGCATTTGTTTACAGGGCGATTCTGACAATATACCATGGCCACCTATTACATTTCATATTGATTGTAATTGTTGACTTTCAAACAAGTTCTAGACAAGTACTGAAACATGATTTTGATGATCGTAGACTATAATTTTGATGGCTCTCTACTACTAAAACCAAATTGGTAATTGGATCTCAGAATCATCTCTAAACGAAGAGAACACCAGATTAGACCAGAATCATTGTAGATAGCCTAATATCAGCACAAAATCATGGTAAATCAAGCTCAGAAGAGGTTCAAAGTAAGTTAGATCAACTCAAATCAGATTAAAACCAGATTGAAACCATATTGACATAAGACTATGGTAAAACCAATTGAATACCATGGTCGAGGATCATCAGATACTGGTTTGTCTTGTCAATTTTCCTAGTGGTATTAGTTCTGACTCTGCCCATTAGAGGAAATGAATCTAAAATTAATTTGTGTACACTGTATTTGTGACACTGAAGACGACCAATAGTAGAAACTAGAGTATTTTTCCATCTTTATGTTAAATAGAATGTTGTCAAGGGTAAATTATATTCTGGGAATGAAGAAAGAAAATTAGAAATGCTTTTGATAAAATAGCGATAATTATTATTATTATTATTCAACGCCTTGTCACACGACCACAGCCATCTTGTCCGGGTTGTGGTTCCTTTCACCCACGACCCGGGGTCCTTCGTCGGGAAGGACGGCTGGTACATATCTCGACATACGGCTCTGGGAGCAAGTATGAGAGGTTCTTTTTTTGCAACTTTATTTGAAATATATTTGCCAGAATGGCTATTATTATTATTATTATTATAATTTTTATAACTCCCATTCTGTAGGAAGTAAATATGAAGAAGAAACTAGTGCAAATATGACAGATACAACTACGCACGCACCACATTAACAAAAAAAAAAAACACGACGTAACCGACTATGTAATTTTTTTTTCTTCCTTTTTCATGCCATATTTTCTATTAAAAGTCAATGATACTCAAATCAACATTGATTTTAAAGCAAAGCAGTTGAAGTCCACAGATTAGTAAGGTATCCTCGTTGCATTATGCTGCGTACCAGGACATTCTGGAATCAGAGGCAACGAAGAAGCTAATTTATTAGCAAGGAAGGATGCCACAACTCAATTTTTGGCATCGGAACTGTTAAAAAAAAAAAAACTTAAAGACAGAGAACAGAGGCTCAAAGCATCCATCTGGGAGAATCTCCCTGCTCTGAGACACTACAAGATCTTTCTTGGTAGCTACAACAAGCAGAGAGCAAAAACTCTGCTAGAACTAAGCAGAAATAGCGACTGCGGAATCTGCGGGGTTGAAGATGAAAGTTCGGAACATCTGACATCTTATTGGACCGCCATGCAGCAAAGAAATCCAAGTTAACTATCTCTGCAAAGAAGTCATAGACGAAGAAGACCTTCTCTGAAACCATCACAGCTAACGGGTCGATGGCCGCAGTGGTTAGGCGGCTGACTATTGTTGTGAGAGGACGATAGGTGCCGGGGTTCAATTCTCTGGAGGGACGGTGACATTTTTTCAGAGAGTTTAATCCCGGATCGACTTGCCATTCGCTGTTGGGAACAAAGTGATTAACAGCGCGGCATCATAAAAAGGCGATATGATGCTGTCACAAAGCCATTTAAACACAACTTACACACACAAAAACTACACCGCAAGAGTTGCAGTGATAGCCAGACAAGTAATACAGCTTACGGAGTCACTGCAACTAAGCACCCACCACATATTTAAAAAAAAATGCTTTATGCAAGGGGGCACAATAGATCAATAGGTCGCAGCGTAATATCACCTTTACTTAAATCTAATCTAATCTAAAGGTATCCTTTTAAAATTTTGGTTATTTTGTTAACTTTCAATTTACATTCCATTTCTGCAAAATCTTGATAAAATCTTACCCCCAGTTCGTCACTCATCTTTCCTAAATTAGCCAGGAAACAAATCCAAATCTGACTTGAAAAGATTAATTTTGAATGACATTCGGCACAATTAATTTGTTATAGTTTCCTGGCAAAATAGCTATGAACGATATCTTGAGTGAAAACTAACTTTTTTGATTTCCCAAAAAATGCTTTGCAAACATTTTTGAAACAAGTCCAGCTAGATAGATAGACACGTTTAAAATTGTCATCTTTAAAAAGCTGCCTAATTTGTGTAATACCATATTTTAGAATACATTTTTTTAAGTTTAAAGCTTTAAAATTTAATGTTTAAAACAAGAAATTCTGATATAATATCTCAGAATGATGGATTTACTAGATAACATCACATAACTGAACATTTTAATCGATATTTCCACGTAGTTCGAGATTAGAATATTATATTATTAACTGCGACAAACAAAGAACTGTATATAATGTTTCTTAATAAGCATGTAGACATATAGCAAGGTTATCGTATTAAATTATAAATCATTGTTACTTTAAAGGAATACTAAATAAAAGTTGAAGTCAAACATCTTATTAAATCAACAGCATTTTAAGTCAAGAAGTACTGATGCAGTGAATGCCAGAAGTTATAAAGTTGAAGAGAGCGCAAGTATCAAACTTGGAAAATGCGGAAGAAACAAAGCTCGGAAAAGAAAGCTACATAGATGGTGGAAAGTTAGTTTGGCGAAAGTTTTTTTTTTTTTCGAAACTTATTCTTGTTTACCGGAAATAAAAGAAAAAAACATACCAACGATGTTGACAATTGGGGACGGCGATTGCGACGAAAACGTTGCTGGTTCCGTTTCCTGCTGGGCGTCGGCCAGAGCCCCGAAGAGCGCTAGGCTCACCAAGAGGAGCTCTTGCCAGCCCGCTACAATCATGGTCACTCGTCACTATCACATATCGTGATCGCGGTGTAGGCCTGCACCATGTTCCTACTGCCTGCAACGCACTGGCATCCTACGGTCTCGTACGTCGTCGACGCGACGCCTCCCCGACCAAACGTCGGTCGTCGGCGCAACGCCACTTGGCGCCTCGACGACCGAACCGAACGGGCGGTCGTTCTAACTGCAGGACCGGATTCTCTCCCGTAAACAAATGCTTTAATGTGTTGGACGGGTGGAATTGTATTCTTCTGTTGTACGTATAGTGCCAGACTGAGATGGATTGATGTGGAAGATGGAATTTCAAGGAGATATGACGTATGGTGTAGATTAGTGCTGGGGATAGAGTAAAGAACGCTGTTACTCTATTTAAAATCGAGTCTATATCGATATAGATATTTAATAATTTTTGAGAAACACTGGTTCAACATTTTGGGCTTGTTTTTATATAGAATTATTGAAAACAACATAATTCAATCATTGCTAATTGCATATTAGATTAAAATTTTAATTGGAATCGCACATACTACGTCAGAATGAGTTGTTGACCTCGATCGGTACCGATAAACCTGCAGATAATTTTGATATTTCAGTCGGAAAATACATATTAATGCGGCAAACTGAAATAATTATTTATGTAACAAACAATTAAATGAATTCTCTTGTTTCAACAAAAAAAATGTTGAGCTTGAAAAACAAGATGTTAAACATGCATCTTAAAAACTAGATAAAAAAATCATAATAAAAACTGTTATACATTGTTTCAGCGAGACTTCACGAATCACTTTTAACATATATAACTAAAATTTTCAGGTGACAAATCAATTATTTTCTTTTACAGTTTTGAGTAATTTGACCAACAAAACAAGGTTTTTGTTGAGTCATAGAAACGCTTTTATTGCTTCCGATTTTGATATGAAATGATTTGACTTTTCAACTCCAACACTTATGGTCGGAGAGCTGTCAGACCTGTCAGAACAGTTATTCTTATTTTATGACTTGGCATAGCGATTAAAATATTTCGTATAGCTATGAAATTATAAAACAGTAATTTTTTCTAATTTCACAGTTATAGTTGTCAAAATATTTTTGCTGCTGAAAATTGAACGATATTATGGAAGAAAATTTTTTTTTACAGTTTTGAGCGAACTTAACCATAAAAAAAGGTTTGACATTTGTTAAGCTATGAAGAAAACGTACTATTGCTTCCATTTCATATTTTTGACCAGCACACTTTCCAGTCTCTATACTTACGGCTGTAACAAACTGTCAGACCTGTCACAACAGTTATTCTTATAACTCTTATAACTCATCGATACTTATCCAGTGTGCCATGGAAAATAAGGCTGGATCACTTTTCATATGAACTGTCAAAATATTTCAGGCAGTTCGCCAAATCAACTGAAAATATTTTCTTTTACAGTTTTGAGGACATCACCAACAAAACAATCTTTGACATTTGTTGAGTCATAGAAACTTTTTATTGCTTCCGATTTTGATATGTTTGATTTGACTTTTCAACTCCAACACTTACAGGTATGACAGCTTGGATCCAGAACAGTTATTCTTATTTTATGACTTGGCATAGGATTAAAATTTTCGGATAGCTACAAATTATAAAACAGTAATTTTTCTAATTTGACAGTTATAGTTGTCAAAATATTTTTCCAGCTGCAAAATTGAACAGATATTATGTTAAAATATTTTTTTTCAGTTTTGAGCGAACTTAACCATAAAAAAAAGGTTTGACATTTGTTAAGCGATGAAGAAAACGTACTATTGCTTCCGATTTTGATATTTTTGACCCTGATTTCGAGTCTCTGTACTTACGAAGTGAACAAACTGTCAGACCTGTCACAACAGTTATTCTTATAACTTTCTTATAAATAACTCATCGATTTATCCAGTGTGCCACGGAAAATAAGGCTGGATCACTTTTAACATATTTAACTGTCAAAATCCCCCAGGTCAGTTACCAAATTGAATGAAAAACTATTTTCTTTCAGTTTTGACGTAGCCCTCACCAACAAAACAAGGTTTGATATTTGTTGAGTCATGAGAAACGGTTTTCCCCATTCCGATTTTGATTATTTTGATTTGACTTCGAAACTCCTACTTTTCCGACGGCTTGAAGAGACTGGAGCAACGTTTGAAAAAGTGTATTGATCTTCGAATCGATTTTGAAACATTTCAGGTCGTCCTCATGGACTTTTTGACATCGAACAGGATAGCGACATAATTAGAGAAATAAAATATGCTGGACAAAAAATTGTAGTTTCAAACATATTTTTGCCAGATTTCCAAAAAAAAATTGCAAAAATTGGACTTATTGAACCCAAATATAGTCATTTAATAAACGTCATGACAGTATCAATTTTGATATTCAAACTACTGTTTGCATATTTGCTCTAAGCGAATTTTGAAACTAATTCTGTTTGTGCAATTTTGAACAAAAATTTCGTAGTAAAGGCTTTAGTGGGTGGTAACAAATTTGAACAGATCTTTCACTCATACCAAGCTTCAGCGATGGTCACCCGGAACTATTCTTTGGAGACTTAATATGTACTTATCGTCGTCTATATTCCAGTTTGTGTTAAATCTTTGGGTGCTAAATTGTTCCCTTCGGTAACTGCAAAACTTATCCCGTACGATCGCATTTCTCGACAATAAATTATTTTGTTTTGCTACTTGGTACCCTCTTACTAAATTGCTCTTCACACTGTTTCCTTCCATTCGATCCGTTCTGATGCCCGTCGATCAAAACGTTCCCTTTTGTTATGAGAACCATTACTTGGGTTACTATGGAAACCCAAACCACAAACAGGTGTAATTTCAATTTTGTCATACTGTGTTAATGAACTGTATTCTTATAATTCATCTTCATAGATCGATTACCTAATTTGTAAAACTATAAATTATAATTCTGAACACGAAATTAATATTACTAAACAAAGACGTAATGATAAATCGACAAACACAAAAAAAGCTAAAAACAAGAAAAAATTGCTTCTGAAATCTGGAAAACTATTTGCGCGAGGGTTAAAACACTTAAGTTTAGATTAAGTTTAGATCAAAAAAATGTCATTTCTGATTGCTTCAAAAAACTTTTAGACCATATATGACAGCCAGTTCCCCAATTTGACAACTAATACTTTAAAATTAACACCATTAAATAGTAGATATATAATACGAACAAACAAGATTATATGTTTTAGCTCGTACTAAATTCGTAACAATGCTAAACTTTTTTCAGTTTGACCCTTATATACGACCGATCGAGGTTTTTCAGTGGCAAATCCTCGGATGTGTCATTGTTATTGTGAGAGCACGTTACCATTAACCAAAAATATTGAAGATCAGATTCGTGACGTACGACGCAAGAAATATCAAGGTTTGAAATTTGTTAAAGTTATTTCAAACATTGTTTCAAGATTTCGAGATTCAACTTTGTTAAAATATAAAAAATATTACTAAAAATTAAATTTTGACAGGTCTTCCCCCTCCCGCCGCTTACTCTTTTCTTGACCCCTCATTCCTAAAATTAACCTTTTTTATTTTATATAAACTAAAAATTAAATTTTGTCAGCCACCCTCCTCCCCCCGCTCCTCTTTTCTTTCAAGATTTCTAAAATTAAACTTTTTTAGATTTTATATAAAATATTACTAAAAATTAAATTTTTCTGACAGTCACACTCTCCCCCTTCCGATCTCTTTTTTCTTGACCCCCATTTCCAAAATTAAACTTTTTTATTTTATATAAACTAAAAATTAAATTTTGACAGCTACTCTCTTCCCCCTCCTATTGCTCTTTTTCTTGAGCCCCCATTTCTAAAATTATACTTTTTTATTTTATATAAACTAAAAATTAAATTTTGACAGTCACCCTCTTGTCCAACGTTTGCTCTTTTCTTGACCCCCCATTTTTAAAATTAAACTTCTTTTTTATTTTATATAAACTTATTTTACCTTCTAATCACTTGCCACCTCCTCCCCCGCCACTGTTTTCTAGAACTTTTGAGATTTGTTCCATATTGTTCCAAAGTTTCAATTCACATTTTTCTGTCAATAATTGATAAAAACTCAATTTTACCCCCTCCCCCTCCCCCATTTCCCCTCCCACCCTCTCTCTATCTTTACAACTAAAACGAAAAATGTTTATTTATTTTATATAAATTTATAGTAAAATATATTTGAAAGCTGTTCTCTTTTAGGTGTACTGTGTTCGTCCTTCTGTTCCCTCGCTGTGCCCTCCTACCCCTGTCGCTTTTCATAAATTGAATTTTTGAGGGCTGTCTATATTTTTCTAAAGTTTTAACTTTCTATTTCGCATATTTCTCCATTTTTTTTTTTTCTGTTAAACGAGTTTGGTTAACATTTCAAAATTTAAAAACAAAAGAGGGCGCTGTTATAACGCTGTACCCGTTTTAATATAGGTAATAATAAATTTAAAAAAAATACGAAAAATTAAATTAATATTATCCATCTATTATATCAACAATTTAATAAAATACGGTTCTGCCTTAATTAAGTAATCTTGAACGAGTGAATCTTGACGACCTTGTTGTCCTTCTCTAAGCGTATCATCTCGACTTCGATGACATAATGCGATGAGACCGCAGCATCAAAAGAAACAGCAACAGAAGAGCCCACTTTGTACGGTAGAAAATCAACGGTAATCCGATAATGTGGTGCAAATCTGACGAGCGGAAATCCACCCTGAAAAGGACACCTAATTGAATAGATTGATTAATAGACCCTCAACTAAAGGATTAATTTATGAAATATAATATAAATATTATAATTAAAGGGTATTGTTGCGTGATAACTGATGAATTATATTCATGCGTGTGGGCTGTGTTACATGAAATAACGTTTCGCGGATTTATTAATCCATCATCAGCGATGAAATCTGTTTTAATTGTTCTAGACGTTCTCTACGAAAATAAAAAAAAATATATAAATTTAAAAAAAAACGAAATTTTCCAGACGCACAGCAGCAGCAGCATTTCATTAATCCAAAACCTCTTGTACACGCCAAATTTATTCAGATATAGAGTTCATTTATTGCCCGTGACACTCCAGTGATTGATTATGAAATACGCGTACTAGTATTGAAGCTCGAAGTAGATTTGAAACGTTGCAAACAACCTCAGTGCGTATATATGTGAGTCGATTTGTTTGTTGTGAACGTTGGTCCTCTAGCAGCGTAGCGCAGGGTAATAGGGTTGGTTTGAGGAAATCAATAGCTACACTCGACTAACCGATACGTCGGGATATTGTAACCTCAAAGCTCAACGAGTACGTGGCGTTTTTTTTTTAAAGAGGTACATGTACTGGCAGTTTGGATGTTTTGCTGTCGATGGCGTTGCTTGTCAAGTCGGTAAAGTAGAGATTTAATATCCTACTATATATAAGTGAGTTTATTTATGAATAATATTGGTAATCCTGCTGACTGCGCTAATCTTATGTTTCTCTTTTTTGCTAACAGAGTTGATATCGAGCTTTAAAATGTATTCATACAATTAATACAATGAAATTCGGTGGCGGATCGATAATGATATGCGAAACAGAAACTTAATGGAAAACAATCCACGGCATTCTAAATATTAAATGTCCTTTGTTGTTGCTCTTTCGTTAATCCTACTCAACCATTTAAATTAAATTTACCATTTAATTACAAATCAATAATTAGTGTCCAATCAATTTTGTCCTGTGATTGTTATTTTGGGGTTTCGAACGAATCTTTTTGAATAATTTTTTGGGCCCTTTTCTAGATATTTTATTAGATCTCTTTTGACAACTCTTCTGGGGATCTTTTAAACTTTTCTTGGAATGTTTAGGAACATTTTAAACACTGTTTGATCTATTTAAAACTTTCATGGTCTACTTCTTACTTTGTTGGAGCTTTGTTTTTTCTTTAGAATTTTTGTTGGATCGTTTTGGCACATTTTAAATATTCTTTAGCTTTTGAAATCTTTTTTAATCATGTTTGTATCTTGTTTAAAATATATTTTGAATCATTTTTTTTTCTTTTTTCAATGAATCTTTTTTTGATCCGTCTAATTTCAAGGACTGCGATCTCGTAAGATACAGATAAAACATCAATTGATTAATAATCTATGGTTGGTGATGGAGGCTCGTGAGCCCTCGAAACACACGTCTCAAATAATTAATTAAATGTTGTAGTGTTAGTATTGTCGATGTTTTCTGTTTTTTTATAAATTTATTTGTTTTAAGGTTTGTTGGAGCTAATTTTGGAATTTTCGAAGTTTAAAAAAATGTCTAAACATAATTCATAAAAAGGGCAGGAAGTTTCAACCAAAGTGACAACAAAAGTTCCAACACAAGTTTCGCAAAAAGGAAAAAAATTGAGGAAGCGCTAGAAGAGATTCAAAGGATCAAGAAGGAATCAAAAGAGATCCAAAAATGGATTCAGAAATTTATAAAAGAAGGAATATCCGAGAAAGTAACAAACGAGATTTAAACGATCCAAAAAAGAGATCGAAAAATTGATTCAAAAAATTATAAAAGATAATCAAAAGTTTCCAAACATAAACAAAGTTTCAATAAAATAAAGGATGAAAACTATTCCAAAAAATTAATCAAAAAGGGTGTCCAGATCAGTTCCAAAAGAATTAGTCAAAAAAGACCAGAAAAGGATCCAGAAAAGGAATCAATTTAGAATGCCCGTCCGCATACAAAGCAAATAATTTGAGAAGGTCGATCGAATCTTTATATATCTTTTATATTTCTTTTGAACTTGCTCCACCCTTCACCCTCCTCCCTCACCATCTTTTTTGGATCTTTTTTACCATTTGAATCGTCTTGGTACTCTCTCAGACTGCGACTTTTTATCTTATTTTATAAATTTCTGAATGTATTTTTGGATTTTTTTTAACTTTTTAGTCCTTTTAGTACTTTTTCAGGGTTTCTTTTTCTTTTTTCGGAACTTCTGTTGGAACTTTCGTTGGAAACTTTTGTGACCTTTTTCTGAACTATGTTTGGACTCTTTTTTTCGAACTTCGATCTTTTGATCTTCTTCATTTTTGGACCTATTTAAATTCCTTCTTGGTCTTTCTTATATTTTGAATCTCTTTTAGTACGTCCTCAGATTTTTTCCTTTTTGGGAGCTTCTTTTGGTCACTTTCGTTGTCATTTTCATTGAAAACTTTTGTATCCTTTTTCTGAACTATGTTTGGACATTTTTTTTTACTTCGACTGTTTTATCTCCTTTCTGAATCCATTATTGGATCTTTTTTGATTCCTTCTTGATCTTTGCTATCTTTAGAATCTCTTGTAGTCCTTACTAGGATTCTTTTTATTTTTTTCGGAATTTATTCTGGTCACTTTAATTGGAAACTATATTTGGACATTTTTTTTAATTTCAACTGTTTGATCTCTTTTTGTAAATTTCTGAATCCATTTTTGGATCTTTTGTGATTTCCTGTTTGATCTTTTCTATCTTTAGAATCTCTTGAATCCATACTAGGATTCTTTTTTTTTTTCGGAACTTGTTCTGGTCACTTTAATTGGAAACTTTTGTATCTTTTTTGCGAACTATGTTTAGACATTTTTTTTAATTTCGACTGTTTTATCTCCTTTTATACATTTCTGAATCCATTATTGGATCTTTTTTTAATCGTTCTTGATCTTTTCTATCTTTAGAATCTATCCTTTGGATTCTTTTTTTTTTTCGGAACTTTCTGGTCAAAACTCCTTTTTCTGATCTATCTCCTTTTGTAAATTTCTGAATCCATTTTTGGATGTTTTTTTTATTCCTTCTTGATCTTTTCTATCTTTAGAATCTCTTGTAGTCCTTACTAGGATTCTTTTTTTTTTTTCGGAACTTGTTCTGGTCACTTTAATTGGAAACTTTTGTGTCCTTTTTCTGAACTATGTTTGGACTTTTTTTTTAATTTCAACTGTTTGATCTCTTTTTGTAAATTTCTGAATCCATTTTTGGATCTGTTTTGATTCCCTGTTGATCTTTTCTATCTTTAGAATCTCTTGTAGTCCTTACTAGGATTCTTTTTCTTTTTTTCGGAACTTGTTTTGGTCACTTTAATTGGAAACTTTTGTGTCCTTTTTGCGAACTATGTTTGGAAATTTTTTTTAATTTCAACTGTTTGATCTCTTTTTGTAAATTTCTGAATCCATTTTTGGATCTTTTTTGATTCCCTCTTGATCTTTGCTATCTTTAGAATCTCTTGTAGTCCTTTCTAGGATTCTTGTTCTTTTTTTCGGAACTTGTTTTGGTCACTTTAATTGGAAACTTTTGTATCCTTTTTCTGAACTATGTTTGGACATTTTTTTTAATTTAAACTGTTTGATCTCTTTTTGTAAATTTCTGAATCCATTTTTGGATCTTTTTTGATTCCCTCTTGATCTTTTCTATCTTTAGAATCTCTTGTAGTCCTTACTAGGATTCTTTTTCTTTTTTTCGGAACTTGTTCTGGTCACTTTAATTGGACACTTTTGTGTTCTTTTTCTGAACTATGTTTGGACATTTTTTTTAATTTAAACTGTTTGATCTCCTTTTATAAATTTCTGAATTCATTTTTGGATCTTTTGTGATTCCCTCTTGATCTTTTCTATCTTTAGAATCTCTTGTAGTCTTTACTAGGATTCTTTTTCTTTTTTTCGGAACTTGTTCTGGTCACTTTAATTGAAAACTTTTGTATCCTTTTTCTGAACTATATTTGGACATTTTTTTTAATTTCAACTGTTTGATCTCTTTTTGTAAATTTCTGAATCCATTTTTGGATCTTTTTTGATTCCCTCTTGATCTTTGCTATCTTTAGAATCTCTTGTAGTCCTTTCCAGGATTATTTTTCTTTTTTTTTTGGGTACTTGTTTTGGTCACTTTAATTTGAAACTTTTGTGTTCTTTTTCTGAACTATGTTTGGACATTTTTTTTAATTTAAACTGTTTGATCTCCTTTTATAAATTTCTGAATTCATTTTTGAATCATTTTTGATTCCTTCTTGATCTTTTTTATCTTTTGAGTCTCTTTTGGTACTTCCTCAATATTTTTTCGAACAATTTCTTCCCTAATTTGTGGAGCTTATTTTAAAATATTTTAGAACTTTTTTTGAACTATTTTTGATTTTTCTAGACTGAATGAATTAACTTTACAAAAATTTTGAATTCTTTAAACTAGTATAATTGGGCCAACTCTAATAATTCTCTGCAGGCAAACTTAATTTTGAGAACTTCTTTTATACTCGAATGCAGGCTTTCACGGCCACTATCCCATAAATATGTATTTTTCGGGTGTTGCCTTGGTCGTTGTAACAAACTTGACGTTTCGCTGATCGCAGGACAGGCTGAAGAAATCCCTACAGAAGAAGAACGTCAACGTCAGTTTCAGCAACAGTCAAGAAAATAAAAGAACTGCTTCCATCCAAGAAAGACATACAGCAATTTATTGAATTTACTTCTTTACTTTTTGTTGTTTTTTTAGATCTTTTTTAGATGATTTTTAAACTTGTTTTTAGTTTTTGTTTCGGATCCTTTCTATTGGGTCCTTTTCGAAACGTTTTCCATAACCTTTTTTGATCTCTTCTTTAAACTTTTATTGGAGGTTTTATTGGAACTTTTATTGGGATTTTGTTTTAGAACTTTTTAAACTGTTTTGATCTGTGTTAATTTTTCTTTTGAATCTTTCTTGAATTTTTTAAAACTTAAACATTATTTTTCCCTAAATCTTTTTCTGAATTTTATTGATCTTTAATTTCCAAACATTTTCGAAATAATATAATTTCTAGAGAGAAACAACAATAACACAAACCGCAAATAATTCTTACGATAACATTACATAATAACATTCATTAACCTCAAAGGCCTCCTGAAAACCGCCGGCAGACAATCGACATAACCTGGATCAATCGCCCGATCGTAATTCTTTGTAATAATTTAACGTGCGAATACGGCAATTTAGAAAGTGAAAGTAGACTAAAACGTTTCTGGCCTGATGTGTGTGCTCTCAACACAATCTTTCCTATATGTTCCGAAAATACTGGTTTTAACACAGCGGACAAGAGGTGCCAGTTAAATCGTACCGGTTAAACAGTTTATACATAGATCACGAGAGCAACATTAAGATGAGCGATTTCGATTTGAAATTCTGCTTTTGTTATTTGATCCTGTCCGTGTGTGTATTCAGGGAAATTCGCGGTTTTCCCGATGGGGCTCCGGTAGATGCCTGCGTCAAACCGAGACCGAATCAACCGTATCATGGTCAGGCTAGGTCGCAACCAGCGAATACGAATCCGTATTATGTAATAGCATCATCCGATAGGTATGGACCGGGACAACAGATAACAGGTTAGACTAATTTGGTATTTTTCGTATAATATAGAATTAATATGAATGTAGATATATTGCGAAATCCAGAAAATATTTTCCGCTCTATATATAGACTAGCTTGACATTTAATTTTGAAAAATTGCATTCATACCAATCTAGTAAAAAAAAACAAGGCGAGCATATTTGTAAGCTTATAAACAAGGATAATGAAATTTACCAGCGATAATATTGCTTCATATATTCTAAACATTCACAGAGAATTGTTCTACTTTCGTTCGTCAGATGCTTTTGAAATGTATGATTGCTGAATACCACATTCTATGCAATTATTTTTACAACGCAAGCTCTTAATTGGATGATTTAATTAAATTTTTAAAATATTTAACCTACAATAGATTGGGAAACAAAGAAATCTTGTTTTTGTTCATTCTTTTATGAGATAAAAACTGGCAATTTTTAGAAGCAAAAATAGGATCGGTGGGTGAGGAGTAAATATCTCAATTTTTCCAATTATTTTGAGGCATTATGCAATGTAGCTAAAACAAAACAGTTTGGAACAATGTTCAGAACAATACAGAAAAAAAAATCAAATGGTAGCAGGCTTAAAGTTTAGAGAGCAATGTTCAAAATATCTCCAAAAACAACCTGGAATGATCTGAACGTCCAAAATTTTGAATTTTCAAGGAAGAGGCTTCTATCCCTCTTTCTTAGATTGTAAAATGATTTCTATTCTAACTTTGACCGCCATTTATACTTATTAATACGTCTTTTGAAGTTTCTTGAACTTATTTTGAACTGCATCAACGTTGTTGCTATACCGGCTTCCGGGTTTTGACCGGAAACAAACTCAAAAATAAAATTAAAAAAAAAACAAAATATGTGAAAAAGCTAATGAGGCTACACTACCTTCTTCAGAAACAAAACTGAATGAGGAGTGGCAGGTCTCCTCGGATTTTTTGACTTCTTTGAATCATTTTTTGGATTATTTCCCGTCTTTCTTGATCCTTTTTGGTACATCCTTGAATTTTATCGTTTTTTCCAGAGCTTTCTTTATCTTCGTTTTGAAGTTTTGTTCTCACTTCCATTGGAGCTTCTTCTTCCTTTACCTCAACTATGTTTTAGGAACTTTTTTTGGTACACTAATCCTTTGAGTTGCTTCTGTTATAATTCTTTGTATCAATTTTTAAATGATTTTATCCCCCGCTCACCCTCCTCCTCGGATTTTTTTCTTCTCGAAACTTTTGTTATAACTTTCCCTTTTTTTATAAATTTCTGAATCTATTTTTGGATCTTTTTTGATTCCTTCTTGATCTTTTTTATCTTTTAAGTCCCTTCTAGTACTCCCTCAGGTTTTTTTTTCCTTTTTTTGGAACTTCTGTTAGAACTTTCGTTGGAAACTTGTGTGTCCATTTTCTAAAATATATTTGGAAACTTTTTTTCGAACTTCGATCCTTTTATCTTCTTTTATAAATGTCTGAATCTATTTTTGGACCTTTTCTGATTCTTCCTTGCTTATCTTTTGAATCAATTTTAGTACTTCCTCATTTTTCGTTGGAACCGATCCCTTTCCTGAATTATGTTTTGAATATTTTTTTGTACTGTTTTATCTTTTTTTGTATATTTTATAACTTATCGAATTTATATTTGTTGTTTGTTTTGTATATTGTATGATCTGTTTTTGAACTTATTGTGGTCTTAAGTGATATGAAAGGTTTCCACGGTCTGAGCCTCTGTTATAAGGGCTTTCAGCGAGTTGGAGTAGTTTTTGCTCTTGAAGAAGCCACTTCATTTTGATTTCATGTGAAACTGTGTTGGCTTTCTTAAACTTTTCATAAAATTTCTGGCACTAAAATATATGGAAAAACTAATGAGTGACTGATGTGGCTTCTTCAGAAGCAAAACTTGGCGAGGGGCTGCAGAAAGTCGCAGTAACTCGACGTGCAAACCACGCTAAAGGCAAAAATCTCCTGACCAATTTGCATAAATGTCATTAACTTTATGAGTTTTATAAACTTTTGATTGAATATGCAATCCTAACTTTCCACTATTTACAAACCCCTTTTAAACCTTTTCTTGCTTGCTGCTGATTTTGAATTTATGGGCCTTCTGTTGAACTTCTTCTGAGACCTTTTTTGCATCATTTTTTAGGTCTGTCTTGGATTTTTGGACTTTCTTTGAATCATTTTTTTAGGATTATTTCTCATTCTCTCTCTCTTGATCGTTTTTGTTGTCACTTCCATTGGAACATGTCGTTCCTTTGTCCCAACTTTGTTTTAGGGCCTTTTTTTGGTACACCAATCCTTTTATCTTCTATTATAATTCTTTGAATCAATTTTTAAATCTTTTTATTCCTTTTTCACCCCCTCCCCTCATCCTTAATCTTTTTTGGATATTTCTTACCAGTTGAATCTCTTTTTGGTACTGTCTCGGATTTTTTTCTTGTCGGAACTTTTGTTGGAATTTTTTTTTACTTCGAACTATTTATCTTCTTTATAAATTTCTGAATCAATTTTTGGATAATTTTTGATTCCTTCTCTATCTTCTAAGTCTCCTTTAGTACTTCTTCACGTTCTTTTTCTTTTTTCGTTTTTGAAATTTTCGTCGTTTTTTCCTGAATTGTGGTTGGGAAATTGTTTGGAACTTCGATCTTTTTATCTTCTTTTATAAATTTATGAATTCATTTTTGGATCTCTTTTTATTCCATCTTGATCTTTTTCTATCTTTTAAATCTCTTCTAGCGTTTCCTCAATTTTTTTCTTTTTTCGGAACTTGTTTTGGTCACTTTCGTTGTTATGTTCATTGGAAACTTTTGTGTCATTTTTCTGAATTATGTTTGTAAATTTCTTTTCTTGAAGTTCGATCTTCTTATCTTCTGTTTTTCTGAATCCACTTTTTGATCTTGTTTGATTCCTTCTATACCTTATTTCAAAAAGAGGGAGACAAAATTCTGAACAAAACCCAAATGCCAGTTCTTTGTTATTGGTTGAAAGCAGGGCAAAATCACATTATGCAACGTTCTGTTATTGGTGTCCATTGTCAAAAACATTTTTGTTTACTACAGCTGTATTTAAAGTTTTATATCATTATTACATTAGTTTATCTATTTTTTCGGTGTAGATTAGTTCTCTTTTACCATGCTTATAGAATGTAACATAAAATTTTTTTTTATATATTATAATTTGTTCATTTGGGGGTTTGTTCAGAATATTTTTCTTCTTTTTTTGTAATGAAACTGTAGATCTTTTTTATCTTTATGTTTTGAATAACTTTTTTTTTTTTTTGGAACTTGTGTTGAACTGGTATTTTTTCTAAATTATGTTTCCAAAATTTTGTTTTGAACTTTGATTCCTTATAGATTTTTTTTATCTTTTGAAACTCATATAGTTCCTCAATGTTTTTGTTTCTTTTTTTCGGAACTTGTTTTGGTCACTTTCGTTGTCAATTTCATTGGAAACTTTTTCTGAATTATGTTTAGACATTTTTTTTTAATTTCGACTGTTTTATCTTCTTTTATAAATTCTGCCCTTTTTCTGAACGATGTTTGGAAATTTTTTTCGAATTTATTCTTTTTATCTTTTTTATAGATTCCTGAAGTTTTGAATCTTTTCTGATACCTTCTTGATTTATTTCTAATTTAGGAATCTCTTTTAGTACCTTCCTCAATTTTTTTTCTTTTTTTAACTTCTGTTGGATCTTTCGTTGGAAACTTTTCCGTCTTTTTCTTTGAACGTTTTTTGGAAACGTTTTTTAATCATTTTTATTCTTTTTATTCGCTTTTGATCTTTTCTAATGAAATTTTTTATCCTCCTCAGATTTTTTTTCTTGTTTTTTCTAATAATTAATAATCCATGCCTTAGCATTCCCCAACAGCTTGCGCCAATTTTCAGAACATCGGCTGGCGATGGATCGCCTTTAGACCGACATTGTTACATTTCCGCATTTGCCGTGGAATTTGGAAAACTTTTCCAAACTTTAGAATCTCTTTTAGTACCTCCTCCAGATTTTTTTCTTGTTTTGATCCACCAGCCCGATGACTTTCATTGGAAACTTTTGTCTTTTTCTGAACTATGTTTGGAAACTTATTTTTAAACTTCGATCTTCTTGTCTTTGATAAATTTCTGAATCCATTTTGGGATCTTTCCTGATTCCTTCTAGATCTTTTCTATCTTTAGAATTTCTTGTAGCACTTCCTCAGATTCCTTTTGGTTTTTCAGAACTTGTATTGGACCGTTTGGTTCTCTTTTTGAATTACCTTTTAGACGCCCTTTATAAACTTCTTTTGTACTTCTTTTGAACTTTTTCTTGAACAACTATTTGGATGTGGTTTGAACTTTTTGTTAAACCTCTTTTTCGAAGGACCTTTTTGCATCTATTTTGGACCCTTTTTGGATCAGGTTTGGATCTCCTTTTTTAATTTATTAACCTTTCTCGGATACTTTTTTATCTTTTGAATCTGGACTTTCTTTTGATCTGTTGTTGTCACTTCCATTGAAACTTTTCTGAGCTATGTTTAGGATCATTTTTTATAATTTTTTTCATATGATATGATCTATTTTTGAACTTATTGTGGTCGACAAGACGAAGCCACTTGATTTTGGTTTCATTCGAACTGTTTTGAAATTGTGCTTGCTTTATTAAATTTTTCATTAAATTTCTAACACTTTTTCTGATGAGCTTCTTTAACATTCTTCCATTTTTTTTTGCTTTTATTTTGGGCTTTCATTGTAACTATTTTGGAATTTTCTATAATCTTATTTTGATTTTTAAACTGTTTTAAAACTTTTCTTAATTTTATCAAGTTCCAGTCTATAATGCATATTTTATTCTATACTACAGTTCTGATTTCCCTGCAAAAAAGCAACCGACAAACAAGTTTCCATTCACACAAAATAACACCAATCAAAAAATAGAAATTCCACTCTCGTTCAATCAAAAAAAAAAAGTGAAAACTTTCATATACAGTCTCACCCTTTATACCTGGGAATTTTAAACGCTTTTTTCACCCATATTCCAGTTACGATACAAGGACGGGAACATTTCAAAGGATTCTTCATTCAGGCGAGGGATGCGGGCACCAACGAATGGATTGGGGAGTGGGTGGAATCCCCGAACACGAAAATTCATCCGGAATGCAGTGCCATCACACATGCCGATCCCAAACCGAAGAATGAAGCCAGCCTGATATGGAAAGCACCAAGGACCGGTCACGGAAATGTTTATTTTACGTAAGCACAACGATTTTATTACCGGATTTTTTAGCAAAATTTAAATTTGTTTGTATCGAGGAATTTTTTTTTCTTTTGTAGTGGTACCGTCTTGAAGGAATATACGGAGTTCTGGTCTGACATTGTGAATACTGTAGGGCAATAATATCATTATAATATATTTTTTTAATTAATTAAATTGTAAGATTCCCTTGAAATAAACGTTATCTCTAAGTAAAATAGATCCCTTTCTATGAATATCATCCAGGAAAAAGCTTTCTAGTATATTCTAGTCGACAAGCTGAATCATTTTCGTCAACAGAGGGCGCTGTAGACTTCAGAGCTTTTTATCGACGCTTTTATAGCGTCGCGGCAACAAACTACGTCATATTCGAAGCTTCCGACTTAGTTAGTCGTTACAAACACACCAGACGATAAACAAGTTAGAACGTGTCACCATAGAAAGCTCAAATACGACAGGTAAGTCCAATAACATAAGTTGAAACTTTCAATCAAATTTAAATTTGTACAAAATTGAAATCTTTTTAATTTGATCACCTTTAATACTTCATGGATACATTGATTTTTATTTATATATATATGGGGTGAACTAGGAATGAAATAGGTGAAGTTGTAACAATATGAAATGTAAGTGGCTGTCAGGAGCTTTTACATTTAGGTATGTAGTAGACATACATATCTAAAATAGAATCTTTTGTGGATGTTTAAGATCAATAAGTTCCTTTTTGTTTTATTTGATTAGTTTAGTAAATGTTTCTCAAACTGTTGCAATAGTAGTATGAGAGGGTTATTTTTAGAATAGTATGGAAAATAAAATTGTATACTTGCATTGATTTTATAAATAAAATGCACTGTAGGTATTATATAAGTTTAAACTGGGTTAGTTGTGTCTCTTTTTTTTGTTAAGTCATCTAGGCAAACAATACCAATTTGTTGATTATGTTTTGAGGCCGCAGGATGCAATTTTTTATCTTTAGTGTTCCTTCTTCAGCTTCAATTTAATCAACTCTCAAATTGTGTGGTACTAAATTATTGAGTTATTATTTTCTATTTAAACAGTTTAATTAGGAAACAATTCTGCTGTTTCTGAACAAAACGCAAAAGAATCCTTCCTGTAATGACGTTTTGTGTTTATTTATTTAGAATATTCTAAACACGTTAAAGAGGGTTGATTTCTCTTCTGGGATGTATACATAGAAGCGATTGATGCAGAGCTTACAGGAATGGTTTAATTTGAAATTTCAAATTTTCCCATCCCATCCCAGCTTTTTCCAAAGATTCTTCAATATTATTAAAGTCATAATCATCATAAAAATAGTTCAGATTTCGGTAAAGCTTATCGAAATCCCTCCTTGACCATATTACAACACTTGGGATTGACGTTAGATGCAAGATTGACGTTTAGACATCATTCTTCAACAATCGCTGCCAAGTTTACAAAAGCTTACGTTTCTTCATTTTTTCGATTAAAATTGCTAAGGATTCTCCTTGTGAAGATGATCCACTTTTATTAGAATTTCTCTGATCTTTGTCTTCGTCTGCATTCTTTTCAGTTTCATTATCTACAGCCTTCACTTTTGCTTGGCTGATCTTCTTGTTCTTTAGCTTCCATATTTTCAGATAAATTAGGGTAGTTTTCAATATCTGATGATCCTGAAACTGGTGAATGAGGTGCTTCTTTACCTTCAGTAATAATTGATGCTGCTTTGCCCCAGCTTTTCCCGATGAGTCCATCTGCTTGAAGCCTGGATGATGTCATCCATGATTACTTTTTTAAATTGTGCTTTAGGGATTAAAAAAAAAGCTCTGTCAAGAAGTTGAAAGGCTTGTGTGGTGTGGCTAGGCAAATCAAACTAAAGATATCGCATGTTCTTCAGCATAATCTAACATTTCAAGACTGTTTTGATGTGACAAATGGCCGTCAAGAATCAAACCACCTGGAAGAACAAGGTGGTTTGCGTGGAGTAAAACGTTCTTTTAACCACTTAAAAAAAACATCATTTTTCAACAATTCCTCCCAAAGTTTCTTCGCCCCCTAGCTCCTCTCTTGCGCTGGAAGAGCTCTTCCGAAATCGAAATCCTCCCTCGACCAACATCTCTATTAGGGGTCAAAGACTAGCTTGGCAATCGCCCGTTCAATACTTGGAATTGACACTAGATACAAGGTTGACGTTTAGACATCATTCTTCAACAATCGCTGCCAAGTTTCTTCGCCCCCTAGCTCCTCTCTTGCGCTGGAAGAGCTCTCCCGAAATCGAAATCCTTCCTCGACCAACATCTCTATTAGGGGTCAAAGACTAGCTTGGCAATCGCCCGTTCAACGCTTGGAATTGACATTAGATACAAGGTTGACGTTTAGACATCATTCTTCAACAATCGCTGCCAAGTTTCTTCGCCCCCTAGCTCCTCTCTTGCGCTGGAAGAGCTCTCCCGAAATCGAAATCCCTCCTCGACCAATGTCACTATTACGAGTCAAAGGCTAGCTTGGCAATCGCCCGTTCAATACTTGGAATTGACACTAGATACAAGGTTGATGTTTCGACATCATTCTTCAACAATCGTTGCCAAGTTTCTTCTTCCTCTGTACTGGAAGGGCTCTCCCGAAATCGAAATCCTCCCTCGACCAACATCTCTTTAGTGACTAGCTTGGCAATCGCCCGTTCAATTTGGAATTGACAGATACAAGGTTGATGTTTCGACATCATTCTTCAACAATCGCTGCCAAGTTTCTTCGACCTATTCTTGCGCTGGAAGAGCTGAAATCGAAATCCTCCTCGACCAACATCTCTATTACGAGTCCAGCATCAATCGCGTGTTCAAATTGACTTAATACAAGGTTAAGTTAGATATAACAAACGTTGCCAAGTTTCTTCGTGCACTTTGATCTTTGTGCTGGAAGAGCTCGTTAAAGATCTTATGATTTAAATGGTGTTTCTTCGACCTATTCTTAGGTGTGTGACGGTGCTGATCTGGTCCAGCATCAATAAATCGTTTATCTGATCAAATCTTTGACCGTTCAAAAGAATGTGACCAACTTTGAAGCACGGTTCAATACCTGATTAAAGCTGTTCAATACTTGATTAAAACCGTTCAATACCTGATCAAAACCGTTCAATACCTGAACTGTCTTCCGTGAATTTCTTCAGTTCAATTATAGCTTCCGTAGTACCTCTCTTTAGTACGAATTTATCAGGCTAATCGGACGATACTTCGAGACGTCTTCTCTCTTCTTGCAACTGTAATTTTAATTATTTGTCAATTTCCTGTTTGTTCAATCCCATGCAGCCCATCTTAGTGTTTATTAGTTTCGCAAATTCATCAGCAATGTTGTTATCAAAACTTTCCCATTTTTCTGGCCTAATTATATATTTAATTCTGTCCTGGGCAACGTCTTCCTCATGCCGGTCAATGACCTTTAGGTATTCTATATGAAAGAGTTCTATTGTCCGAGCAACTTTCTTCCTCTTCAATCGTCCAGTCTCTTGTCAGTATCTTGAGTTACTATAAACACTGATCCAGTACTTGGAGGAGCTAGGTATGGGCAGACTTCCCTTCTCTTCTCTCCAGGTGTTGAAACTAGGAGAATCCTATCGATGGCATCGAATAACAACCGGTTGGATTGGGTCTGAAAATACTTAGACTGTGAAAATCTATAGTTAGATGAGCCATCCTCATCATGCTGATGAAAAGGCTTAGGTACGAACTTGAGCAGCCTTAGAGGAGCAGAAGACCAACGAACACGAATCGCGGTTTTGGTTATCGACAGACCCAATCCAGCTCCAGTAAATGTTATTTCAGAACTATTTCTTGCCAGTTTGTCCTGATACCCATACCAAAGTGATTTTGTTGTGTTTGGTCAGGGTTCTTAGGTTTTTCAAGTAATCCCAAGCTAGTTTCGAGATTATCTGATAGGATTGGGTATGTATTGGGATGGGTATGTATTGGGATTGTCATTGGATTGGTTTAAAAGCTATTTAGTAAACAAAATGCATTATACTGAAATTGAAAGTAAGACATGACTACCACAAGGAAGTGTCCTTGATTGATGCAACTAGTGTCGATAGGGATTCGTCCCATTATATAAATGTCAATAATAAAAGTATTCTTCAAGTGGACGCCACCAGGTTTTTAGGTGTAGTGGTGGATTTTTTTTTTCAGTAGACTGAAGGAAGAATTAAGCCCTTCGATAATTAAGCTGTATTACTTTTCTAATTTCCACTCTATTATATCTTAGTGACATGACTAGAGTTTTTAAGTTTCAGAAGAGAGTTGTGAGAATAATGAATGAAATGTTTGTCATCGTACCAAGTTAGGATTTATGATTTCGGTCTTTATTCTGGCATGCCCAGAAGAATTCTGGTTTCTCGAGTTTCCACCAGACTTCAGTCTATATGTGGATGGTGGATGTGTGGATGGTTGCAATAGCGATTGTTAGTGTGGTTTCTGCGGCATCAGTAATACACCAGCAAACCAAGCTCTGTTAGCGAGTTTTGTGATTGCTTCACATTGCTCAACATTCCATTGATATCCCTCTCTTTTTCTCTAGACACAACTGTCATTCCAAATGACATTTGACAGTTCTAATTGTCAGTGAATAAAATATTTTAGCTTTAAAATAGTTTTTTTTTAATTTGGAACATTTTGTTTTGGCAGCGTTAAGAAAAAATTGAATAAAAGAAGAAAGAAAGAAATATTTCCGAATCGTAATATTTCGTTTTTTATCTATAAGACATTTAGATCTCTACAAGAGATATACATGAATGAAAAGGTAGGAAAAAAATATCTTTCGCGTGTTATACGCGAAAGCTACTTCCACTTCCTGGACTTTTATAGATTTATCTGACGGTAAGATCTAAATAACAAAGCTGGAATAACACGACAATATCACGTATTGTACGTGAGTCGTTATTGCCAATTTTATTCTGTTATAACAACATGTGCTCATTATATTATTTCAGAATAATTTCATAAACACTTCCTACGGATATTTCACCGTAATCCACAGATAAAACCATTCCAGTAATTATTTCCATAAAACGTGCGAAACGGAAAATTTCACCTGGCTTTTCTCTCTCTCTTTCTTTTTATTCTTCTTTACCGCTCTCAAGTACCACCCACACTACCGAATTCGACCGCAGATTGCAAAAGTTCCGCCTTTGTTTTCGGTTCCCCCATTCCATCTACTTCTTTCTAATCGAGCGAGAAATGTAATTTTCAAAGCCCCTTTTCGTTAGGTGATAAATTTTTAAAGTTATGCCAAACGCGTTCTCGTTTTGCCGAGTTGAAGTTGGTACTGTTTTTGAGACTGTTAAAAAGTAGAACGGCGATATGGCAACGCCGCCGCATTTACTACTGCGGATTCTGTATTAATTATATGAATGGACCTCTTTTATAAATTAATATAAAAGGAGTTCATGTTGGTTGCATAGTTTCAGAGATATTCACGAACACCAATCTTTTTTATAGGTTATAATATTTATCTGGAAATTTTATAGTGACGCATGCAAATTTCTCTTCTCGTATATAGACCAATTTCCATCTCTTCATTTTTCTCTGCCGTTCTGGAAACTTCGACCTGGGAAACTCCGCGAATGTAATTTCCATTAAAATATCTGTCACGACGGTCTTGACGCAAAGTCGTGCTGCGTGCTTAGCTTTGAACTTAATTTTATTTAAAATTCTGTACGACAGAGCGGTAGCTCTAGCTATTGGGGATGTGCCGGACGAGGCGATAGATAGAAGCTCTCGACAACACCAGAGATATAACAGCAACTAACCGAACGCACTCGAAAAACCGAACGTTAGATAAAGGGGATGGAATGAAATTACCAGCTGAATATGATGGATGTGTACGATGTATACGTCTCTGTCTTTAGATTTTAGGGAGAGGAATAAACGACTGAAAGGAGAACAACGAAAAAAATTTGTGGGAAAACAAATGATGCACGATTACACGGGGGGACATCCAGGATAGAATTAAACTTTGATTAAATTGGTGGGGCAGTTTTTTGTGTTTTCTTAAACATTTCGCGACACCGCCGCTTTCAAATTAATCATTCAGATTGTGTTGTGTATAATTATAATGGTACAAATGGTTATTAAATATATCTGTCATAATATTATTGTTACCAAGCCTACTTTGTGCAAATTGAAGTGATCTGTTTCGACAGTAGCAGAAGAAATATACCTTTTTCTCTAAAACGGTTGAAGATAAATGGGTACATTCTGATATCAAAAGAAAGAGAATTTAATTTTACATCCAACCCTGCAAACATATATAGGATGTCCCATTAAAAAAAACAGAGTTATTGGCATTTAAATGTTTCCAAATGTTGGCGCCAATCACTGTACGTCAACAAAAGAATCCGTACATGTTAATATAGGAAATAGTAAAGCAATTCAATTTTTCACAAACCAAAATTTTCTACCTTTTTTAATTTTGATCCTACAGCTCATTAAGGAGAGCGCTGCAATTGCAACATTTTAGATAAAATATTTATTTTCTCGAAAACAAAAGCACATAGGTCTAGGGAGGTCTTAATAAAAGTTACTTAAAATATTATGTAGAATCTAAAAAATATATAATTTATAGGGTGATACATTTAAAATAATAATGTTATATACGCTTTTTCTATAATTGCGACACCCTGTATATTTGAAAATATTTTCTAGCTATGCATCGTATAAATAGGGACAACTTTTATTTGAAACTTTTTTCTCTATACTCTAAAATAAACAAATTATCAAAGAAACCGCGTCAGCTGGGACACCCTGTATACTTACTATGTCAGAAATCTGAAATTTCATTATTATAAGACGAGCTTTAGCTTAAGCTGCATTTCTTGTGCAATTTCTCTCCTGCTTGTAAATGAATTAATATACGAACTTTATCAGCTACTGTAAGCTTTCGTGCTATCGTAAAAATGTATTTAATTGACGTTTTAACATTTAAAATAATTTGACGTTTAAATGTCAAAATACTAACTTACACCATCGAAATTCTTTTAAAAAACACTTGTACTACATTTATCTGGCCACGACTGTGCATCCGGTTCTTAGAGATCCCTGAGAGAGAGAGAGAGAACTCTGCCAGCAAAAGACTGTTGAAACTACTGGCAGGTTTCTCGAGCAGTATGAGTTGGAGCATTATCATATTGAAAATAACCTGCTTCAAGCTGTACATCTGCTGATTAACCATCATCTAATAAAAATGATTGATTCAGCATGTTATGGTAATCATTCCAGCACTGTAGAAACTTTGTACGGATCGCCAATATCAACAAATGTTAAGAAAATTGATTAAATGTTTGAAATTTATATGCAGATAACTTCACTCATTAAAATAGTAATAATAAATATATAGTAGATCAAACAGTTTTTTCTTCCGACAATCATTTTGAAACTCTCTTTATATATGTACATCGTGAACCAGTCTTTAAGTTTTGGAGGTCATTGCGATGTAAATGTCAATGTATATTATCTAATATCAATGTGACAGCTATGATTGACAATCCAGATGATAGCTCAAGAATCATTTTACAATGCCAAAAAATAAAAGAAAGAGCTTTTTGGACGGCAAATTTGTAAAAAAAAAACCTGCTTATTATTGTAATGCCTGTCTGATTATCAACAATAGCAAGATTTGTATTTATTGTTTATTATTAATTATTAATTTCATATTTTTATTTAAATGTAGGCTTCTCCAATCATTTTGACTAAATTTACACATTGTGAACCAGGATATTGTGATCCAAATGCCAATGTATATCATCTGTCAATGTGACAGCGATGATTGACAATCCACATGACAGATCGGAAACCATTTTATAATGCAAAAAAATGAAAAGGATGGATAGAGGCAAAAAAAAATTCCTTTTTAATTTTTCATTTGAAATCTTCCGACTAGGTAAACGGCGCCAAACCCCACGACTATTTTTTTTAATCAGATAGCAAATTTTCTCAGCTTTCAAAATATATATAGGTTGTATTTAGGAATGTATCTCCTTGTGGCCAAAAATTTGAAATAACCAAAACGATGCGAGATTCGATGTCAACCTTGGAGCGTTGCAGTGTTTGAGTTTTCTTCATTTTTAGAGGTGAAGCACCCACTTATGTAAATACAACCTATATATATTCTGAAAGCTGAGAAAATTTGCTATCGGACAAGGCAACAGTTGCTGGGGTTTGGCACCGTTTACCTACAAAAACCGTTGTCAAAGTGGCCCTATGCGGAATTGGAGCGTTTGTCCTAGGTGCTATTTTTATATTTTTTGGCCAAACAAAGCTAGTTAGCCCAAATCTAACACTTATTTCGTGTTTGGCATGGTCAATTACATATATATCCAAAATTTGAACGAAATCGAACGCATTTCGAAAATTGTCAAAAATTCACATTTTTTCGAGGCACACAACCCTTGCGATTTTGAGGAAAATCCCGACCTCTTCGAATTCCCTGAAATCTTGAATATATATGTAATTGATCATGCTAAATACGAAAAAAGTGTTAGATTTGAGCTAAAGGGCTTTGTTTGGCCAAAAAACATCAAAATAGCACCTACGACAAACGCTCCAATTCCCCATAGGAGCAATTTGACCCCGGTTTCTGTAGTTAAACAGCGCCAAACTCCGCGACTATTTTTTTGGTCCGATAGCAAATTTTCTCAGCTTTCAGAATATATATAGGTTGTATTTAGGAACGTTGCTCCTTGTGGCCAAAAATTTGAAAAAACCGAAACGGTGCAAGATTCGATGCCAACCTTGAACCGTTGCAGCGTTTGAGATTTTCTCATTTTTAGAAGTGAAGTAGCCACTTTTATAAATACAACCTACATATATTCTGAAAGCTAAGAAAATTTGCTTTCGAATAATGAAATACTCGCGGGGGTTTGGTACCGTTTACCTACATAAACCGGGCTCAAAGTGCTCCTATGCGGAATTGGAGCATTTGTCCTAGGTGCTATTTTTATATTTTTTGGCCAAACAAAGCCATTTAGCCCAAATTTAACACTTATTTCGTGTTTGGCATGGTCAATTACATATATATCCAAAATTTGAACGAAATCGAACGCCTTTCGAAAATTGTCAAAAATTCACATTTTTTCCAGGCACATTTTGAGGAAAATCCCGACCTCTTCGATTTCCCTAAAATCTTGAATATATATGTAATTGATCATGCTAAATACGAAAAAAGTGTTAGATTTGAGCTAAAGGGCTTTGTTTGGCCAAAAAACATCAAAATAGCACCTACGACAAACGCTCCAATTCCCCATAGGAGCAATTTGACCCCGGTTTCTGTAGTTAAACAGCGCCAAACTCCGCGACTACTTTTTTGGTCCGATAGCAAATTTTCTCAGCTTTCAGACTATATATAGGTTGTATTTAGGAACGTTGCTCCTTGTGGCCAAAAATTTGAAAAAACCAAAACGGTGCAAGATTCGATGCCAACCTTGAACCGTTGCAGCGTTTGAGATTTTCTCATTTTTAGAGCTGAAGTAGCCACTTTTGTAAATAGAACCTATATATATTCAGAAAGCTGAGAAAATTTGCTATCGGATAAAGGAATAGTCGCGGGGGTTTGGCACCGTTTACCTACAAAAATCAGGGTCAAATTGGTCCTATACGGAATTGGAGCGTTTGCTCTAGGTGCTATTTTTATATTTTTTTGGCCAAACGAGGCCCTTTAGCCCAAATCTGGCACTGTTATCGTATTCAGCATAATCAATTACATATATATTCAAAATTTGAGGAAAATCGAAGAGGTCGAAATTTTCTTTTAAAATCGCAATTAATGGGAAAAATGTGGATTTTTGACAGTTTTTGAAGGGCGTTCGATTTCGTTTAAATTTTGGATATACATGTAATTGATTATGCTAAATACGAAAAAAATGTCAGATTTGGACTAAAGGGCTTTGTTGGGTCTGTATATGACAAACACAAACATGAATAACAAGCTGGTAACGATATAAACGTCAAAGATGTCAAATTTTTGACAGGTGTTTATATTTTTGAAGAACTAGATGATATAATTTTTTTATAATATAAAAAGGTGCATCATTACAATATATTCTTCGTTAAATTTAACATTCCTTTCGTTTTAGGGCACAGAATGGCTTCAATCATGGTGTTGTTTGTAATCGTAACCGTTTTAATGATCAACAATCAGAAGAGCTTCGTAGATACGGCGCCGACATTAACAGCCCTGTCAGGTAAGTTTTAAGCGAACTATAAGAAGTTAGTTATGTTCAAGCATTGTCATATTATAATCGCGTTGCTTCTAATGACTGTAATTATAGGGGTTGAGATTACATTTTAATTCCGACCACAAAACTCGTCTTTGTATTGCTTTATAAATGAGAGCTAATTTAATATTGTTAATTAATGCTGCTGTGAACAAATGTACATACGGCATTTTAGAAATAACATATGATGATAAGTAAATATAGGATCGGTTAATTTCTTCGTTCATTGCCCGAATTTAAACAAACACACGTACGTAATAGGAAAGCTAAAAACAACATTCCCACATTTCCCTTACACCGTTCGCAATATTATTCTATATTCCGTCCATTCCGAATGAAATTACCAATAACTAAACAATCCTCTCTCATTTATCGTTGGGAATTGAATGGAATAAGTTAGTAGAGCTTTTCTGGCGAGGCAATTGCAATATATACTCGGATCCAACGGTGTACACATTCATTTATACTCGATCTATTGAGAGGGACAGAGAGGGAATTGAATTCCACACTAGAATTTACACGAGTCCGCTGTTTTTAAGCATAACACGCGAAGCAACTCCGTAAATATAGTTTAGTTTTATTTAACCAACCCAAAGGATATTTCTCTCTTCTCTCAGGGGGGACGATGTCGATGGAATGGATGGGAAATTATTACTACCTCTGTCCTGGTAGGTGGAAATGGAAGTGTTTTAATTTAGATGAATTAGATGGAAATTATTTCCTAATCGAATTAAACTGTCGCGTTCTATTCGATTTTATGTTCAAGGTCGTGCATTTTTGCGTGATGATTTTATCAAAATTGCATGCTGTGTTCGGTATTGATCAAAACTCGAATACTCACGCATGCAAATGATAAAAATTAATAATTTAAAGTATTTATTTAATGTTTATGCGATTTGACAGTTCTTGAAGTGTGATTTTGACGTTAGACTTTGACAATAAATCTTTGAGAACGTTTATTTTCCATGGCACACTCGATAACTTCGATGAGTTATGTGTGTATTTTTCAAAAAATCTAATTATCTCCTAAACTATTAATTTTAGGTATGAAAGATGTAGAATTGGACGCCGAAGACGACTAAGTAAAAAATATGGGGTGCCATTTGAAAAAATGAAATTATGATTTATCAAAATTTCGAAGAGTTAACGTGCCATATTAAAGTAACCACGCAATGTAAACAGCCGTTCTCGCCGCTAAAATATACTCCAACATGTTATTTAAGTATATTATGAACTTTAAATTGATATCCGAAAAATCGAGTGTTCTCTGATATTTTGAATAAATGTCTGCTAATAGCAAATTTTTCAGAAAAAATCGAATAACTACAAAATTTACCAATCAAATTGCAAAAAGTAAAGATATTCATAAAGCTTATAAATAGAGGAATCCAAATATGTAAAAATATATAGGGTGTTCCATTAAAGATAATAAAGTAGATGGCGACTTCCGGTATAACCGGAAGCACTAGGAATCTAATAATATTTTCATTGAAGAGAACATAATCGACTATATATAATTCTAAATTTTCAAATTTATATCTTGGCTAGAACGCCATAAACTTCTAATGAATGGTCTCGCTGAGACACCCTGTATATACAGTGTGGATAAAAAAGTATGGACTACCTCTAATAATTTGGTAGCCTTCAGATTTTATGGATCACACTCGAATACGTCAATTTTTTTTCAGTTTTCCACATTTTGACAAGATCATTTTGTTTTTTTTATTGACACCTGTCACACCGTCCAGGTCAACTGATATGATCTCTTTGGACTTCTTTTTGTGGAATTATTTGAAATCCAAATTTCTTTTTAAATAGACCAATAAATAATGATGATCTAAAGTATCGCATTAGAACGGAAGTACGAAGCATTTCACCATTCCACCAAATGATACAAAATGTTCAAAAAGAATTTGTTTCTAGACTTGGCCAATGCCAAGTTGTCAACGGTGGTCACTTTCAGCGTTTACTGTAATAAGTTGTTTCTATTCATGCGTGTTTTATTCTCAATATATCGTTTTAATTTTATTATTATTTTTATGATCATTTTATTGCTATTTGTTTTGTTTTATTTAATATTACGCGTTGATAATTAAAGCATCTTCAATAGTTTGCTTTTCTGTTAAATCAAAAAGAGTTATTCTTTTAGTGGGAGACAATTTAAGATAATTTTCACAATTGAATGGTCGCCATTTTGAAACGGAGCGACAGAATCGTATAAAAATCTAGGAACCATACTACATTTAAGAAAAATATCGATGACGTCATATTTTTGACAGATGTCAATAAACAAAATAATTTTGTCAAAATGTGGGAAACTGAAAATCTAAATTGACGTATTCGAGGGTTTTCCATGAAACCTGAAGGCTACCAAATTATTGGGGGTAGTCCATACTTTTTCCCACACTGTATTCAGCCAGTCAGAAAGTAGTTTAAGGATGTGTACGAACTTCACGTTGGTTTTAGGAAAAAAAGCAGTTTACGTGAAGGGGTACGATACACCTAAAGGGATGGGTGAGGAGGGGGAGGGAGAAAGCAAGTATATCGAGAAAAAATATAAACAAAATTAGGGAGTATTTTGAAATGTATTCCTAACCCATTCGTAACTTAATATCAGGTTTAATTCAAAGAAGAAAATACTTTTTTAAAATTCTTTGCCAGCATAGTTAAATGATTTTCAATAGTTATAAAAACAAATTCCACGTGCTGTTTTTCAGTCTTAAGTAAGTTTAAAACACATTCATCCACATTTGCAAACATTGCTAGGTTTCTTTGCTTTACATTTCTCCTCCACAATTCCAGTTTTCTTAAAAATGCATTAACTTTATCAGTCGTATCCAATACGTTTATCTTTGCTCCTTGGCGTTGAAGATTCAATGTATTTAATTTCTCGAATTTGTCGACCAAGTAGCTGAATTACATCAGAAATAAATCATCCCGAAACTTCCCAGCTTCCGGTCGGTTTTCTTCTTCTAAAAGGATCGCGATTTCATCTCTTAACTCATAAACACATTGCAAAAATCTTCCATGTGATAGCCATATACAGGGTTAGTAAAAAGTCACGGAACGGTCGAATAACTTTGATATTTGAAAATTATTATTTCTGAAATTTGGTATGGGGGTATAGTTAATATAAATGCATTTTATGCAATACAGTTTATAACACTTTAACCCACTGAACACCAAACAAGTTTTAACTAAAACACCGACGCGTTTCAACAGCAATGCTGTCTTTATCAAGGCGATAATAAAACTAAATTAAAATAAAATCTACAAAAACAGGTAACCTAAATGTTATGCACGCTCAATCCGATACGCATCATTAATTTCCGATTAACGAAAACAATGACGAATGTGTTGTTAAAGCTTCACCCGTTGTGACCCTCCCTTACGCTCCCTTTATCACTAAAGGTTTGAGTAAAATCTTCAAAGAGCTAGATCTCAGAATAGTTGACAGTTCTGGGATTAGTTTACGAAGTCTCATCGGTAACCCTAAAGATAAAATACAACCTCTAGAAAAGTCAGGTATTTACGAAATCAATTGTAAAGATTGTAATCAAAAATATATTGGGCAAACCAGGAGAGCAGTCTCAACTAGATTCAAAGAGCGTATGGCTAATCTTAGATTTAATAGAATTGAGAAATCGAGCGTTGCCCAACACATTTTGAAACAGATCACAACATCGATCATACGAATGTTAAATTAATTAGACAAATAAACAATTGTAAGTTTCTAAATGTTTTCGAAAGTTTAGAAATATATATAATAAGTCATGTGTAATGAATGTGACAACGGACCTATCCCGTATTCGTCATTGTTTTCGTTAATCGGAAATTAATGATGCGTATCGGATTGAGCGTGCAGAACATTTAGGTTACCTGTTTTTGTAGATTTTATTTTAATTTAGTTTTATTATCGCCTTGATAATGACAGCATTGCTGTTGAAATGCGTCGGTGTTTTAGTTAAAACTTGTTTGGTGTTTAGTGGGTTAAAGTGTTTAGTGTTCTAAAACAGTGTACGTGAAAATAAACGAATGTTGACGCGTCCTTTATTAAAATGGTTCCAATAATGTTTAAATTGATGAAAAATATGGTGCAAATTGTAAAATGAAGTTTAAAGTGTTAGAAAAATCGCGTTCTGAAGAGCTGAGAAGTTTTTTATAACCGAAAATTGCGTAAGCGTTACTTGAAGACCCTGGATATCATCATTGTTGTAATCCTACATTCTCTGGAATATCCTATCGCTTGTGATGCAACCTTATAAAGATAAGTACGCTTGAGTTTCTATCAAAGCTAAGTAGAGTAAATTTATAAAAGAATTTCAAACGCTTATCTTGTACAATAACTAGAAAAATTTATAAATATACAAGGGTTGACTGAATAGTTATAGGTTAAAATACAGGGGTAATAGATTCAGGAAAAGTTGATAGACTCAAAAAGCGCCTAATGGTATGCAATACCTTAACATTTGTTTGCACATTTGAGTGGCAGCACTGTTTTTACATTACGATAGTACAAATGGTGTCATGTGTGTCAAATGTACGTTTAATAAACTTTATTACATTTATGCCCGGTTTCTGAAACGTCAAACAGCAGTTATCTGTTTGGTATCTGGCAATTTAACAAGGACTGTCTTTGTTAAAAATCGCCAGATGCTGATCAGATAACTGCTGCTTGACGTTTCAGAAACCTATAGGTTATGGGCCCAGAAGCATTGTATGTAGAACGTGTTAATGAGAACGAGATAAAGTAAGAAAAGCAGTAAAGCGTATTATTCGTTGGTGTTGTTTGCGATTACACGTATCGAAGATTTCGATCAACATGGCTGTGGCTATCACGAGTAATCACGTAGTAAACGTGAAACCATTTGATGGAACGGCTTTATCGAATTGGGAGTTCTGAGTGAGGCTGATCTTGGAGCAAGCTGGAGTGCTGGAGGTTCTAGAAACAGACCCGCCCACGGATGCAGAAAAATTGCGGTAAAATGTAAGGGTTCTGATGTCAAAGCTCGAAATACTAGATACTAGAAATGATAAAAACAAAAGATACAGCTAAAGAAATAAAAGGTATTTCTACGCAGGTACAGCTGCAAAAGAAAGTAAGAAGCTTAAAATACAATGAGGGTACAACCCTAAATATATTCTTAACAGAATTTGAACGAACAATATTTGAACTTAGTAGTGCAGGAGGAAAAAAGTTTGATAGCAACTCTTGTCATCTATGCTAGAGTCATATCAAGCTGTTACTACAGCCATCGATATTATGTTTTGCCAGGATGAAACTAAAATAACCATGGATTTTGTAAAGAATAAACTTCTGATGGAAGAGTCGAGACAAGCAAAATTGAAACCAACTCAAAAGATGCAGTTTTTACTGGTTACAAGAAAAAATGGAATAGAAAAGGTGTTCGTAAAGAAAGAAAACATTTCCCTTTAAGTGTCATGGATGTGGTGTCGTGGAACACAAGAAATCTGAATGTCCAAAAGATGCAGAAAAGTAATTTTAAAGCAAAAGTAGCGGAGAATGTTGAAGAAGAATTCGGTAAGTATAACAGAAGAGTTTACAGAAGTAAAGTTCATAATCGATAGTGGGGCAACTAACCACTTAGTAAACAGAAATACAGGAGTTTTCTTAAGAAACAAAAAGGATATAAATTGTGCTATAAGAGTTGCCAAGGTAACTTAGAAGTAATATTAGTAAATGGCAAGAATGTATGTATGAAAAATGTATGGATAATTTGTTATCCGTAAGAAAACTTGAAGAGAAACGATTTAAAATCTTATTTCAAAATAAAGAGGTTCTGGTTATTAGGAACGAGGAACCTTTATGTCCTGTCATTGAGGATTTCACACAACGATGATGATACTGCCTATATGACTACAACAGAGAACATGTTGCTGCATAGTAGAACGGGGCACTCATCGTACTAACCAGCGCCTGGTGTGTGTGAGGTTTGCCTTCAAGGAAAGCAAGCAAGGCAGCTGTTTAGGAGCATTGAAGATGAAAAAAAGTTCAAATACAAAAGTTCAATACTAAAATAGAAAAATTAGACAAATCACGTTGGAGTGGAGCAGTGAGAACTGCTGACTAGTGTCTTACCAAAAACACAACCCCCGTTCAAATTTGGTATCGTCAAAAACCCAACATGAACAAAATAAAACTGTTTGGTTCAGTTGCATACAACCTTATTCCAAAAGAAGATAGAAAGACGAAACTTGACTCACACTCTCAAAAATTGGTGATGGTTGGTTACACCGATAATGGGTACAGGCTGTGGGATGAAACAAATGACTTATTTCAGAAATATTGTGTTTGATTAAACAAGTGATAGTAATGTGGAGAGTGAAGTACCAGACAGAAAAAGATATAGGAAAAGATGAAATAGAAAGTACTGAAAACAGAGGAGATTTAAATAAAACTATTAGAAAAGAAGATGAAATAATAAATATAAGAACAAGTGTTAGGAGCAGAGGATTGCCTAAGAGATTAAAAATGACTATGAACTAAATTTGGAGGAATTTGAAGCGGATTTTTCTTTGCAGAATTGTCAACTGGATGCCTAATTTCTGACGTACCAGGATCATTTAAGGAAGCCTTGAAGGATGTTGATTGGAAAGAAGTTGTGAATCAAGAACTAAACTCTCTAAATGAAAATTGTACCTGGGAATTGATACCTACACCCCAAGATCAAGAAGTGGATTTTTCCGTCAAAAAATAATGTTTGCACATTCGAGTGGCAGCACTGTTTTTATATTACGACAGTACAAGTGGTGTCAAATAAACGTAGTTTGGTTCGTACAGGTCGGCGTCGTATAAAAGCGACTCAATTAAAAAAAAAACTCACACACTCAAACACATTTTACGTGACAACAGCTTCTGGGAAAATGTCGTCTTTAGCGACGAAAAAGGTCGATGTCTATTTCCGACACTTCGGGAAGTGCCGCCATCTTGAATATATTTTTTAGTGACTAGAGAACAAATCATTGTTTTTAAATCCTAATTGCCGTTTTTTTTTCCGGGAGTTAGTTTTAAAAGTATTCTAAACTCAACAGAGATCACTTCCTTTTACGACCGGTAAAGAGTCCAATGACATTTAAACTTGGCGACCTTATAATATCCTTCCTTCCGTGGGAAACGCGTATACATCCATCTCGTTCCCGCCTCAACCTCATTCCAGCTCGTTAAAAATCGTGAAATTTTAACGTTGTAATAAAGCACCAAGTTTGCGGAAACAACGTATTAATAATGGCGTAATCTTGCGAATAATGCAAGCGTGCGGAAAAGAATTATTGCCTGAGTTTACGAAGAGAAAGCGTAAACGTAAAAAAGAAACGTATGTCGAAGAACATTAAAATTAGGGTTTTTAGTGGTTGCCTCTTGAAAAAAAAAAAAAAAGGAGAGAGTGGAAATATTGTAATAGAGTTAGTTACCTATCAAACGAGCGAACAACATGTTTATCTATAATTATACGCTGCGCTGTAATAACTTTCCCAATCTCTATTTCCTGAATACCTAAAATACTATTAATACCTTTTGGGCTGGAACTACACAAGAAGCGCTCTAGGGTATTATATAACTTGTATTAAGTTTCACCGGAGTTATAATACAATAAGACGACGACAATCCATCCAAGAAATGCTTCTAAACAGGCTAACAAGGTACCAACTTGGTACTACTGTTAATAACACATAAGTAAATGGAATTGTTTTTTTAGCGTTCACATCAAACTACATCCTTCGAAATCGTGCATTAAATTAGATTTGAATTAATTCATCTCTAACATAAAGGACATCCCCTACAGTCAGCCGGTCGTTAATTATTTTCACTGAAATGCTGTAGTTGAAAATTCGTTCAAAGTAATTAAGACAAACTTTATAAAACTCCAGAACATCCTTTGTTCAAACTTTATAGGTATACCTTTGCTTGTCGCGAAGTGGGCTTTGGAAATTTTAATGAATCAATATTGGTGTTTAAAGGAGATGAAGGTATATTCTAACTGAAAGTGGGGTAGCAAAAGAGGAAGTTTTAAGGGTGTAAAAATAGGATTAAATTTAATTCGAATTTTTTTTTGATATATGATGTTGCCATTTTCTTTTAAATAATTCGAAGAGGATTACCTAAAAGTACCATAACCTACCTAAAGATACCATATTATATCACTTCTTGAGCAGTTCTCAGTTCATGAACTGATGACTTTTTCTTGTTTAAAAATTTGAGGGCGGTTTAACTTCTTAAGGTCGAAAGTCTGTTTCTTCTCATTCTTCACCTTCTTTGGTTTTGACCTTTCTTTAAGCAATAGTTATGCAAACACTAAATAAGTTTACGGTAATTTCTGGATTAAAGACATGGCATGACTGTATTCACCCTTGCCATAGCGTGCCAGGCAAGACATGTTTCCAAATAATCAAGATATCTAAGAAACGATTGAAAATAGGTATAGGGAAATTTGACTTTAGATTAGATTAGGTTAGGGGGATGGGTATTCGCAGTTTTTTTCAGAAGCCTAGACTCAGAATTTACACAATCGTGCTACTTGGCAAGCGTAAGCTTCTTAGAATTAGAAAACTCAACTACTTGTTCACAGGCAATTATCGACACTCTTAAACAGTATGAAATAAATTACAATTAAGTTTCAGACTCAGCACATTACATGAGTGCTTGTTTTAAGATGTTAAAGGTACTTATTGGTGAGGATATTCTGTACTATCAGTGTTGGGCCTATAAAATAAACCTAGTCGGAGATGTTTTCATGAAAGAATTCAAAGAACTCAATTCCAAAGCCCCCAATTGCGTGAGAAACTATATCCTAATCCAATCATAACACGATGGAATTCCTCGCATTTTTCAAATAATATGAGGGTAGCAAGTCGAGCACTACTTTTGTGATAGACTATTTTGAGAAAGATTATTTATTTTTATATCAGAATTCTGTCGTGTTTTTTTTTAATGTGTGGTGGGTGCTTAGTTGCAGTGACTCCGTAAGCTGTATTACTTGTCTGGCTATGACTGCAACTCTTGCGGTGTAGTTTAGTGTGTGTAAGTTGTGTTTAAATGGCTTTGTGACAGCATCATATCGCCTTTTGTGATGCCGCGCTGTTAATCACTTTGCTCCCAACAGCGAATGGCAAGTCGATCCGGGATTAAACTCTCTGAAAAAATGTCACCGTCCCTCCAGAGAATTGAACCCCGGCACCTATCGTCCTCTCACAACAATAGTCAGCCGCCTAACCACTGCGGCCATCGACCCCCCTTAATGAATTTAATTAATAACTTTTCAAAATATCGATACGGGCATATGTTGTGGACCAAACTAAAGGAGCTTGAGCAATGTTTATCTCGATAAAGCGCAGAATATTTCAACGAAAAAATCGAAGATAAAGATGGAAAATGGCGAAACTTGCATGCCTTTGAAATCGATCTTTTAAGTTTCAACTGAAAAAAGTCTGAGGCTTTCAAACACATCGCCAGTTTGTTTCATCCTACTGTGGCCGGAGCTGTGCAAACTTTGTGCTTAAAGGTTTTTCGAAGATACCTTTCTTTAAAGACATATCTCGCGATGAGCTATTTGATGGCTATTACCATTTTCATCAATTGCTAAGGAATGCAATCAATACTGCAGACAAAATTGAGGTGACCCAATTATCGTGGGTGACAATAACTTCTCATGCTACTTTTTCAAAGGTTGCTCTACAAAGCGTTTGGAGTCCCGTCAACAGCGTTGATGTGGAACGCTTTTTAAGCTCTTATAATCTTGTGGTAACCGACGTACAAGAATGTCAGAAGAAAACATTGAGACCTCCAGCATGCTGACTTTTAATTAATATTTTAAACCTTGAGGTGATACCTGAGAGGGCCGTGGCCAGTGAATAAAGCCGTGATGGTGCTAAGGTCTCTTTCATTGAGATTCAGCAGAAATTTGGCCTTAGTGGCTGAAAAAACTGTCTTAGTTTTGGGAGATTTTTTGATTAGTCTCCCACTGTTGAAGATGAGCTCTTATGTGGCTTTTAGTAAGGCCACAAAACGGTTCTGGTCCAATAAATCGAGATTCCGCTCCTTTCTTAGCAATACCTTAGCAATCTAGTTCCCTTCGCACCCCCAGTGTCCTGGTACCCACATCAGTGTAACTGTGTCTCAGCAGATAGTCCTAGGTTAGCCTCGACTCAAAAGTATATGTCCCTAGAGCCTTTAGCGCTGCTTGAGTGTCTGAGGAAATGTAAATTCGTGCACCTTAGTAAAGTCTTTTCAAACTTTCTTGGGCACATTATTCAATGGCATGTATTTCTGCCTGAAAAATTATTGGGCTTGTATCCAAGGCCACCAAGAAATCTCAGCCTATAGGTACCTATTCCCACTTCTGTCTTTGTTTTGTCAACCTAGTCAAACCTATATAAGTATCACTAAGCTTTTAGATTCGCCAACTCTCCCAATTCTTGTAGAATTTGGAAATGGCTCACTAGATCTCCTGACTTGAAGATCATGTTCCGTTCTAGTCGTGATACGATTTTGCATTACAGAATCTTGACTAACCCGGGAGTTCAAAGATTCAGAATTCTAAGTTTTTCCAACCATGGAAATCTTTAACGAACAGCTACCGCAAGAAAAGTATTTTAGCTGCTACCTGAACTTTCGGTTAATTAACTTTGATATAACTATTGTAGAACTCCTGACGAAGTAATATACCTACGTATTACGAAATATTGAGTAAACAGAATTGAATTTTTTTATTGAAAAACAAACTAATAAACTTTCGCATATTAAAGAAGTACGGTCGCTGTTTAAACATTTTAGCTTAGACTGTAAGATTTATACAGATTTTTATTTTTTAATCAAATTTATACAAGAAACTGTACAAACAGTGTAGGTACACAATTATTTCTCCAACAAACTTCAACTACCCGAAGGAGGTGAAAGAGGATCTCTTTAGGGGTTGAATTAGAAAAACGCCTTGAAGAAAGAACTTGTTTCATTAATTTTGTCAAAAAAAATTTGGCCAGAAAAATTACTTTTTTTTTTTTTTGCAATTTTGCATGCACAAACTTTGTCACCCCCTCTCCTTCTTTCCCCCTTCAACCACTGAGGGGTTGAATTAAAAATAAACGTTGATTAATTAGTACCAAGTTTCAAATAAATTTAACCATAACAAGATATATTTTTAATTTTTTTATATACCTACACAATTTACCACCCCCTTTCACGTTTTTTCACCCTCCTTAGAGGTTACCGTTAAAAAAAAGCGAAAATATGTGTTTCAGGAACTGCGCTAAAGAACATTAGTATATTATTTTGGATTCAGAGTTTTCTACCCTCTTAGAGGTGGAATTTCCAAATTTGAAATTTCAACCCTTAGCGGTGGACGTGTCGATCGCGACAAAACTTTATAAACTGTACAAATCATGCACCTATGGTGGGTGCTTGGATTAGTCACGAACAAAATAGGCTCAAGAACTTGAAAACTGTAACAACTAGAATAGTGCTCTCCCAGACTTTTTTGTAGAAAATGTCATGCTCTTTATATCTTATACGGTTAAAACTAGATTCGCAGACGTAGCCTTAACGACAGAAGATATAAAAAAACTTTTAAGACTTTTTTATAGAGCATGAAATCTTCTCCAAAAAAAGTCTGGGAAAAGAATTATTCTAACTGTTGTGGTTTTAAGTTATCGAGCTAATTCTGTTCGTGATTAACTTGAGCCCTGACCATAGATGCACGATTTCTACTGTATACACATACCCATATATAAATAATTAATGAGATTACGTCCTTTTTTTATATCAAAATCTATGTAGTAGGTGGGTAAACGTTCAATATTAAATATACCTGTGCGTAAATGCCAACCAATCGAATACTAAATCAAAACCAAACAAGAGGTACATATGTACATATATACACATACATACATATATGTACTTTAGCGTCCAAAGCGACAATAGGAACGCAATTTCGACAGTATATTGTTTTCGATTCTGAAAAGAAAAGCTGGGGTGCGACGCAGCGTAGGCGTTCGGAGATGCTCCTCGTCTAACTGATTGATTCGCCTCTGAAATCGTATACGACGCGACGTTGAAAAACAAGTTCGGACTTGTTAGTCCCACACCGAATAACCGCGACTCGTGTCCGTGACAAGATAGAGTGGGCGAGCATTGATATATGGAACGATAACGTGCCTGTTCTGGAATTATGTAGAATGAAAAATGCGTTGATGGTGTGAGAAAATATTCAAACCTTATCGTCTATTATTGGCTATTTCTGTCGTGTATTATTATTGGTTTAAGGACAAAAATGTATGTTACGTTTTTTTATCTAAATATACGATAATTTAAAGTCATCATAAGTAAAATCAAAAGTTTATCTTGTGCTGCAAACCAGACCCCTACAGCTTCTAGAATGAAGAATGAAGATTGAAGCTTGCAATCTAATTTTTCACGATCCTGTATGTACATATGTAGGGGAGAGTGGGTCTGGTTTTCTAGATGTGTAAAATTTAATACTAATCCTTTCACTGATATTTACTGACCAACTATAATTTGAACTTTCTTTGTATAATGTACTCCAAAATTAATCCCAAAAAGTAAAATTAAAATAGTTATGATTTGCTTTTTCAAGAGTGTTTTTGTGTTATAGTGGCCCAACATGTGGGGTTTTAATGAGGCAGTAGATTAAAACGATTTTCGGCTTCCTTTCGACTGGATCAAGCCATAACTCTTTTGTATAAACCTCAATTTCATCATCCAGTTTATCGTTCGTTTCATGGGCACTGAATTCTTCCTCTTCTGATTCAGACGAATGCAGTTCTTTTTTATTTCCCTTTTCTTAAACAGCATCTTTAGACTTTGCGCGGACTCTCTGCTTAATTTTTCTTCTTTCTTTTCCGGAGTAGCAATATGACAACCACGCAATGTAAACAGCCGTTCTCGCCGCTAAAATATACTCCAACATATTATTTAAGTATATTATGAACTTTAAATTGATATCGAAAAATCGAGTGTTCTCTGATATTTTGAATAAATGTCTGCTAATAGCAAATTTTTTCAGAAAAAATCGAATAACTACAAAATTTACCAATCAAATTGCAAAAAGTAAAGATATTCATAAAGCTTATAAATAGAGGAATCCAAATATGTAAAAAATATATAGGGTGTTCCATTAAAGATAATAAAGTAGATGGCGACTTCGGTATAACCGGAAAGCTACTATGAAATCTAATAATATTTTCATTGAAGAGAACATAATCGACTATATATAATTCTAAATTTTCAAATTTATATCTTGGCTAGAACGCCATAAACTTCTAATGAATGGTCTCGCTGAGACACCCTGTATATACAGTGTGGATAAAAAGTATGGACTACCTCTAATAATTTGGTAGCCTTCAGATTTTATGGATCACACTCGAATACGTCAATTTTTTTTCAGTTTTCCACATTTTGACAAGATCATTTTGTTTTTTATTGACACCTGTCACACCGTCCAGGTCAACTGATATGATCTCTTTGGACTTCTTTTTGTGGAATTATTTGAAATCCAAATTTCTTTTTAAATAAACCAATAAATAATGATGATCTAAAGTATCGCATTAGAACGGAAGTACGAAGCATTTCACCATTCCACCAAATGATACAAAATGTTCAAAAGAATTTGTTTCTAGACTTGGCCAATGCCAAGTTGTCAACAGTGATCACTTTCAGCGTTTACTGTAATAAGTTGTTTCTATTCATGCGTGTTTTATTCTCAATATATCGTTTTAATTTTATTATTATTTTTATGATCATTTTATTGCTATTTGTTTTGTTTTATTTAATATTACGCGTTGATAATTAAAGCATCTTCAATAGTTTGCTTTTCTGTTAAATCAAAAAGAGTTATTCTTTTTAGTGGGAGACAATTTAAGATAATTTTCACAATTGAATGGTCGCCATTTTGAAACGGAGCGACAGAATCGTATAAAAATCTAGGAACCATACTACATTTAAGAAAAATATCGATGACGTCATATTTTTGACAGATGTCAATAAACAAAATAATTTTGTCAAAATGTGGGAAACTGAAAATCTAAATTGACGTATTCGAGGTTTTCCATGAAACCTGAAGGCTACCAAATTATTGGGGGGTAGTCCATACTTTTTTCCACACTGTATTCAGCCAGTCAGAAAGTAGTTTAAGGATGTGTACGAACTTCACGTTGGTTTTAGGAAAAAAAGCAGTTTACGTGAAGGGGGTACGATACACCTAAAGGGATGGGTGAGGAGGGGAGGAGGGAGAAAGCAAGTATATCGAGAAAAAATATAAACAAAATTAGGGAAAGTATTTTGAAATGTATTCCTAACCCATTCGTAACTTAATATCAGGTTTAATTCAAAGAAGAAAATACTTTTTAAAATTCTTTGCCAGCATAGTTAAATGATTTTCAATAGTTATAAAAACAAATTCCACGTGCTGTTTTTCAGTCTTAAGTAAGTTTAAAACACATTCATCCACATTTGCAAACATTGCTAGGTTTCTTTGCTTTACATTTCTCCTCCACAATTCCAGTTTTCTTAAAAATGCATTAACTTTATCAGTCGTATCCAATACGTTTATCTTTGCTCCTTGGAGTTGAAGATTCAATGTATTTAATTTCTCGAATTTGTCGACCAAGTAGCTGAATTTCATCAGAAATAAATCATCCCGAAACTTCCCAGCTTCCGGTCGGTTTTCTTCTTCTAAAAGGATCGCGATTTCATCTCTTAACTCATAAACACATTGCAAAAATCTTCCATGTGATAGCCATATACAGGGTTAGTAAAAAGTCACGGAACGGTCGAATAACTTTGATATTTGAAAATTATTATTTCTGAAATTTGGTATGGGGGTATAGTTAATATAAATGCATTTTATGCAATACAGTTTATAACACTTTAACCCACTGAACACCAAACAAGTTTTAACTAAAACACCGACGCGTTTCAACAGCAATGCTGTCTTTATCAAGGCGATAATAAAACTAAATTAAAATAAAATCTACAAAAACAGGTAACCTAAATGTTATGCACGCTCAATCCGATACGCATCATTAATTTCCGATTAACGAAAACAATGACGAATGTGTTGTTAAAGCTTCACCCGTTGTGACCCTCCCTTACGCTCCCTTTATCACTAAAGGTTTGAGTAAAATCTTCAAAGAGCTAGATCTCAGAATAGTTGACAGTTCTGGGATTAGTTTACGAAGTCTCATCGGTAACCCTAAAGATAAAATACAACCTCTAGAAAAGTCAGGTATTTACGAAATCAATTGTAAAGATTGTAATCAAAAATATATTGGGCAAACCAGGAGAGCAGTCTCAACTAGATTCAAAGAGCATATGGCTAATCTTAGATTTAATAGAATTGAGAAATCGAGCGTTGCCCAACACATTTTTGAAACAGATCACAACATCGATCAAACGAATGTTAAATTAATTAGACAAATAAACAATTGTAAGTTTCTAAATGTTTTCGAAAGTTTAGAAATATATATAATAAGTCATGTGTAATGAATGTGACAACGGACCTATCCCGTATTCGTCATTGTTTTCGTTAATCGGAAATTAATGATGCGTATCGGATTGAGCGTGCAGAACATTTAGGTTACCTGTTTTTGTAGATTTTATTTTAATTTAGTTTTATTATCGCCTTGATAATGACAGCATTGCTGTTGAAATGCGTCGGTGTTTTAGTTAAAACTTGTTTGGTGTTTAAAAGTGTTTAGTGTTCTAAAACAGTGTAAAAATAAACGAATGTTGACCTTTATTAAAATGGTTCCAATAATGTTTAAATTGATGAAAAATATGGTGCAAATTGTAAATGAAGTTTAAAGTGTTAGAAAAATCGCGTTCTGAAGAGCTGAGAAGTTTTTTATAACCGAAAATTGCGTAAGCGTTACTTGAAGACCCTGGATATCATCATTGTTGTAATCCTACATTCTCTGGAATATCCTATCGCTTGTGATGCAACCTTATAAAGATAAGTACGCTTGAGTTTCTATCAAAGCTAAGTAGAGTAAATTTATAAAAGAATTTCAAACGCTTATCTTGTACAATAACTAGAAAAATTTATAAATATACAAGGGTTGACTGAATAGTTATAGGTTAAAATACAGGGGTAATAGATTCAGGAAAAGTTGATAGACTCAAAAAGCGCCTAATGGTATGCAATACCTTAACATTTGTTTGCACATTTGAGTGGCAGCACTGTTTTTACATTACGATAGTACAAATGGTGTCATGTGTGTCAAATGTACGTTTAATAAACTTTATTACATTTATGCCCGGTTTCTGAAACGTCAAACAGCAGTTATCTGTTTGGTATCTGGCAATTTAACAAGGACTGTCTTTGTTAAAAAATCGCCAGATGCTGATCAGATAACTGCTGCTTGACGTTTCAGAAACCTATAGGTTATGGGCCCAGAAGCATTGTATGTAGAACGTGTTAATGAGAACGAGATAAAGTAAGAAAAGCAGTAAAGCGTATTATTCGTTGGTGTTGTTTGCGATTACACGTATCGAAGATTTCGATCAACATGGCTGTGGCTATCACGAGTAATCACGTAGTAAACGTGAAACCATTTGATGGAACGGCTTTATCGAATTGGGAGTTCTGAGTGAGGCTGATCTTGGAGCAAGCTGGAGTGCTGGAGGTTCTAGAAACAGACCCGCCCACGGATGCAGAAAAATTGCGGTAAAATGTAAGGGTTCTGATGTCAAAGCTCGAAATACTAGATACTAGAAATGATAAAAACAAAAGATACAGCTAAAGAAATAAAAGGTATTTCTACGCAGGTACAGCTGCAAAAGAAAGTAAGAAGCTTAAAATACAATGAGGGTACAACCCTAAATATATTCTTAACAGAATTTGAACGAACAATATTTGAACTTAGTAGTGCAGGAGGAAAAAGTTTGATAGCAACTCTTGTCATCTATGCTAGAGTCATATCAAGCTGTTACTACAGCCATCGATATTATGTTTTGCCAGGATGAAACTAAAATAACCATGGATTTTGTAAAGAATAAACTTCTGATGGAAGAGTCGAGACAAGCAAAATTGAAACCAACTCAAAAGATGCAGTTTTTACTGGTTACAAGAAAAATGGAATAGAAAAGGTGTTCGTAAAGAAAGAAAACATTTCCCTTTAAGTGTCATGGATGTGGTGTCGTGGAACACAAGAAATCTGAATGTCCAAAGATGCAGAAAAGTAATTTTAAAGCAAAAGTAGCGGAGAATGTTGAAGAAGAATTCGGTAAGTATAACAGAAGAGTTTACAGAAGTAAAGTTCATAATCGATAGTGGGGCAACTAACCACTTAGTAAACAGAAATACAGGAGTTTTCTTAAGAAACAAAAAGGATATAAATTGTGCTATAAGAGTTGCCAAGGTAACTTAGAAGTAATATTAGTAAATGGCAAGAATGTATGTATGAAAAATGTATGGATAATTTGTTATCCGTAAGAAAACTTGAAGAGAAACGATTTAAAATCTTATTTCAAAATAAAGAGGTTCTGGTTATTAGGAACGAGGAACCTTTATGTCCTGTCATTGAGGATTTCACACAACGATGATGATACTGCCTATGACTACAACAGAGAACATGTTGCTGCATAGTAGAACGGGGCACTCATCGTACTAACCAGCGCCTGGTGTGTGTGAGGTTTGCCTTCAAGGAAAGCAAGCAAGGCAGCTGTTTAGGAGCATTGAAGATGAAAAAAAGTTCAAATACAAAAGTTCAATACTAAAATAGAAAAATTAGACAAATCACGTTGGAGTGAAGCAGTGAGAACTGCTGACCAGTGTCTTACCAAAAAACACAACCCCCGTTCAAATTTGGTATCGTCAAAAACCCAACATGAACAAAATAAAACTGTTTGGTTCAGTTGCATACAACCTTATTCCAAAAGAAGATAGAAAGACGAAACTTGACTCACACTCTCAAAAATTGGTGATGGTTGGTTACACCGATAATGGGTACAGGCTGTGGGATGAAACAAATGACTTATTTCAGAAATATTGTGTTTGATTAAACAAGTGATAGTAATGTGGAGAGTGAAGTACCAGACAGAAAAAGATATAGGAAAAGATGAAAAAGAAAGTACTGAAAACAGAGGAGATTTAAATAAAACTATTAGAAAAGAAGATGAAATAATAAATATAAGAACAAGTGTTAGGAGCAGAGGATTGCCTAAGAGATTAAAAATGACTATGAACTAAATTTGGAGGAATTTGAAGCGGATTTTTCTTTGCAGAATTGTCAACTGGATGCCTAATTTCTGACGTACCAGGATCATTTAAGGAAGCCTTGAAGGATGTTGATTGGAAAGAAGTTGTGAATCAAGAACTAAACTCTCTAAATGAAAATTGTACCTGGGAATTGATACCTACACCCCAAGATCAAGAAGTGGATTTTTCCGTCAAAAAATAATGTTTGCACATTCGAGTGGCAGCACTGTTTTTATATTACGACAGTACAAGTGGTGTCAAATAAACGTAGTTTGGTTCGTACAGGTCGGCGTCGTATAAAAGCGACTCAATTAAAAAAAAAACTCACATTAACAGGCATAAATAAAGTATAGTAGGATTTGCAAAAACACATTTTACGTGACAACAGCTTCTGGGAAAATGTCGTCTTTAGCGACGAAAAAGGTCGATGTCTATTTCCGACACTTCGGGAAGTGCCGCCATCTTGAATATATTTTTTAGTGACTAGAGAACAAATCATTGTTTTTAAATCCTAATTGCCGTTTTTTTTTCCGGGAGTTAGTTTTAAAAGTATTCTAAACTCAACAGAGATCACTTCCTTTTACGACCGGTAAAGAGTCCAATGACATTTAAACTTGGCGACCTTATAATATCCTTCCTTCCCGTGGGAAACGCGTATACATCCATCTCGTTCCCGCCTCAACCTCATTCCAGCTCGTTAAAAATCGTGAAATTTTAACGTTGTAATAAAGCACCAAGTTTGCGGAAACAACGTATTAATAATGGCGTAATCTTGCGAATAATGCAAGCGTGCGGAAAAGAATTATTGCCTGAGTTTACGAAGAGAAAGCGTAAACGTAAAAAAGAAACGTATGTCGAAGAACATTAAAATTAGGGTTTTTAGTGGTTGCCTCTTGAAAAAAAAAAAGGAGAGGAGTGGAAATATTGTAATAGAGTTAGTTACCTATCAAACGAGCGAACAACATGTTTATCTATAATTATACGCTGCGCTGTAATAACTTTCCCAATCTCTATTTCCTGAATACCTAAAATACTATTAATACCTTTTTGGGCTGGAACTACACAAGAAGCGCTCTAGGGTATTATATAACTTGTATTAAGTTTCACCGGAGTTATAATACAATAAGACGACGACAATCCATCCAAGAAATGCTTCTAAACAGGCTAACAAGGTACCAACTTGGTACTACTGTTAATAACACATAAGTAAATGGAATTGTTTTTTTAGCGTTCACATCAAACTACATCCTTCGAAATCGTGCATTAAATTAGATTTGAATTAATTCATCTCTAACATAAAGGACATCCCCTACAGTCAGCCGGTCGTTAATTATTTTCACTGAAATGCTGTAGTTGAAAATTCGTTCAAAGTAATTAAGACAAACTTTATAAAACTCCAGAACATCCTTTGTTCAAACTTTATAGGTATACCTTTGCTTGTCGCGAAGTGGGCTTTGGAAATTTTAATGAATCAATATTGGTGTTTAAAGGGAGATGAAGGTATATTCTAACTGAAAGTGGGGTAGCAAAAGAGGAAGTTTTAAGGGTGTAAAAATAGGATTAAATTTAATTCGAATTTTTTTTTGATATATGATGTTGCCATTTTCTTTTAAATAATTCGAAGAGGATTACCTAAAAGTACCATAACCTACCTAAAGATACCATATTATATCACTTCTTGAGCAGTTCTCAGTTCATGAACTGATGACTTTTTCTTGTTTAAAAATTTGAGGGCGGTTTAACTTCTTAAGGTCGAAAGTCTGTTTCTTCTCATTCTTCACCTTCTTTAGTTTTGACCTTTCTTTAAGCAATAATTATGCAAACACTAAATAAGTTTACGGTAATTTCTGGATTAAAGACATGGCATGACTGTATTCACCCTTGCCATCGCGTGCCAGGCAAGACATGTTTCAAAATAATCAAGATATCTAAGAAACGATTGAAAATAGGTATAGGGAAACTGGATGGAAGACTTTAAATTTGACTTAGATTAGATTAGGGGGATGGGTATTCGCAGTTTTTTTCAGAAGCCTAGACTCAGAATTTACACAATCGTGCTACTTGGCAAGCGTAAGCTTCTTAGAATTAGAAAACTCAACTACTTGTTCACAGGCAATTATCGACACTCTTAAACAGTATGAAATAAATTACAATTAAGTTTCAGACTCAGCACATTACATGAGTGCTTGTTTTAAGATGTTAAAGGTACTTATTGGTGAGGATATTCTGTACTACCAGTGTTGGGCCTATAAAATAAACCTAGTCGGAGATGTTTTCATGAAAGAATTCAAAGAACTCAATTCCAAAGCCCCCCAATTGCGTGAGAAACTATATCCTAATCCAATCATAACACGATGGAATTCCTCGCATTTTTCAAATAATATGAGGGTAGCAAGTCGAGCACTACTTTTGTGATAGACTATTTTGAGAAAGATTATTTATTTTTATATCAGAATTCTGTCCTGTTTTTTTTTTTTAATGTGTGGTGGGTGCTTAGTTGCAGTGACTCCGTAAGCTGTATTACTTGTCTGGCTATCACTGCAACTCTTGCGGTGTAGTTTAGTGTGTGTAAGTTGTGTTTAAATGGCTTTGTGACAGCATCATATCGCCTTTTGTGATGCCGCGCTGTTAATCACTTTGCTCCCAACAGCGAATGGCAAGTCGATCCGGGATTAAACTCTCTGAAAAAATGTCACCGTCCCTCCAGAGAATTGAACCCCGGCACCTATCGTCCTCTCACAACAATAGTCAGCCGCCTAACCACTGCGGCCATCGACCCCCTTAATGAATTTAATTAATAACTTTTCAAAATATCGATACGGGCATATGTTGTGGACCAAACTAAAGGAGCTTGAGCAATGTTTATCTCGATAAAGCGCAGAATATTTCAACGAAAAAATCGAAGATAAAGATGGAAAATGGCGAAACTTGCATGCCTTTGAAATCGATCTTTCAAGTTTCAACTGAAAAAAAAGTCTGAGGCTTTCAAACACATCGCCAGTTTGTTTCATCCTACTGTGGCCGGAGCTGTGCAAACTTTGTGCTTAAAGGTTTTTCGAAGATACCTTTCTTTAAAGACATATCTCGCGATGAGCTATTTGATGGCTATTACCATTTTCATCAATTGCTAAGGAATGCAATCAATACTGCAGACAAAATTGAGGTGACCCAATTATTGTGGGTGACAATAACTTCCCATGCTACTTTTTCAAAGGTTGCTCTGCAAAGCGTTTGGAGTCCCGTCAACAGCTTTGATGTCGAACGCTTTTTAAGCTCTTATAATCTTGTGGTAACCGACGTACAAGAATGTCAGAAGAAAACATTGAGACCTCCAGCATGCTGACTTTTAATTAATATTTTAAACCTTGAGGTGATACCTGAGAGGGCCGTGGCCAGTGAATAAAGCCGTGATGGTGCTAAGGTCTCTTTCATTGAGATTCAGCAGAAATTTGGCCTTAGTGGCTGAAAAAACTGTCTTAGTTTTGGGAGATTTTTTGATTAGTCTCCCACTGTTGAAGATGAGCTCTTATGTGGCTTTTAGTAAGGCCACAAAACGGTTCTGGTCCAATAAATCGAGATTCCGCTCCTTTCTTAGCAATACCTTAGCAATCTAGTTCCCTTCGCACCCCCAGTGTCCTGGTACCCACATCAGTGTAACTGTGTCTCAGCAGATAGTCCTAGGTTAGCCTCGACTCAAAAGTATATGTCCCTAGAGCCTTTAGCGCTGCTTGAGTGTCTGAGGAAATGTAAATTCGTGCACCTTAGTAAAGTCTTTTCAAACTTTCTTGGGCACATTATTCAATGGCATGTATTTCTGCCTGAAAAATTATTGGGCTTGTATCCAAGGCCACCAAGAAATCTCAGCCTATAGGTACCTATTCCCACTTCTGTCTTTGTTTTGTCAACCTAGTCAAACCTATATAAGTATCACTAAGCTTTTAGATTCGCCAACTCTCCCAATTCTTGTAGAATTTGAAGATGGCTCACTAGATCTCCTGATTTGCAGATCATGTTCCGTTCTAGTCGTGATACGATTTTGCATTACAGAATCTTGACTAACCCGGGAGTTCAAAGATTCAGAATTCTAAGTTTTTCCAACCATGGAAATCTTTAACGAACAGCTACCGCAAGAAAAGTATTTTAGCTGCTACCTGAACTTTCGGTTAATTAACTTTGATATAACTATTGTAGAACTCCTGACGAAGTAATATACCTACGTATTACGAAATATTGAGTAAACAGAATTGAATTTTTTTATTGAAAAACAAACTAATAAACTTTCGCATATTAAAGAAGTACGGTTTAAACATGTTTAAACATTTTAGCTTAGACTGTAAGATTTATACAGATTTTTTATTTTAATCAAATTTATACAAGAAACTGTACAAACAGTGTAGGTACACAATTATTTCTCCAACAAACTTCAACTACCCAAAGGAGGTGAAAGAGGGATCTCTTTAGGGGTTGAATTAGAAAAACGCCTTGAAGAAAGAACTTGTTTCATTAATTTTGTCAAAAAGTAAATTTGGCCAGAAAAATTACTTTTTTTTTGCAATTTTTGCATGCACAAACTTTGTCACCCCCTCTCCTTCTTTCCCCCCTTCAACCACTGAGGGGTTGAATTAAAAATAAACGTTGATTAATTAGTACCAAGTTTCAAATAAATTTAACCATAACAAGATATATTTTTAATTTTTTTATATACCTACACAATTTACCACCCCCTTTCACGTTTTTTTCACCCCTCCTTAGAGGTTACCGTTAAAAAAAAAGCGAAAATATGTGTTTCAGGAACTGCGCTAAAGAACATTAGTATATTATTTTCGATTCAGAGTTTTCTACCCTCTTAGAGGTGGAATTTCCAAATTTGAAATTTCAACCCTTAGCGGTGGACGTGTCAGTCGCGACAAAACTTTATAAACTGTACAAATCATGCACCTATGGTGGGTGCTTGGATTAGTCACGAACAAAATAGGCTCAAGAACTTGAAAACTGTAACAACTAGAATAGTGCTCTCCCGGACTTTTTTGTAGAAAATGTCTACTATGCTTTCTTTATATCTTATACGGTTAAAACTAGATTCGCAGACGTAGCCTTAACGACAGAAGATATCAAAAAACTTTTAAGACTTTTTTTATAGAGCATGAAATCTTCTCCAAAAAAGTCTGGGAAAGCATCATTCTAACTGTTGTGGTTTTTAAGTTATCGAGCTAATTCTGTTCGTGATTAACTTGAGCCCTGACCATAGATGCACGATTTCTACTGTATACACATACCCATATATAAATAATTAATGAGATTACGTCCTTTTTTTATATCAAAATCTATGTAGTAGGTGGGTAAACGTTCAATATTAAATATACCTGTGCGTAAATGCCAACCAATCGAATACTAAATCAAAACCAAACAAGAGGTACATATGTACATATATACACATACATACATATATGTACTTTAGCGTCCAAAGCGACAATAGGAACGCAATTTCGACAGTATATTGTTTTCGATTCTGAAAGCTGGGGTGCGACGCAGCGTAGGCGTTCGGAGATGCTCCTCGTCTAACTGATTGATTCGCCTCTTGAAATCGTATACGACGCGACGTTGAAAAACAAGTTCGGACTTGTTAGTCCCACACACCGAATAACCGCGACTCGTGTCCGTGACAAGATAGAGTGGGCGAGCATTGATATATGGAACGATAACGTGCCTGTTCTGGAATTATGTAGAATGAAAAATGCGTTGATGGTGTGAGAAAATATTCAAACCTTATCGTCTATTATTGGCTATTTCTGTCGTGTATTGTTATTGGTTTAAGGACAAAAATGTATGTTACGTTTTTTTTATCTAAATATACGATAATTTAAAGTCATCATAAGTAAAATCAAAAGTTTATCTTGTGCTGCAAACCAGACCCCAGCTTCTAGATTGAACAGCTTCTAGAATGAAGAATGAAGATTGTTTTTCAAGAGTTTTTTGTCTTATTTTGGCCCAATCCTGTGATGTACATATGAGGGGAGATTAAATCTGGTTTTCAAATGTGTAAAATTTAATACTAATCCTTTCACTGATATTTACTGACCAACTATAATTTGAACTTTCTTTGTATAATGTACTCCAAAATTAATCCCAAAAAGTAAAATTAAAATAGTTATGATTTGCTTTTTCAAAAGTGTTTTTGTGTTATAGTGGCCCAACATGTTGGGTACAATGAGACAGTAGATTAAAACGATTTTCGGCTTCCTTTCGACTGGATCAAACCATAACTCTTTTGTATAAACCTCAATTTCATCATCCAGTTTATCGTTCGTTTCATGGGCACTGAATTCTTCCTCTTCTGATTCAGACGAATGCAGTTCTTTTATTTCCCTTTTCTTAAACAGCATCTTAGACTTTTGCGCGGAATCTCTGCTTAATTTTTCTTCTTTCTTTTCCGGAGTGTCAGTTATTATTCCACTCTTTCCCTTAGCCCGAACTTTTCTAGTATTCTTCAGTGCTTTCGCTATGGGAAATCCAATTAATTTGGGTGGAGAAACAAACGAATTTCTTTTTATTCCTTTTGGTACATTTTCGTCCCGACTCCAACTGACGCGCGAATGACATGGTTTTTCATTTTCTAGAGATTGTTGATCTTGTGTTTGTTGAATTTGGGAGTTACCAGGCTCAATGATGATCGGTCTGTCTGTCACTTTACTGGATAGGAAATCGACCTCGGTGAAAATGTGCTTAGCGAATGGATAAATCCCAGTTTTTCTGAATTCCGAAATGATGTTCGAAGGTGTCATGGTCTTCTGGAAAGCTTGACCTACCTATTCCATAAATATTCATCGGAATTCCTCCTTCAAGTGAGCAAGCAGCCAACTATCCACTGCAGTATTGTAGAATGCCTTGAACGACTAAAAAACTCACACACATCGACACATCAAGCGGCTGCAGTTTGTTGGAACAGTGTTGTGGTAAGGTTGCAATAGTTACCCCATTATCTTTGGCTAGGTTCAATGTTCCCACGGAAATGTGGCTTTCATGATTATCCATGATCAATAAACTCGGATTATCTTGTTGTTGTTTCGCATGTTTTTTTTATATAAAATGTTTCATCACTTCTTCGAACAATTCGGTCGTCATCCACCCAAAAGGATTTTCTAAGCCAAGAGTACCAGGTGGAGTGCCAGTAATCATATGCTCTTTGAACTTCTTCCTTGGAAATATCATCAGCGGTGGGAGAACATTTCCAGTAGCGTTGGTAATGCAATATGTCGTTTCGGTTTCTGCACCGTTGTTGTTACAGCTTCGTCGATATTAAAGATTCTGGTAGGGTCAGCAAACATCTTTGTTCTTTCCAACACAGTTTGAAGATTTTCGAAGAAAAGCGAGACATTATGTTTGTTGAAGGACGTGGCTCTTGACAAACTGCAACCCTCAGGCTGTCTGATACCCAGTACTGAATGTCGTTTCATGAATGCTTGGAACCAGTCGATACCAGCTCGTTTATTTGTAATCCAATTTCTTGGGACACTTTTTTTATTTGCACTCGCCAATTCAGAAGCAATTACAAGGATGTCTTTCGTAGACTTCCCATAATACATTCTGTTGCACTGAATATCTTGCTAACGTTTGAAATTTGACACCATTGATTTCTGCACTTTCTCTTAATTATATTTTATCATCAAGAACCTGATCCACAGCTTTTCTCATCTGCTCTTGCGTGAAACTTCCCTTATCTGTTCTTCTCTTTCGCCCTCTTGACATCTTCTGAAATGAATTTATAATTTCAGAAGATGATCCTTTCTTCAGTTGTCTCGTCCTTGATATTATTGGTTTTTTCTTTCTCCGTTTTCTTCTTGAAAGTAGGCTCACTACTTTTTGCAGTTTTTAAATCTTTCTTAATAATTTTTGCTGCTTGCTTGTTTTTTTTTTCCGATTTGCTTCATCTAATTTTTCTTTCTCTTCCTCTTTTTTCATTGCCAGATAGTTTTGTGCTGTCATAATTTCACAATTGGTTACAATCCTTTTACGCTTTTTTTTTGAAATACGTCTGCTTGTTTGTCTCCTCGAAACTTTTGCAACTTTCATCCATAGATGTAGTTGCCACTACCGGTACCAGCATTGCAACTGTTGTAGGTACTTCCGGTGGTGATTCATTGGGGTTTGGGAGACGGTTGTTATACCTCTCCAAATCAGCTTTCTTGAATATGGTTTCTGGAATAACATCTTTGTTAACTCCGTTCACCTTAGCATCATAAATGCCCGTGGTCTTGAATCCGTTGATAATGTGTGCTGCAGGTGCAGCTTTAATCAAGTTTGCTATAAGAGACACAAACTCAGTTTTGGGTATTTTTTGCACTTGCAGAGCTCTCTGTCCAAATTGGTCTTAAGAAAACCGGCACATCTAATGGTTGCAAGACGTGGGTTGTATGGGGTGGCAGCTTTATAATTGTTACTTGATTTTCCACGGCTAATCTGATTAATTTTGTGAAAATATAAGCTGTATGCCCGTCATAGATTAGAAGCACAGGCCTTTTCTCGCCTATATTTCTTAAAAAAAAACATCACGAAACCAATTGAAAAATAACGTGGTTTCCATCCACCCTCTTGAGGTTACCGAAAGAGCAATTTGTGTTATGCAATGGTTATCAAGCCAATTCTCCTCAATAACAAATTTTCCTTTGAACACGCAGAGAGGTGGAAGCAATCGTCCTTCAGCCGAGCAACATAATACTTTGGTTTTTGATGGGTGGTGACAGAACGACGTGTCATCACAATTATAAATTTGGCTAGGTTTGCCAAACAGCTCCAAATCCTTTATAACATTACGTAAAATGTTGTTAAAGTTGTATATAACACAAGGGTTGATCTGATCGCATCTTACATGCTCTATGGTTTGAGGCTTCTTAATGGATAGATGGTGCCTGACTTTAAAGGCTAGAAACCAGTCAGTACCTGGTCGCTGATTGCTGATGAACGAGGTCAAGAACCTCGTTTCTTGATAAACCAAATTTATCCATTACTTTTATGCAATTCGCTATCTCCTCTTCTTCGGCAGCGGATCAGGAGGACTGAACACCACCACCGCCCTTGCCATCTTTGGTTGTCTTATCTCTCTATCCAGAGTACCAAGAATACGATGTTTTAGTGTAGATCTTGGGGTGTCGTAGTGTAAAGCTGCTTATTTCCATTTTTAACATCTTCAATAACGTTCTCCAAGTCATCTAGAGAACAAGTTGAGCCGGCTTCTCTCTGTGTTTTTTGAAGAAAAAAAAACGTTTTCAGAAGAAGTCTGGTTTGATATTTTGATAGATTAAGTTCGACTAGACTAGAAGTATGAAACTTAAACTCTGAGTAAGTCTTGAATAATATTTGGAGGCCAGTTTATTATTTGAAAATCATATAATAACATCGGGCAAATGGCTCCTATCGGGGTAGCCGGGCCCGCCCCAGATCCAGTTGCCCCAACTACCTGGTCCAATTCTCCGTTTTCAAATATCATTCCGGCTAAGTGGACCACCCCCTCTAGTCTATAAATTTAATCATAAAACTTGCTGATAATTACATTTCTTTCTTATTTCATGCATTATAAATACTCTAATCTAATTATAAGATTAATAGGACTTACCTTGGCTTGTTATTTGAGGAAGATAGAGCGTGATATTGCAGTGTGACCAACAACTAACCTCGTAACAATGTTTTTCTTGAAAAAGTTCACTAATTAGTAATAAACCTTTAATACTCCGGTTGATGATGAATACCAATTACATCTATTATTGACGTAAATGTGATTGAGATTTACCCGGGAAATTTGAAGATATTCCGTTTGTCTCATTGTGGCCCACCCTCCCCTATATTCAAGAATTTTAATTGCGTCGCTTTAGTTATATTTCCCATTTAATATTTACCCATCATAACTGATATCAAGCTTTACGCTTGAATCGTTACAATCTCTGATATTCAAAACATTTACGTGCTCACGTCGCGAAGAAATTTTAATCTTCCGAACTTCGCTTTCGAAGCTTTATCACAGCACCGAGACAGACAAAGATAGGCAGGCATTCCTGCCGATATTAGCAATTTATTCCGGCATCTAAGGAGTTGTATTCCTCTCCGAAGATATAATAGGAAATTGCTCGGCTCTATACGAATTACACTGCCGAAATTGAACAAATTACGCGTTAATTCTGTTGACGCGAGTTCCTCAACGATAATGTCATTAATTCGGTTTTATTTAATACTCCACTCGTTAACGGCGGTTAAAAGTTAAGCGCGTTCAAAGTTCAACCCTTGAGATCGCCGGGTGGAAAAGAAAAAATATCTCCACAACATCGATTCGATTCCTCGTATAATGTGATTCTTATAACAAGATTTTAATAACCTCGTTTATCAAGATCGTATTAATAACCTTCTGAATACACAAACGCAAACACTGAGGAGCTTTATAAATTATTAATAGTCTTCATTAACCGTGACTTAATTACGAAATTTGAAATGGCTCTCTCAGATGTGTAGGAGGCCTCGAGATGATGTATCGATTTTCTACTGTATAAATTTACGGATATGCATTATTTCCGGATCTATATTCTATGACTGGGTATTAGCTGTGAGAGATATTATTATGTTATTAATCTGGATATATGTTTGATAATGTGATATCGTGTACATTGATGTATTATTAATTGTTGCAGGTTCTCCGGAGGTCGCGCCAGAATATCAGGTAAATTATATAGTACAGCGAGGGTAATTAATTGGAACGTGTGATTTTAAATTGACTTGGCTGACATAGTAATTGAATAGAATTTTTCGTTTTGTTAATACCGTGTGATTATAATTGCTCGCAAACACGCGATTGATTTTCTGTGTTTAATCGAGTTTTATCGGTGGTATTTTCAAATTGAATTTCTTGAAGCTAAAATGGAATAATTTTTATAGTACAAGGTTAGGCGATTAGCTGTTTATAATGTTTACAAACTAAGCTAATCTAGCTACAACTAAGTTTTAAAGAACAAAAGTTAATTCAAACGTAATAGTGTGATTCTGTTATATTTGGCCGGAAAATCACAACCAGCTATTGTTCGTGAGCTGAGCCATCTCAAAATGATGTTATAATGATACAGGCAACATTACCAAACGATATGGTGGTGGACGAAAAAAAAACCACAACATCACATGAAATGGTTTGGAAAGTGAACGCTCGACCTCAACGAAATCCACGTCGTAGTGGTAATCAAATAGCCACAGAAGTGAAAATATCCCAGCGAAGCATATTCCAAAATGAGCTCAAGATAAACCCTTGTGAGTTCCAAAAGGCACACGATCTTACACCAAAGCAAAAAAAAAGTTAGACTCGAAGGAGCAAAGAAGCGAATTTCCAAACATCGTGTTCTCTGATCAAAAAAAAAAAGTTCCTCTTGAGCAGTTCATAAACTCTCAAAAAGATCGTGGTCACTTAATTGAACGCACTCACGAAAATTTGAACCTGCGAACGGCCCCATCTCAAGTAATGGTATGGGCAGCTGTGACCGCCGATGAACGCTGTCAAATCGTTTTCATCGAGCCTGGTGTGAAAGTCAATGCGAAAATGTTTTGGAAGCTGCTTTAGAGCCGTGGGCACGCAAACATTTCGGTCGTAGATCTTGGACGTTCCAACAAGACTCGGCACCGTCTCATAAAGTTCGTGTGAATCAAGAATGGTTAAAAAACAATGTTCCACACTTCATTTTGTCCACAAAATGGCTTTCGAATTCGTCAGATGCAAATCCGATGGACTATTCCATCTGGGCCGTTTTGGAGAACAAGGTGAGCACTAAAAAATATGCCAGTATGGATGCGCTGAAGAAAGTCATTGTACGTGAATGGGCCAAAGTACCGCAAGATCATAGCCAAGACAAATGGTGGCCACATCGAGCTAAGGTGAATGGAGTCTGAAATTTTGATTATTTCCACGCATTTTGTAATTTCTCATAAAAAAACACATGTGTCACGCGTGTGGTCTGCAGAGGAAGTAAAAGCTTTGCAGTTAGTGTCGCAAGTCATGGTAACACTTCAATCGCCTAATCCCCGCCCCTCAGCAATGCAAAAAAGTAGCTTTTAAAGCTAACTTCTTGAGCTAAATGTGCTGGAAATGCTTATCTGTTATTTCAACGTTTCAGAAACACTGAAACATAACACCCTTGGACAATTTTCCTCGCCTTCTCTCCATAATTTTTCTCGTAGAGTGATCAGTAACGTCAGATAGTAATTTCCAGTTATTGTTCCACCCTTATCCAGAAAATCAATCATGATTCCTCTATGGCAATCCCAGAAAACTGAAACAAGAACTTCTCCAACAAATTTTTGAACATTTGAAATTTTGAAACTTCTTATGGTCAGGATACACGACGACACTAAACAGTCAATGTATACATCGAGTGTCTACGTGTGTCCATCGCCGCGACACCAAGTTGCAAATGTAGTGGTAGTATCGTTCAGTGTCCGTGTCATTGCCGTGAAGACAGGACATTTGAAGTGTTTGACACAAGTGCCACGAATTTCGAACCTGCCCGAAACTTTTAGCTAAACCGATGACGTCACGCGTGTGGTCTGCAGAGGAAGTAAAAGCTTTGCAGTTAGTGTCGCAAGTCATGGTTCGTGTAGACGACCAATACACTTGAATCGGGACACTTAATGTATACACCAATGTCGACACAAAAAATTGCGTACCGTGTGGCCACAATCGACACTACTGTCGACGTTTGTGTCGAGTGTCAGTCTCGTCGTGTATCCTTACCTTTAGGATTTGGAGAACCAGAGTGTCCCCATTCCATTGATTGATTGTTTCTGTTTGATAGAATGTATCCAAGTTTCATCTATAATAACAATGTGGCTTAAGAAGTTTGCATCATTTTCAGACCGAGCACAGATCGAACGTGATGCTTTCACTCGTCTGTCACGCTTCTAGTCAACATTCAGACAGAGCGGAATCCCAAAATATGATATTCCAATTCGAAAATTTTTGGTCAATCATACCTATTGTAAACTCAATCCGGGGACATACAGTAATTTGAATCTTTCAGATCAATTTGTTTAACAACATTTCTCCAAAAGATGCTCGAGAAGCTGCTAGAAAGCTGCTACATTAAGGACGAAACACATCTACCGAGACCTGTTAACAAGAGCTAATGTAGACCATGTGAACTTGGCATAGGTAGTGAGATTATCCATCAAATACTGCGATTCTTGTCTAAGATAAGACTTTTTGAGGAGCACAATGATGTAGCCTCTTTAGTTGAACCTGAACAGGGCCTATCGAAAGCAAAACATTGCAATTTTCTCCGATAGTCAAGCAGCTCTGTTAAGTTCTAACACCATCAGATCGAAATTGGTCTGGGAATGCCTTAGCAGACTAAACAACCTAGACAAAAAAAAACGAGTTGTATTATGCTGGGTACCAAGGCACACTGGAAACAGCGGTAACAAAGAAGCTAACCTATTAGCAAGGGAGACTGCTGAACCGGATTAGTTTTACGATATAAGGACGAGCATCTACGAAAAAAGAATTTAAAGATCGAGAGGGGAGGCTCAGAGTATCCCACTGGGAGAATCTCTCTGGTTTGAGACATTCCGTGGGAACTACAACAAGCATAGAGCAAAGGCCTTGCTAGAACTAAGTAGAAACGGACAACACATCCTCACAGGTTTTCTTACAGAGCATTGTCAAGGATATGTTTGAAGCAGAACAGTGACTGCAGGTTTTGCCTTCTCTGAAATCATCACAGTTATTGCAGTATATTAAAGCTCTTAGACCAGACTGGGAGCTCTGAGAGTGGACAAACCCCAGGTTAGGTTAGGTTAGGAATAGGGTGGTAAGCGAACCTGTTTCACCATGACCTTTGTAGATCTATTGTGATGCCCTTTTTTTCTTAGATAACGCTCTCTAGTTTTATCTTACTAATTGTGGAGCATTCACACAAATATTGATGATAACAGTAGCTTATAAATGGAATAATCACATAACACAAAATATTGACAAAACTGTTGTGTTCTCCATAATAAAATCATGCTAGGAGTTTACAAAAAACCAAATCTGTCCTACAAAATTAAGGTTTTTTTGTTGGACATGCACGGTTTTGCTTTGACTTATTAAGTTTTGCTTAAAAATAAACATGAACTTAGGAAGTTTTTTTGATTTTTCTTTTTATTTTATTAATATGTACTCAAAACCAACGATACATAGTTTAATAATGAACAGTGTATTAAAAATAAACAAAAATTGTGAAGATTGGCAACTATTTTACTTAAGTCGTCCAATTTGGGATTTTTTCTGCATATAACTTGTTAACGTTTACGTAAAACCAGACTTGAATGTCACTCAAAATTACCATAAAAATTTAGAATCTGTGAACAGCTAAAAAATGGCAGAATTGGATTATTAGCTTTTGCGTGAATGCTCCACAATTAGACCTACCATTTTTGAGAGCGGCTCTTTTATGTAGCCGTTAGCTGTGGGGTTCTCTACGCCCATTTCTAGAAACATTTCCCTCGCTAGGCCATCGCAATGTGCACAAAACATGAACTGAGGTTTCCTCTTCCTCTTGACAGAATCTCTTAACAGTTTTTACATGTTTTTTTGTTTTCTACGTTTCTTTTTATCTCGCATAAACTTGTGTGTATATATATATACCTTTTTCTTTTTCCTTTTTTCTCCGCGGCCTGTCTCTGTTTGTGTAGTAGTTAGCCACCAGTACGGGCCCACTCGGTGCGAAGATATTGTCTCCCAGTGTTGATCCCTGCCCTTCGTCTTATTCCCGTTTCTTAGTCAAACAACATGAGTATTAACTGTAATATTTGTTCTCGCGATTTAAATCCTGATAACGAGATATATGTAGCGATTTATCGCGAATAGAAATTCAATGTTTGAAAGTTAAAATCCGCAAATTAACATATTACTGCGTGTCATGTTCTGATTTTAAACAGCAACTCAAGAAGGTTCATGAATTAACTTCCTTAGTTTGTACGTTACAAAATGAACTGAGAGAATTGAAGGAGCAGCGCAACAACAATGATTGCTCAAAGGTCGACAAAGATATTCCTGATGTTTTCATGATGGAAAAGATTGTGCAGGAGGTCGGTGAGCGCGAAAAGCGAAGAAATAACCTTATAATCTTCAACGTTCCTGAGCTTGAAGGCGGTTCTAAAGCTGATCAGGTCGCGGCCGATGTTGCATTGGTGACTGATATTCTTCAGGTAGCTGACATCTCCTTGGCACGCGCCACCCCAACAAGACTTGGTAAATTCGACCCCACCAAGCGGAGTCGTAAAAGACCTATAAAGATAACTCTGCCGTCCCATGATGATGTTATGTCCGCCTTGCGTCAGAATGGAAACCTGAAGCGCTGTGAGAAGTATAGGTCCGTCTTTTTATCAAAAGATAAAACTCCCTTCCAAAGTTCTCTCTACAAATCAGTGAAGCAGGAGCTGGATCAGCGCCTAGGCAACGGCGAGACTGGTATCGCCATGAGATATGTGCAAGATATACCAACAATTGTTAAAGGAAGTCAATCGGTAAACTAAAAAAATCCAATAGATTCAGCACGCCATCTCTTCTTGTGTATTATCAAAACGTACGAGGGCTTCGGTCAAAACTTGACGATATCTGTTGCTCCAGTTGTGGCTCTGATGCGGATGTTATCTTGCTGACAGAAACATGGCTTTCTCCTGACATTAGGGACTGTGAAGTTCTGGACGACCGCTTCTACGTCCTGAGGAAAGATCGAAGCTGTGAAACCGTACGAAAGAAGACTGGTGGTGGAGTGCTGATCGCGACGCTCGGATATTCCGGACTTATCTAATTCAGTACCAATGATTGATTTAGCTATTTCGAAATGTATAGTTATGTCATTAACCATATTGTTTATTGTAATATATATACCTCCTGATTTACACACTGACGATTACGAAATATTTTTTGATTTACTCTGTCTAAAACTTCTTAATAAGAATGTCGTAATCTGCGGTGACTTTAATTGCCCCAAGTTTAATGAGAATCAACATGTCAATCGGAAATGTATTGTTTTGCATAATTTCTTGAATACTTTAAATTTGCGTCAACATAACTGTATCCGTAATAATAATGGTAATCTACTTGACCTAGTGTTTACTAATGTTAACTGCTGTATAAATGTAACTCGTGAGAATAATCCGTTTGTGTCAGAAGACTCGTATCATCCTGCTCTGAGCATTACAATTGACTAAATCGATGCTGATAAAACTAACGACTTTTCGTCTAACACAAATAAAACTTATAATTTTCACAAAGCCGATTATATAAGCCTTTACAATGATATGATGCTCATTGATTGGGCGTTCTTAGATACATACACCAACGTTAATCTAGCAGTGGAAGCATTTTACAAGACGATTCTCTCTATAGTCGATATGCATGTGCCCAGGAGGGCAACCTCATCCCGTAGATATCCAGTATGGTTTAGTCCATCAGTCATCAAGTTAATTAAACTCAAGGAGTATTACTTTCGCAAATGGAAACAAGTTAGATCCACAGGATATTATGAGGAGTTTTTGAGATTACGGAAGGCGGTCAAAACCGAAATTCAACGTGAATATAGAACGTATATATATAATACTGAGGAACCTATAAGAAAGGATCCAAAGCAGTTCTAGAATTTTATTCACCAGAAAAAGGGAAAGTCTAGGATTCCCGCTCAAATGACAACGGGATCTGAATTGCTCACCAGCCCTGCAAGTGTTTACCAACCATCTGCCTTAATGACTAACACCTCTGCGTCAAGCAAGTCGACATCTGAGTACCTGCAAATAGAGCCTATAAATGTCGGTGAAGTTCTAAACGTGCTGAGAAGAATTAAACCTGATGCTACTTCCGGTCATGACTGTCTACCGAACTTTTTTTATTAAAGACTGTGCTTTCTTGTTAAGTGAACCGCTAACAAAAATCTTTAATTTAAGCGTCGAGATATCTGCGTTTCCCGAATTCTGGAAAACGAGTCGAATTGTGCCCATCTTTAAACAAGGTAACAAAAATTGCATATCGAATTATCGACCTATTAGCATACTATCTACCTGTGCTAAAGTATTTGAGCAAGTGCTGCAACATAAACTTTATGCGTGCGCGAATCCTCTCATATCCTCATCTCAACATGGTTTTATAACAGGTAGATCAACTGTAACAAACTTGGTGGAAGTTACCCAATTTGTGAGCCGATGTTTGGATGAAAGACAACAGGTAGACGTGATTTACACTGATTTTGCGAAAGCATTTGACACCATCGATCACGCCATATAAATTTCTAAGTTATCAGCTTTTGGGTTCTCAAGGGCAACTGTAAACCTAATTCACTCCTATCTGCACAACAGATCTGCGTACGTCAGCTACAATGGAAGGAAGGGCAAGCTCCTATGAAAGGCCTTGATGAATCTCGTCTGGCTAACTCTTCCGCCGCCTCGTTTCCCTTCACGCCCATGTAGCTGAGGGCCCAGGCCAACGTTAATTTCCTTTGGGTGTCAACCTCATTTAGGGCTCTTACGCAATCCCAAACCAGCTTTGAGTCGCCAGTTACAGAACTGATCGCTTTAAGTGCTACTTAGCTGCACACTTATTAAAACTGCATTTTTGTGCAGAGTTGACAAACCCCAGAGACCTCGAAAGTAGAACAGATGAACAATACTGGAAAAGGCAAGATTTATCATGATACATGAACATATTTACATCATTTTTAGCTTAGATATTTGCGAGAGAAGCCAACGACACCCATTTTACGATAAAATTAAAATTACTAAATATAATTTTACCTTTTACAGGAAGACAACGTTGTAAGAGATTTAGAAGAATTAAAAAATACTATAGGTAAGTTCGTAGATCCTCTTAAAAAAATACTTTAATTTGAATTTAACGCGGTCGATGGGAAATCACATCCCTACTTTTTTTTATTGTTCCTTCAATCAAATTTATTCACAGGAAAATCGCTAGAAATGGTGAAGAGCCATTCTGAGGTGTTCACGAACATCAACGGTCAAAAAGAGGCACATTCGAATATAAACGAGCAATGTAAGTAACTTTATCGGTTGAAATTAAAAATAAATTGTAGTGAGGGTGTTTTCAAATCTAGTGAACGAAAATGGGAAATTAATAGCTAAATTAGGACAACAATTAGATGCGTTGCCGGGCCCAAACGGAGCTCCAATCGCTAAACTGCGAACGAATGTTGATATACCATCGAAAGGTATACATAAAAGTATTGAACAGCCTTTAGATTCACGACAGTTTATGCAACCAACTGAGAATGGTAACAGGAGGGCTCCTAATATGGAATTGTTGACAGCGAATCCTGATAATGTAAGTTATAGGAGGGTAGAATTTAATTAAATTATTTTTGTTTAATTTTTATTTTATTTCCCCTTTTAATTTTTTAGTTGCCTGTAAATGGATATCTTGTACCTAAGATTATAAGCGATATGCACATGCCTGAATTAATAAAAACTAAAAGAAATGTGTGCGGACGTTCTTAACTAACGTGATTATTATATATTATTATTTCTATATATTATATAATATTTAATATAAATAAAATTAATAAAAAACGTAGGTGTTGTTCGGCTATTTTTAAAGTTTGAAGCTTTTAAAATAATACTTCAACAAAGCGAGGTATTTTAGAAGGTTTCAACAGCTTTATTGTACATAGTAACAAAGCAGTATATTTTTAACAATGAGAACTACGAGTTAATTTGCTTCGAGATAAAATTTGCTTTTTTTCTTTTTAGTTTTTCTTAGATTTAATTGAAACAGGTAAATATCTAGGTATTTATATTTATAGCTTGATAAATATGGATCGTATTCTGGAATTCAATATACACCTTTAGATATGGCTGAGTATGTCTTCTGGACTGGTGATGAGAAAGGTGTGACGTTAGCAATTGAAGAGTTTCTCCAAGAAGGCTTGGTAAGTTTTGTGTACAACGCACACCCAAATCCAAACATACTTTATAGTCCTAGTACCTCATTTATTATTCTCTCTCCCTTTTTGGTTTTGCCCTGCTGTGGATGGTTCGGATTAGCCGTACCATGACTCATTCAATGGTGTAGAAGCTAAAGCCTGAACATTATAATTGTTGTCCTGAACACAGAAATTTTCATCAATCTACCAATCTTCTCACTCAAAAATTGGAAATCGTTAAACGTATTCGGATTAAAAGGGCCAAAATATTTGCTGGTGTGAATGTTTCAACAAAACGGAGAATACAGGTCTTCAAATCTCCATAGTTTGATGTCATTCCAATATTACCGTTTTATTTTGCTTTTTTAGCATATCTTGCAAGTGTACTTGCACCAGAAATTTGCCCAATAGGTGTCTCTTTTTTAAGTCTGTTCTGTTAGGCCAACTAGCTTAATCCTAAATATCAATTTTTACAAACTAAAAGAGCAAGGGGGATCATCTGTTTTCTTTTGTGAAATTCGGGATTTTAAAAGTTGTTCCAAACTTCTAGCATTCTACCATGAGCGCACGAAATAATTAAAAAAAAAAAACTGAATTTAGGTAGCCACCCTTCCCAATATTTTTGACAATTCTTCCAAGTTAGTTAATCTAATTTTGTTTTACATTTTTCTAAAGTTTTGCAAAATTAGTAATTCGAAAGCAAACGAAGCAAGATTCAATACTTTAGGTCAGCGGGGGGTGGAGTTAAGGAGGTTCCGTAAATAATAGAGAAAAGTAGAATCTAATCAATTTTCTTTTTGAAAGTTGAATTTTGGCACTTATTTCATGTTGGTGGTTCAAAATTTGTTTTAGAGTTTTGCAAAATAATATTAAAAGTACATAATTTGAAAACAAACGAATTAAAACTCATTGCTTCAGCTCAGCAGGAGGTGGGCCTAATGGTTTCCCTCAATAATTGAGAAAAATAGAATCTAGACGGCTCATCTCCCCGGTTTTTAAGTTTTTAAGTTGAATTTTGACGGTTATTTCTCTTTATCTTGGTGGTTCAACATTTGTTTTATATTGTACCAGAGTTTTGCAAAATAAAATTAAAGGTAATCGAATATTACAGTCCCCTCCCCTCGCCGCCTCTCCACCGCCCACTCAAAATTAGAATTTCTAAATCGTTCTAGATTTCTTTGTTGTTTGATTAGCTCTCAAACAAAGAAGGTGAACCTCTTTGGTTTTTTTTCAAAATCGAATTTTTGATCGTTGTTTCAAGTTGGCCTATTTATTCTACATTATTCCAGAGTTCTAACTTGACGTTTTTGTTTTCTGGAACATCTGAAACAATAAAAAATCATCACGTGTTACAATGAAACAAATTGCTACTCTGTACCGCAACAAGTAAGTTTCCTTTTGTGATCCTCTTGTGCTGACAATTGTCTTACTTAAACCAGTGTCTCAGCTAGTACCACTTTCCTCTACAGGGTGTTAGGAGTTGTAATTGAATCATTGTTTCTTTTTTCAAAATTCTACCCTATAATTGGTCAATGGTATTGGCTCAAAATAATGGTTTAAATTGACCACAGTGGGTTTAAGATCTTGCAAACCATTGAACGAGACCACCTCCTCCAATCCATCTCCCAATGAAATTAATATGGAGTCACCTTTTACCAATATTTCCTCCAACATATGCCTGTCTATTCGGAACATGTTATTTATGTTCCACCAAAATCTCTAGCTTTCTACCATGAGCGCACGAAATAATTGAGAAAATCAGAATTTAGGTAACCGCCCTCCTCATTTTTGGACAATTCTGCCCAAGTTGGTTCTTCTAACGTTGTTTTACATTGTTGTAGAGTTTTGCAAAATTAGTAATTCGAAAATAAACGAATGCTTTAGTTCAGCAGGAGGGTCGAGCTAAGAGGTTCCCTAAATAATTGAGAAAAGTAGAATCTAGAGAGCCCCTCTCCCCAATTTTCTTTTTGACAGTTGAATTTTGACAGTTATTTCATGTTAGTGGTTCAAAATAATATTATTAAAAGTAATTTAAATACAAATGACGCAAAACTCATTGCTTTAGGTCAGAGGGGAGGGGGACGGAGGGTGGACCTAACGAGTTCCTTAAATAATTGAGAAAAGTAGAATCTAGATGGTCCCTCTCCTCAATTATTTTTTGAAAGCTAAATTTTGACAGTTATTTTATGTTAGTGGTTCAAAATTTGTTTTACATTTTGCAAAATAATATTGAAAGTAATTCGAAAGCGAATGAAGCAAAACTCAATGTTTCAGCTCAGCAGGGGTGGACTTAATGAGTTCCCTAAATAATTAAAAAAAATAGAATCTAGATAGGCCATCTCCCCAATTTTTTGTGAAAGTTGAATTTTGACAGTTATTTCATGTTAGTGGTTCAAAATTTGTTTTACATTTTTCTAGAGTTTTGCAAAATAATATTAAAATTAATTCGGGAACAAGCGAAGCAAAACTCATTGCTTTAGCTCAAGAGGGGGTGGACTTAATGAGTTCCCTAAATAATTGAAAAAAAAAATAGAATCTAGATAGCCCATCTCCCCAATTTTTTTTGAAAGTTGAATTTTGACAGATATTTCATGTTGGTGGTTCAAAATTTGCTTTACATTTTTCTAGAGTTTTGCAAAATACATAATATTAAAAGTAATTCGAAAACGAACGAAACAAAACTCATTGCTTCAGCTCAGCAGGGGGTGGACCTAATGAGTTCCCTAAATAATTGAAAAAAAAAATAGAATCTAGATAGCCCATCTCCCCAATTTTTTTTTTTTTTTTGAAAGATTAAAAGTAATTCGACAACAGAGAAGCAAAACTCACTGCTTTAGGTCAGCTGGGGGAGGAGGAGGAGGAGGAGACGCGGAAGGTGGAGAGGGGGGGGAACCTAGTAATAACTAAGCTATTTCATGTTGATCGGTCAACATTTGTTTTATATTGATCAAGGGTTTGGTAAAACAAAATTAAAGGTAATATTTTTCAAGTCACCCTCCCCCTTCTTTGCGTCCACTCAAAATTAGAATTTTAAATCGTTCTAGATTTCTCCTATATTGTTCTCTGTTGTTTAGCTAGCTCTCTTCCCCCTCTTTGTTTTTTCAAAATCGAGTTCTTGCCAGTTGTTTTAAGTTGCTCTATTTGTTCTACATTATTCCAGGCATCTAGCTCGACACTTTTGTTTTCTGTCTTTCCTATCCTACGTTTGTTCACATATTAGACTACAAAAAATATGATACTTAAACCAGTGTCTCAGCTAGTACCACCTTCCTCTATAGGGTGTTGGTGCTGGCTACCTGGATTGCCAAAATGAAATTTCATAAATACATGAAATTGAAATTCTAAATCGCAGAACACGTTTTTTTTTTCAAATTGGTCAAGGGTGTTAATCGTCTCAACATAAAGTAATGGCTTAAAGTGACGACAGGGATTTAAGATCTTGCTCTATCTATGAACGGGACCACCCCCTCCAATTCATATCCCAAATGAAATTAGTATGAAGGTTTCTTCCAACATGTGTTCGTCTATCCGGAACATGTTATGCATCGTTGCTGGTAACAATATGCGGACTCCTCCTCTTCCCCAAAACTGCCTTAATTTTACATTTTTTTCATTATTTTTTATATTGCCTAAAACCGCATTTGTCTTTAAAAAGTTCCAATTTATCTTCAACTGAGACATAATCAGAATGGCCACGACTAAATCTTTTAAAGGATCTTGTCTTATTTAGTGTAATCGATTCTTGGAGAGTATTCTTTGTTTCTCTTGATATTTTTCTCCATGAGTCATTTAATTTTCCGTGTGAGAAAGCATGCCGAGGCGAAGCCGAGAGAGGCAATTCAAAACTAATACGAATACCGAAAAGAACTTTTATACCATCTTCATTTTTTTTGTTTTTAGATGACACGTGAAGAAGCAATCTCGTTCCTGCAAGAGATTAAATACAATCTAGATTATCTGCAGAAACATTACACGGAAGTTGGAATAAATACGCGAGAACGTGCTAGGGTAGGCTTTAACGCAGCACTCTTTAAGTTTAATATTGCATGTGTAAATCTATATATTTTTTCAGAGCAAAGAGAATGTTCCCAACGGCTTATTTTATAATAATTTCAAAGATGTTCCTTCCAATAATAAAGAGCAGAGATCAGATAATCGATTTAAAAGCAATCAGAAGAAGAATTCACTAGCGTGGACTGACTTTCTTAAAGGTAAATTCTCTTAATATATCATTACGTCACACGTTAAGAAAATATAATTTTAGAGCAAGCCAAATTCGATCAAAACCTAAACTTGAAACAAAACGAGCAATACGATGAATTACTCGAAAGGTTAAGGGTAGCTGATTTCCTCTATACAGAATATTCTTTAGAGGAGGTCATTTATCAATTGGCTAAAGTCATGTTTACGCAATCTTTAACACGTGGATCGTTAGAAGCTCAACAATCCCTGCAAAAATTCACGACGTTCTTGGAGAACGAAGCCGAACAAGGTCGAATATCCAGGGCGTTAGAGAAGAAGGTTTTAGGTATGATTAAAACGTTTTAAATGGTGAAATTTTAATTTTACCTTGCAGATGTATTAATAGCAGCTTTAACTGATACGTTAAGCGAGCATCCGGAATTGACAGGTGAAAACAACCAGGATAATACTCTAGCGGAGATCTCGTCTAGGGAAAATCTAATGAAGCAATTATTGAAATTTACACCTTCCGAACAGCATAAGACGATGAGGGAATTGATTTCGCCGAATTTCGCTGAGAATTTGAAACAGGTCAAGCAGAATTCGCTCAGTGAACAGCTCAAAAACGATGACAGGGGTTTAACTTTAGATATAGCTAAATATAAACATATTTAAGATTTGCAAATTTACGAGATAAAAAGTACATTCAAAAGATATCACTAATATAATGAATAAAAATCGACCTCTTACCTGAAGAAACAACCTGAGAATCGATACTCTACTACTTTTCCGTTTATTCATATCATTATTAAAACACAAAAAATCAAAAAAAAAGGATTATACAAAATCTGATTCTCAGGTTAATCTTAGTTATTAAAAAAAATCTGTATACAATCTTATATTAAAAAAAAAATAAGGAGATCAATGTATAGTGAACAAAATTCTATTTAAATTTATTTTTCAAATACTTAATAGCAATAGAAGAATTAAAGCAAGTATAAGACTAACTTTATTTGTGATATACTTCTTTGTTCCTCATACGGACCATGAAGTTGATTGAATTAAACCTCCCTTCTTCGTTGCTTTCCACACCGTACTGTTGTAGAAATACAAGACAAAATTTTTAGAATCTAAGATAAAGAATTAGTATATTATAATTAATGAAATATGTATATAAAATATAACAACAAAAAATTATTATGTACAACAAATATAAATAAATGAATAAAGAATATAAATGTATAGTTTATATCTTCTTCGGATCCACCTATACTAGACTAGACATTTTATGGTCTTTTTTTCACTCCCACGTTTTTTAAATGACAAGTATCGACTTTTGTAGGCTGTATAAACGAAACACCCTGTATAAACGAAAGCAATTTTAAGCTATCTCCTCCCTTCCCCATTTAAGAATGAAAGCACTTTCATTTTAAAAGTTTTTTTTTATCTTCTACACGTATCGAGATACCGACCGACACCGTACTATTGAAACACCCTGTATATCGCTCCCTTTCTCTAGAACAGAACATTATTTATTCTTTCTATTTACTTTTAATTACCCGATACATTATAAAATATAATTAGGGAATAACAACAATACAGACTTAATGACATTTTTAGAACTTCCGGTTGACGTCACATTGACGTCACAATAACATTTTAACGACCTAAGGTCAACAAACTCAGTTTAGTTGACCGTCGACAACGGTAGAGGTAACATCTATAGAGACGGTTGTGTTATTTTACATCGGACGAATTGAATTCTTGTTGGGAATCGTTTCTCGTGAAATTACGAATTGGAAGTTATCGAAAGATAGGTATAAGGAAGAAGGTGGTTAATTTTAATAGAAACTACCTAATACGAACGCTAGTTCGAACTCAAATTTTGCTTTGATGCAACGAGGTGTACGTTAGTGCGAGTTGTCCCTCTACAGCTCTTGTGTTCGTCAGATTCTCTCTTTTTGTGTTGACACTCGGATTCTGTCCTGGCGGGTGCTCTAATGGCATAGTTCCGCTGACACCACATACCCTCGTGAGGGTCTATCAACCGATTAGAGAGGTTTGACGTCCTTGAGAGTCTCAAAAGGGACAGTCTCAATCTAATTTATATCTCGTTTGGGCCGATTAATGGCCACAGAATGCCAAAAAAAGCGTTCATATTAGAACTGTTCTTATTGTTGATGGTTTGGTAGGTAGTTTTCGATTGAAGGTTTGGGTATTGCTCTAAATGTTGGTCCAAGTCTTGAGATAAGTGTTAAGCTACTTAAGGAGATATTTGTCTTACTGTTGATGGTTTGGGTATTGCGGTGAATGTTGGTCCAAGTCTTGAAATAAGTGTTAAGTAACTCAAGAAGATCTTTGTCTTACTGTTGATGCTTTGGTAGGTCGGTTCCTATAGAAGGTTTGGGTATTGCGTTAAATGAAGGAACTACCTAATATGAACGCTAGTTCGAACTCAAATTTTGCTTTGATGCAACGAGGTTTACGTTAGTGCGAGTTGTCCCTCTGCAGCTCTTGCGTTCGTCAGATTCTCTCTCTTTGTTTTGACACTCGGATTCTGTCCAAGTGGGTGCTCTAATGGCATAGTTCCGCTGACACCACATACCCTCGTGAGGGTCTATCAACCGATTAGAGAGGTTTGACGTCCGTGAGAGTCTCAAAAGGGACAGTCTCAATCTAATTTATATCCCGTTTGGATTAATTAATGGCTGTAGAATGCCAAAAAAGCGGTCATATTAGAACTGTTCTTATTGTTGATGGTTTGGTACGTCGGTTCATATCGAAGGTTTGGATATTGCGTTGAATGTTGGTCCACGTCTTGAGATAGATGTTAAGCTACTTAAGGGGAACTTTGTCTTGTTGTTGATGGTTTGGTAAGTCGTTTCGTGTTGACTACTGATCGGAATGGTATGTTTGCTCTAATCTGCATAGAGGTGGTTTGAATTATTTTGATATTAATCGTTTTTTATATATCTATTACCGTCTTGCAAACGACCAGATATTTTAGTCGCATTCTGTGATTTGTCCGCGATGACAGCTACGTTTCTTTCGTCTGCGTTCTTGCTGTTGATGCTTCGGTAGATGGATCTCTACAGAAGATTCGAGCTTGCGACAAATTGTCAGCACCCTATGCAAATGCATCTTAATTTTAAATTATTTTCTTAGAAGTAATAGTAGAATTTATCGATTTTAACTTTATTAAAATGAAGTTAGCTAACGCTAAGTTTCATTTTCAATAACATAATTCTCCAGACAAATCGATAGATTCTACTTTTTTTTCCAATTTAACAATAGGATCTACCTGATATGAACGCTAGTTCAAACTCAAATTTTGTTTCGATGCAACGAGGTATACTTTAGTGCGAGTTGTTCCTCTACACCTCTTGTATTCATCAGATTCTCTCTTTTTGTGTTGACACTCGGATTCTATCTGGGTGGGTGCTCTAATGGCATGGTTCCGCTGACGCCACATACCCTCGTGAGGGTCTATCAACCGATTAGAGAGGTTGACGTTTATGAGAGTCTTGAGAGGTCAGTCTCAATCTAATTTATATCCCGTTTGGGCTAATTAATGGCCCCAGAATGCCAAAAGAAGCGTTCATATTAGAACTGTTCTTATTGCTGATGGTTTGGTAGGTCGGTTCATATCGAAGGTTTGGGTATTGTAAAGATAATACGAACTATACAAAAAAAAAACAGCTGACGGTTAAAACGAACATGAGGTCTTTCATCGTAATATTTGTTATGATAACCTTCAATCTGTACCTCTGCCTCTTGCTTTTCCTGCCAAAATCCGCGAATATTTCTTTGTCCGATAGAAAATTTTCTCAGCTTTCAGAATATATATGAGTTGTATTTAGAAATGTTTCTTCTTCTGACCGAAAATTCGAAAAAACCAAAACATTCCAAGATTCGATGACAACCTTGGAGCGTTGCAGCGTTTGAGTTTTTCTCATTTTTCGAGGTGAAGCAGGCACTTTTGTAAATGCAACCTATATATATTCTGAAAGCTGAGAAAATTTGCTATCGGATAAAAAAATAGCTGCGAGGTTTGGTGTCGTTTTTTTTTTGCCAATTCACTTTAATCAAAATTTAAATGTTACACAATCATTACATTCTATACTTAAGCTCACATTTTCGATAGGTTATCTGGCCCAGACATGCAAATAAGGTTATTTATTGCCCGGTAGTTAGTTTGACTAATCCAATCTACTCCTAAAATAATTGGTACCTTTAAATGACACCATGTATGTAGGCATGTAGACTTAGTACATTGGAAACTATTAGGTGATGTTGCATCAGCCAAAAGCGTCTATATTATGACGCGAATGATGATCTTGGATGATAATTTTGTCTGTATCGTAATAAATGGGTTACGAAATATGTATTGTAGAGATATGCAGATATTTTTGTGCACCAGAAAAGGTTACAATATTATTATTATTATAAAAAAGCGACATATACAAGATTATGTTAAGAAATAACAATAACTTGATATTACATATCAACAATATATTTGATTATTTAAAAAACCACATCCGCGTCAAGAACGCGATAAACAACCTATTAAACTTGTTGAAGAACATTGCGGTTTTACTTTGAAACTAACATTAGTACGTTAGCGCAATCTTTAGTTAACATTAACAAATTGAATCTTCCCATACACACACATATAAAGGAAAAAACGTAAAAGTGACTCATTACCGCAAAATAGAAAATAATACGGGAAATATGAAGCTAATCTATCTAACTTTAATAATTTTCATCGTCACCGCATTAGCTCAGAAGAAACCGGGTAGTTGTCCGCCAAACGTGCAAGTTTCCGAATGCAAATATACGTGTTTCAGTGACAAGTACTGCGAAGGGAACCTGAAATGTTGCAGGACACAATGCGGTGGTACCACCTGTTTACAACCTGTGACAAGTAGACTACCCGGAAGTAATAAAGGTAAACATATTAATTTTAACTCTATACAGAGTCCTACAACTGAACTCCGGTCTTGGATCGTGAAACTAGACATTGAGAAGTAAATTTGAAAATTATTTTTGACTATACAGGGTGTACCAAAAATCGGCCGACATTTTTGTAGTGGCTTTTTTCTTTGATGCGTATTTTCAGTGCAATAAATATTTTTGTTAAAAAATTAATATTTACATAATACCATTAAAAATACCAGTACTGCCACAAATATGAAGTTTAAAATGAAATAATTGGGGATTCTTTTATCAACAAATAGAAGATTGTTCAGGCAAAATTTGGAACTTTAGTGGTATACAGGGTGTCCAAAATTTACACTCCAATTTTGGAAATTTTGAGCAACTTTTTCAGGGGTTTTTTTTTTAATATGTAGAACACCCTAGATATTTTTACACAAACAGATGAAGAGCTTAATTACGAACAATTTTTCTTAATATAATCCTATTGTCATTTTTGATAAAAACGCCGAATTTAAAAATTGCATACATACAAAGTGTCCAAGGTCAAGTGCACTAGGTTGGCAACGTCAGATTTAATTTAGTGAGACTGTATTGTGTAGGTAATATTACCTGCCTTGACTGGGTAACTTCATTCTTATTATATTTAGTTGTCAAAAATGAAAATCTTATGTCAAAATTAGATAGATATGATCTTTATACCAGGTGAAAGCGAAAAGAATTGTCTACTTTGCAAGCAGAATTTATGCTCACAAATATCCGGACAAAAGGCATCCAGACGAAAGTAGTTTTAGGAATCAGAGATACAAAGAACCAAAAAAAAAACAAAACTTGCAAAAATTGAGGAGAATCAATTAATTGTATTATTCATTATTGGTAAAAGCAGAAAAACCTACTTTTAGTCAAAAGGAAATGGGAATCAGAGATCGATTCAACGTATTCTAAAACATTTTCACACTTTTACGGAGACCACATTCAGCTGCATCAAGAGCTTCTTGAAACAGATTATAAAAAAACGAGTGGAATTTTGTAATTGGGTGCAAAATAAAGTTGGCGAAGATCCCAACTTCTTCAACTATGTGCTATTTATGGTGATTTTCCATAAAAATGGATTCCTTAATCGCCATAATTGTCATTATTATGCCGATCACAACCCACGACTATTTATAGTAAGGAAAATACCTACTTTTTAGACGGCCATTTAAGTGATTCCTCTTGGACGGCAAAGGACATGGTTGCAACCTGCTCACTTCATGTTGGCTGTGAGGAAACATTTAAATCAAACGTTTCCAAACAAATGGCTCAAAAGAGGAGGACCGAGGCAATGGCCACCTACGAGGGAGCGTTTTTATATTTGCGGAATGAGCGGGTTGTAGGGGGGTGATTAGGCGCATTGGGGGCGTGGCCTGTGCAGCGACTCATAATTAGTATAAATATAAAGTTTCATTGTTATTAGACAGTTAGTCTTTGAGCTATCGTCAACCAAGTAACATAATCAGGAGTGAAAAGTGAAATATGGAAAAAATCGAATATCGTGCCGTTATAAAGTTCCTTACCAGGCAAGGAAAACCAGTCGCAACCATAATGAATGAGATGTCATTGGTTTACGGCGACTCTTGTCCAGGAAAAACCATGGTGTACAAGTGGCATAGTTTATTTAAACAAGGAAGGGAATCCAATTGAAGACGATCCGAGGCCGGGCAGGAGCATTGAGGTGACCACGCCAGCACTTATCCAAAAAGTTGAAAAAATTGTACTCGAAGATGCTCGACTAAAGAAGAAACAACTCGCAGAAATGGTTGGAGTATCCGATACAACAATTTTTAAAATCCTACACGATCATCTCGGCATGTCTAACGTCAGCGCAAGATGGGTGCCGAGAATGCTCACGCCGCCGCAAAAACAACAGCGCGTAGAGTATTCGCGTGCATTTTTGGACCTCTGTAATGAAGACAAGGATGGTGTATTGAGTCGAATTGTTACTGGAAACGAAACTTGGGTTCCTCATTATGAACCTGAGTCCAAACAAGACTCCATGCAGTGGCATAAAAAGGGCACAGCACCTCCCAAGAAATTTAAAGTGTCACAATCAGCTGAAAAACTCATGGCAACGGTATTTTGGAACTCGGAAGGAATATTGTTGATTGATTATAAAGATAAAGGTGTTTCTATAACCGGAGAATGTTACGCTTCAATATTAGAGCGACTAAAAGAAGCCATTAAAGAGAAAGGACGGTGAAAATTGACGAAAGGTGTGTTGCTTTTGCACGACAACGCGTCCGTCCACAAGAGCCGCGTTGCGTTAGCTGCCCTGCATAAGGTGGGCTTCGAAATTGTGAATCACCCACACTACAGCCCAGACCTGGCCCCGAGTGATTATTACCTGTTTAGGAAAATGAAAAAAGAGCTGCGGGGTAAAAAATTTACTGCCGATGATGAAGTCAAGGAGGCAGTTTCGGCGTATTTTGCAGATAAAGAGAAATCATTTTTTTATGAGGGTATAAATAAATTAATTGAAAGATGTGAAAAATGTATCCGTCTTGCAGGTGAATATATTGAAAAAGAAAAATAATTTGGTTTTTTTTTATTTCCACCCCTTATCCCTCATTCCGCGAATATAAAAACGCTCCCTCGTAGGTCTCCCAACCTAACCAAACTAATTTTTTATTTGTGAGAGCACATAAAAGAACTTGTGTATCGTGAGGAACCTACCACTGTAGAAGATATGAGAAATCACATAACGAATGCTTTTAATAATATTAGTCCATAGATATTAAGGAAATAAGTAGGACAGTCAATATATAGTGTCTATTTTATTTTTTTTTTTTACATATTTTAGATGTTTACTTTCTTCATTTTTAAACTTACAATTCCTGAAATATTTCCACTTATAGGTCAATAAAACAACAATTAATTAAATACCATTTTATTCCAGAACATATAATATTGATTTCGTTAAAAAGACTTTTTCAGAACAAGGAATCCATTGATATATCGAATTTTAATTACATTCGCAAATGATAATGAAGGATATATTGGTTTAATACAACTATAAAAATTAAAATGATTTTTAATTTAAATAGTTACGTATTACGAATTTTGCATTTTTATAAAAACAACTACAGATAGTCATAGGGTTATATTAACAAAAACTGTTCATAATTAACCTCTTCATCCGTTTGTGTAAAAATATACCTTGTGTTCTATTTTGAAAACTCTAAAAAAGTTGCTCAAAATTTCCAAAATTGGACTGTAAATTTTGGACACCCTGTATACCACTAAATTTCCAAATTTTGTCTAAAGCATCTTCTACTTGTTGATAAAAGAATCCCCAATTATTTAATTTTAAACTTCATATTTGTGGCAGTACTGTTATTTTGAACGGTACTATGTAAATATTAATTTTTTAACAAAAATATTTATTGCACTGAATATACGCATCAAAGGAAAAAAAAACAATATAAGTAGGTATGTGGAGATAATGATCAGCCACTGCTAAAAATGCAAAAAAATCCAGGGTGTTCCATTTTTAAAAATTTCGGGTGATTGTAGCCTTGATTGTTAGAACACCCTGTATAGTCAAAAATAATTTAATAATGTGTAAAGTGAAATATTTCACATTAATGTTTAGCAAAACCGGGGCACTGTTCCTCAAATCCTACCGGTCCTTGGGTATGTTCGAATCGTTGTTCAGTCGACGGTGATTGTCGTGGGAAAAGGAAGTGCTGCAAGAATCGCTGCGGTGCTATGGAATGCGCTATACCTTTGGATTATGACGATACTGTTCGAGTTAAATAAGAACAAAAGTTTATTTATTTATTTATTTTGTATTATATTATTATAATCTACTTATTTGGAAATGAATCTAATGTTTTGTTTAAATCACTAATATTAATTTTAATAAATGAATTAACTCTGTATTGATTCGATTCTTAATAAATCCTAATATCTATTGATGTAAAACGGACATCGTATGGATATCCGTAATGAGACATCCTTAATAAATATCGTGTGGATATCACTTGTATACATTACATTAAACATTAACTTAAATACATTTTTTTCTTAATTTATTTATTTCTAAGATAAACATTTCAACAATAATCATAATTACATTTAAATTTATAGATACATAAAAATTGAAATAAAATTTAGGTACTCTAATTTGAAGTTTTAGCTTTCGTCAGATGTTGTTCCCATTCCAACCATCCACCCGGATAATTTTTAGCGCTGCAAGAAGAAATTTAATTAATCTAATTCAAAAATCCTTCCAAATAAGAGACTTCCTTACTTCACATATCCCAAATTCAAAGCGATACGTTGAGCTTGAAGACTTCGATTACCAGATCTACAAGTAAATATGATCACACTATCGAATTTTGGCTTTGGACGTAGATGTGTTTCTAGAAATAAGTCTTCCGACAGCGTCGTTAGAGTATCTTCGAGAAGATTCACTGGAATTGCATCGAAAAATTTAGTAATTAATAAACTTTTTTAAAAATATAAAACTTACGTGGGATATTGATCGAATTTGGTATAATTCCTGTATCTAATAACTCAACAGGTTGTCTAACATCAATTATCAGAACTGAAGCGTTCCCCGTCGCAGCCTTCAATTCTTCAAGCGTCACATTTCCCCCTGCGTTTTTAGAACTCTCTTCGGATTTCCCATGAACCTGACTTACTATTACTAAATTCGCGACTATCACAAACGCCAATTTGACAAATTGACTGTTCATTTTCGAATATCGTTTAAGAAACAATCTGTGTAATATGTATCTAGTTTTGAATGGGTAAAATCCCACTTATATATAGGTGTTGGAGGGATTGGAACTTACAACAATTTAAGATAAGATTATAACCAAGAATCATACATAAGTAAATTGATGTATTATAATTATTGTACGTACACGTGATATGTGAGTTATAGTGGGGAAATCTTGTTCGAAACTGGTTTTAACAGCTCGTATTTTATTGTAGTTTTGGGGGGAAATGTATTGGAGTGTATTACGTAAGAATTTATCGGAAAAAAACTATATATTTAACTTTAGAATGCTTTAATTAAATTTATAAACGGTAGTGAAACAAATTTAAGAACTATTTTAAAGCGTTTTCTTGCTTAGATTTTGCTTCCCAATCTAACCAGCTCCCAGAATAGTCTTTAACGCTACAAAACCAACATAATTAATGAATACAATTTAATTTCGATATAATAGTTTGTTCAAAATTAAGTGCCCATTATTAAAAGTGACGTATACGCATAGTTATTTGAGAAAATAATATTTTATTACATAGAACACGATAAGAACGCACATTTATTCAATGCTATCAATGCTATAAACATCAATAACATAACATCGCAAGAATATGGTCATATGACAGTGTATTAACATTGAAAACGTCAAATTTGTCAAATCTGTCAAATCATAAATACGTCATTTAAGAAAACACTTCTCTTTATTATTTGTTTTTATTTTAAATAGTGTATATTTTACATTAAATACTCGCGAATTCGAGTAATGACCGAAAAAAAGATGCAAAACTAGTTGTGAATAAGAAAAGTGTCCCCTACCCGAAATTTCATTTTTAAACGGCTATTGCGGGTATCGTAAAATGAGTAGAACCACTTTGCTGCGTTTTAAAATAAGCAGAACTACTTTTGTGACATTTATAAGATATAGCATTTTATATCACCCAGATAGAAATAGTAACTACAAGTTAGACTGACTAATTGCACTTTATTTGTTAAAAAAAAATCAAACATAGCAATCAAGCGAACCCTATTATAAACAGAACAAAAAAATAAACTTTGTTCTTAAAAATCTGCAAAACTGTAACATAATTGCACTTCACTTGTTTGCTCGAATATGAACTTCAATAATGGAATTTAGAATTACAGACTAAAAGAAAATTTCCGACAAGAACATGCTGTGGTAGTACATTTTTTAATACACATGCAAGCAATAAACGCGCCAATTCCGCATCGGAGCACCAAAATCGGCGACTATTTCTTTGTCTGATAGCAAATTTCCTCAGCTTTCAGAATATATATAGGTTGTATTTACATAAGAGGCTGCTTCACCTCTAAAAATGAAGAAAACTCAAACACTGCAACGCTCCAAGGTTGACATCGAATCTTGCATCGTTTTGGTTTTTTCAAATTTTCGGTTAGAAGGAGAAACATTTCTGAATAGAACCTATACATATTCTGAAAGCTGAAAAAATTTTCTATCGGACTAAGGAATAGTCGCTGGGTTTGGCACCGTTTACCTACAAAAACCGGGGCCAAAGTGTTCCTATGCGGAATTGGAGCGTTTGTTCTCGCTGCTATTTTTAAATTTTTGGGCCAAACAAAGCCCTTTAGCCCAAATCTGACATTTATTTCGTGTTTGGCATGGTCAATTACACATATATCCAAAATTTGAACGAAATCGAACGCCTTTCGAAAATTGTCAAAAATTCACATTTTTTTTCCCTTGCGATTTTGAGGAAAGTCTCGACCTCTTCGAATTCCCTGAAATCTTGAATATATATGTAATTGATCATGCTAAATACGAAAAAGTGTTAGATTTGGGCTAAAGGGCTTTATTTGGCAAAAAAACATAAAAATAGCACCTAGGACAAACGCTCCAATTCCGCATAGGAGCACTTTGTCTCTGGTTTTTGTAGGTAAACAGCACCAAACCCAGACTATGTATAGGTTCTATTCAGAAATGTTTCTTCTTCTGACCGAAAATTGGAAAATACCAAAACGATACAAGATTCGATGTCAACCTTGGAGCGTTGCAGCGTTTGAGTTTTCTTCATTTTTAGAGGTGAAGTAGCCACTTATCTAAATACAACCTATATATATTCAGAAAGCTGAGAAAATTTACTATCGAATAAAGGAATAGTCGCTGGGTTTGGCATCGTTTATCTACAAAAACCGAGGTCAAAGTTTTCCTATGCGGAATTGGAGCGTTTGTTCTAGGTGCTATTTTTGTATTTTTTGGCCAAACAAAGCCATTTAGCCCAAATCTAACACTTATTTCGTGTTTGGCATAGTTAATTACATATATATCCAAAATTTGAACGAAATCGAACGCCTTTCGAAAATTGTCAAAAATTCACATTTTTTCCAGACACATTTTGAGGAAAATCCCGACCTCTTTGATTTCCCTGAAATCTTGAATATATATGTAATTGATCATGCTAAATACGAAAAAGTGTTAGATTTGAGCTAAAGGGCTTTGTTTGGCAAAAAAACATAAAAATAGCACCTAGGACAAACGCTCCAATTCCGCATAGGAGCACTTTGTCTCTGGTTTTTGTAGGTAAACAGCACCAAACCCCGCGACTATTTTTTTGATCCGATAGCAAATTTTCTCAGCTTTCAGAATATGTATAGGTTCTATTCAGAAATGTTTCTTCTTCTGACCGAAAATTTGAAAATACCAAAACGATACAATATTCGATGTCAACCGTGGAGCGTTGCAGCGTTTGAGTTTTCTTCATTTTTAGAGGTGAATGAATCGGTTGATCCGATAGCAAATTTTCTCAGCTTTCAGAATATGTATAGGTTGTATTTAGAAATATTTCTCCTTCTGACCGAAAATTTGAAAAAACTAAAACGATGCAAGATTCGATGGCAACCTTGGAGGGTTGCAGCGTTTGGATTTTTCTCATTTTTCGAGGTGAAGCAGCCACTTTTGTAAATGCAACCTATATATACTCTGAAAGCTGAGAAAATTTGCTATCGGATAAAGAAAATAGTTTCGGGGTTTTACGCCCTTTACCTACAAAAACTGGGGTCAAAATGCTCCTATGCGGAATTGGAAACATCGTATGAATATATTCATATGACAGCATTTATGACAGTGTACTAACAAACGTCAAATTCGTTAAAATCATAATTATGTCATTTAAACCACATTTATAACCATCAAAATTCATATCAAGAACTAATAAAACATCATTAAAAAATACTTCTTCTCTACTAGTGGCATCTAACGGAATATGACTGAATCATAATTACCCTAGTAATTAAATTGTAATATTATAGATGACGCTGTTTTTTTCAATCGTTCTGCATCAATCGATTGCAGAAAAACTATAACTACGAATGATATGAAATTTTGGTATTTTACTAAAATCCCTGTGAGACATTCGTCTAAAATATTTTCAAGATGGCGGCACTCGGGGATATACCGAAAGAAGACATTAAGGTGGCGTACTTGGCCCTCTATTTCAATAACTTGAACTTGATGAGCAAATGTTGCATTTTTATCGAATATATTCAAAATTAGATGGCGCAAAGCTTACGAATCTCTAGAAAAGTAAAAAGTAATGAAATACTTCAACATGCGTAACATTTTGGCTGAAATAACAGAGGAAAAGTGAAGATTAGAATATTGGTTGTAATACAAAATATATTATAATATAAATATAAACTTCTCGGAAAAATAAAATATAACGTTATATAGAAGAAAGGTGTCCTTGGAACGAGTTTTATAGGTTGCATATTATGTAGTTTAGAATTGAATGTATTGAGCAGGTATATTTCAATACAATGTTTTCGGTATAAATGCGATAGCCTAAGGCAATAACACCCTAATATTCTATTTACAAAACATATTTGTGCGTTGTTTGTTGCAGGTAGAATCTTTTAGTTCTGCACTAATTGTCTAGTGACTAGCTTGATGTAATAAAGTAATACTGTTTTTCATCGTCTTCGTTAGTTTTGGATTATTTTTTCGTTGTATATAGATATTTTAGTGAATAAGGGAGAATATTTTTGTATATTTGTTTCTGTATAGAATTATTGTACCTAGTTCTAGTGGTAAACCTTGAAGAGGAACCATAATTATTATTTTCAGGTAAATACTCATTTGGAAGATCGCAATATCACGTCTCAACAGTCGCAAATTACATGTAACAATAATCACTTATTGAAAAATATTATAGATTCAAGGTCAACTAAATATCAGGAAAAGGAAGCTGTACTACTTTGTGGTTTTCATTGATGAAACCCAACCACTTTTTATAGAAGAAATATATAGCGATGAACAACTTTGTAGAAACTTAATGGTTCCAAAATTGACGCAATTTTTCCTTGGGTGTTTTTTGCCTGAGAGGATTCAGCAGCTTATGTAGTGAAAGCTGCACACGCAGCTGTAGTAGATTACTAGGATTAGACAGGAAACCTTTCTCCACACAAGTTACGCTTACGAAGTATATTCTATAATGGATATGACTACATATTATATAGATAATTAAATAATAAAATTTCCGTTATAACCATCACAGTGTATGTATGTGAAATACTAAATGTAAATATAATAAAGGACATTAAATTTTATTGTGGAATGAATTGTTATCTGTATTATTTATTAATAAAAGGCAAGAGAGATATTTGGGTTTTATTTGTCTTTCTTTCTCTACACCCACACCAAGTAATGATTCATCAATATGTATTTACTTATGCATGTGTAGTTGTAAGAATATGTCTCGAAAGTATTGAAATCAATTTATTACTTGAATAAAAATAATTTAGTAAGACCTTTCTATAAAAAAGTATATTTGTGCATACAATCAAGTTTTGCAATTCTTGTGATACTAAACTGACTAATGGGTCAATTCTGTGCAATCCCTTACGAATCTGTAACTTTACAGATCTATAACGTTACAAAAGTCTGTAAATGTTACACTTACAGATTTCCGATTGGAGCAATTCTGTATACATTTCTGTAAAAACAAGACCAGCGACTATCTTCATATTATTGTTATGTAGCGTGACTCCGTAAGCGTGTATGTCAGTTCTGTTATGTTAGGTGTAGTAGACATAGAAGTTCAGTGATATTATTAAAACATTTCGTCAAATATAACTGTTATAATTAAATTATCTAAAATAATGAGGAAATATACTTTAATTATGTCAAGCAATCTATCTATTTGCTGGTAATATATTTATAACAGCAGCCAAAAACGTAAACGGACAAAAATACCACCAAGGACCAATTACACCTTTATTTACAATATATGGAAAGAGATTACCATTTTAGAAGTGGTACTATAAATGCCACGTTAGGGGAAAACTACACAGAAAACCAGTGGACAAAACTATATGTAATAGTTTAAATTCAATTGGAGATGGTCCGAATTTAGAGGTGGAAGAATGGAAAAAGGTCATATAAATTAAAATTTAAAACAATACAGGAAAAACTAAAAAATTCAAACAAAATAAATACTTGTATACATAAAAAACAAAACGACTTTCATTGCCAGGGGTCCTTACTACACAATATTCTGTCTTATATAGACACCTCTTTCATGTCTTCCTTGGTGTGAAACTTCATATTCCATTTTTTCTTTGTCAATTATTTACAACTTCTTTACTTACTTGTCGTCCTCTTCTTCCAACAAAACACCTATAAACAATCCTATATTTACATTATTCATGATATTTATTTGTTCTATAACCGTTACAAATACTAATCTATTCCACCATACAAACCATATACAAACAAGTTTGCATAGTATTTGCGTTACAGACTCTGTTACAACTTTATGGACATGCGCTCGCTTAGCGTAAAGTTTACGGAAATCTGTAAGAGTTACGGATATTCTGTAAGCAAAATATGGACACAGAATTGCAACTTCATCTGTAAGCTCTTACAGACGTTACAGATTATGTTACAGATCTTACAGATGTGCACAGAATTGACCCATAAATCCAATAATCGTGATGTGCACTATTTTGAAAGCATAACAATAATCCTGTATACTGTTCAAGTTATGTTATAAAGAAGTATGATGTTCTATGACTATCTTTCACAGTTACGGAAAAAGAAACGAGTCGTATGTACGACTCTAAAATGTTTCTTCTTCATTTACATTTTTTAATAAAACATTTAATTTAATGTTTTTCTAAATATCAAAGCAGTCAATTTTGGTGTTAAACTGATTGCCTATACATAGTTATATAATACTTATCTAATGCTAGTGACATCTAATATAAAATTGGCAAACTGTTTGGACAGATATGGGGCTGTTGTTGATACTCAGCCCCTAAACTTACTTCCTGAAAAAAATACTGCATATTTTGAAATTATTTCAATACAGATCGTATCAGTATATTTTTCTACATATTCTAAAGGTAATATTATCAAAATTTTATATTTTTTCTCATTTTTCTCGCAATCCAAGAATATTTAATTTAAAAAAAGATATTTAGATTTACAACAAAGATAATATCTTCAATGTAACAACGCGAAAATACATTTTTAATGTCTAGTTTTTCCGAATACTACGTTTCTAATAATTATTGTCGAACAGCGCCCCCTACTTTACCGAAACGCCACCTTAACTTCCTAATTTTAAATAGAATGTCCTGTATATTGTTACGTTTTTAGATTCTACCTGTAATTCTAAATATATTTCATATATAATGTCATATACCTAAGTCCAACCCTTTTTGACTTATTGACATTCTTATGCTAAATTTGACGTTTGCAGGCAGTTAATCAATTGCGCTTTTTTCATATAAGGAGGAGTTTATTATTCAATTTGAAGTAAATTCGCTCAATTAGATGGCCTCATTAAATACTATTTGTATAAAATTATTACAATTATTAATACAGGGTGTACGAAATATACGCCTGAAAACGAAATCGGAAGAAATTGTCGAAAGTTATTTTTTTCTAATGGAAAGTGGTAATTTTTATATGTTTATCTTATTGGGCATTAAAAATAAGGGTCGCTTTTTCTATAAAGATATCTATTATAAAATTGGATAGTTTTCGAAATTTTAGCAAGTTCGTATATTTATCTTCTTTTTTTGATTAGTTGGTCATGATAGTGTTTATAAAATTTGAAATTGTCAACTGTCAATTTTTACGCGCAAGATTGTCAAAATTGGAACTGTATTCTATAACTGTTATGACGAACATGACGTTATGAAAAACGTCAATACTAAATTCCCGTTTTCTCTAACGTCAAAATGTCGTTAATTATAAGCAATTTGTTGGCACCCCTGTGCGAAAAAAAAACAAGAGAGATGTAGATTTAATAATAAAATTAGCAAAATAGAATGAGCACTTAACCTATTTGAACAATCGGTGGTGATTTTTTAAATTTTAATATCTTACTTAAGATATCCCAGATTTAAAGCGATTGTTCCGGCTCGTGCACTTCTAACTCCTCTGGTACAAGTGAACACTAAGGGAGTATCAAATCCTGGTTTTTCTCGTTCATATTTTTCACGAAACTCATCAGGTGATGAATTCTTTAATACATTCTGGACATCATTTACTGTATTATATATAATAATATTAAAATCACCTATTACATATAATTTTTAAATTAAAATCTAGAACTTACCTGGGATATTTATGGATCCAGGTATTTCCCCCGTTGATTGTATTTCACTTGAGTTTCTAACGTCGATTATTAACGTTGATGTATCATCTGTTAGAGCTTTTACATCTTCGTAAGTTACAAAACCAGCTTTAAGTTCACTGTAACCTCGACTCGTTCCCGTTAGATAAAAAATCGAAATTATAACAATGAAACTCTTCATTTTTTTAATGTTGAGGAAAGAATTTCTGGCCTATATTACGAAAAAATCGATTTATATCCTCTTTTATAAAGAGGTTACAAAAAGTTAAAATAACACGAACAAAGTTTTTCTCAAAGATATAAAAAAAAAATTACATCATACATTACATTTATTGCTTTTTCTTATCTAATAATACATTTGAATTTAACAAATTCTAGTTCATTAAAATACATATTCAAGTTTAAAGATGTTTCTCCCAATCTAACCAACCTCCTAGGTAATTTTTAACACTAAAAAACGAAAAAAAAATAATTAAAAATAAGATCAAAAACTCGTAATCATGATCTTACTCTTTATAACCCAAATTCAAAGCAATAGTTTCAGCTTTACTGCTTCTATTGCCAGATCTGCATGAAAATATCAACGGAGTATTAATTTGGGGCTTCTGCCTGTTGTAGGTCGTTAGAAATTCTTCAGACGATACATTTTTAAGAGCATTTTCCAAAGTACCCACTGCAAATTTGCAAATTATTGTAAATGTCAAAATTTTGAAGGTTATGTCACCAATTTAATCGATACGTATATTAAGTTGCCTATACTATAATAATAAATTAATATAAATTTTATGGCTGAACGCATATATTAGATATAATACTTACAAGGTATGTTTATTGCACCAGGAATTATGCCACTTTCCTGTATTTCTTTAGGTTCTCGTACATCCACTAACAAAACCTCTTTGTTATCTTTCAACTTGTTAATCTGCGTCCAATCAACCGCATTCGCTACTGAAGACATATTTGCAATTGTGAAAGTGAGAGCACGTCCTAGAAAATATTAAATCCTTAACGGTTACTAAACTATTGCAGTAAATGCATCGTTTATTATATGATATATATTTATTTTTAAAAAAATTTCTATTTGATTTTGTCATTTAAAATGTGCAAAAATCTTTTGTTCAACCGTTAACACTTACTTGCTAATAATGAAGTCAACATTCTTGTAAATTTTTTGCCAATTTTAACAAATAGTTAAATTATTTAATCACATAACCCTTTATCAAGCTATTTACACTATTTCCGCTATACGCTCGATATAATTCTGCTAATTTTGTAAGTAAACACGCAATATACTTGTATCAAAAGATTAGAAAATCTGTTCAATTATTTGCTAAGATTATATATGCATAAACAACTAGATTTTTCGTAATAAATCAATAAAAAATAAGTATCTATTATGTATTTTACGATGTTTTACATGAAAAATGAATATTAAATTACCAATAATTAATTACCTTATTTGTTGCAAAAATATAAATATATAACGTGAAGAAGTTAATAGAGAAACGATGCAAACTAATATATTGACGTAATTTTTCTATCATTTTTGTATTAGAGGAAGAATGTTTACATAATTTATTTAAAAAAAAACTAACATCAACATGAACGTCAAGGCTGCAATATTGAATATATTTTATTTAATATATATATTATTATATACTTATATTAAATAACAACACAAAAATATTAGCAAATTTATTTATAATTTAAACAAATTAAAAAATTAGAATCAAAATAAACAACTACATATTAGGAATTTTTAATTTTAATAATTGTAAATTTCAATTTATGTTGGCAGCTCCAGGTCGATCGTAAATTGCGAACTGTCAAAAAGAAATCGTACATTGACATCATTAATTTGTAATATATGGTTGTTATTGCTTTTCCTTATCTAATAATACATTTAAATAGAACAAATTGTTGTTGATTAAAATAAATATTCCAATTTAAAGATGTTTCTCCCAATCTAACCAACCTCCTTTATAATTTTTAACACTAAAAAAACCAAAAAATTTAAAAAATAAGATCAAAAATTCCCAATCAACATCTTACTTTTTATAACCCAAATTTAAAGCAAGATTTTCAGCTCTAGTGCTTCTATGGCCAGATCCGCACGAAAATATCAACATAGTATCAATTTGGGGCTTCTCCCGGTTATAGGTCGTTAGGAATTCTTCAGGAGATACATTTTTCAGAGCATTTTCTAAAGTACCAACTGCAAATAATTGTAATGTCAACATTTTAAGGTTATGCCACCAATTTAATCGATGCGTATAATAAGTTGCCTATACCATAATAATACATTAATAAATTTTAATGGCTGAACGCATATAATAGATACAATACTTACAGGGTATGTTTATTGCACCCGGAATTATACCGGTTTTCTGTATTTCGTTAGGGTCCCGTACATCCACTAACAAAACCTCTTTGTTATCTTTCAACTTGTTAATCTGCGTCCAATCAACTGTATTCGCTACTGAAGACATATTTGTAATTGTAAATGTGAGAGTACGTCCTAGAAAATATTAAATCCTAAACGGTTATTAAACTATTGCAGTGAAAGCATCGCTTATTATATGATATAGATATATATATATTATTTCTAAAATTTCTATTTGATTTTGTCATTTAAAATGTGCAAAAAGTCTTTTGTTCAACCGTTTTAATTTCCCAATTTTAACAAATAGGTAAATTATTAAATCACATAAACCTTTATCAAGCTATTTACTGCTAATTTTTTACGTAAACATGCATAAACAACTAGATTTTTCGTAATAAATCAATAAAAAAATAAATATCTATTATGTATTTTATGATGTTTTAAGTGTTTTACATGATAGATGAGCATTAAATTACCAGTAATTACTTACCTTATTTGTTATCAAAATATGAATATAACGTGAAGGAGTTAGTACCGAGACAATGCAAAATGCTGATTTTTATAAACATTTTTATCTCATATAAGTGAAGAGTGGATAGATTATTTATTTAAAAAAAAAACGATAAATTGAAGGTCAAGCCTTCATTATTGAATACATTTTATTTAAATATATATATATAGAGATAACATTTCTGTATATTGTATATTTAACAGCAACATAAGAATATCACCAAACTTGTCCACATAATTAAATATGCCTGATTTTTCTAAAAATAATTCAAATTTTAAGACAGATAAATAACCATTAGGAATTTTTAATTTTAATAGTTGCAACTTTGAATTTATGTCATATTTTGCTATGATGTTGGCGTCCCTACTTCGATCGTAAATTGCGAACTGTCAAAACAAATCGTATGTTTTTAAGGTTATAAAATTTCGAATTAAAAAAAAATGTAATATTTTTTATTATTTACGATAAAAATGAGTAAAATCGGTTACTACCGACATCATAGATCGCGTACCCCGGATCGTATTAAACGATCCCCGCATTCCACCGATCGAAATAGGTCAAGATCTCGTTCAAGGACTAGACATCATAATGAATACCACGAATACGAAAAGAACGACTCGAGCAGGGATAGGGAGCGCAGTAGGAGGGCGAGCAGGAGCAGAGATTCAGTTTCGAGACATAGGGATACGTCGGATTCCCACGATAGGAAATCCCATCATGGACGGCGTAGTTATTCCCATAAGAATCAAGAGGAAGAGTTTATGGAAGCTAGAAGACAGGAACGCGAATTAATCGGTATACAAGAGTGCCCTCATATATGGGGAAAATCACCTGAGAGGCCTGACGAGTTAGTATAAGTTATAATTAATTTTCGGTAGGATTTTATTGTGCGGAAATATTCCCGTTTACTGATGTAGATTTCTCGGTTTAGATCGACTACTAGTGAAGATGATAGGAAAGATGAGGTAGAGAAGGAGAAACGCGAGAAGAAGAAGAAGAAAAAGGGGAAAAAATCGAAGAAATCGAAGAGTAAAAAGCAGAAGAAAGAAAAGAAGAAACAGAAAAAGGTTGAATCTAGCGAAGAATCAAGTACTGACGATGAATGGGTTGAGAAAGGATGTGAGTATTTACTTAATGATACCGTTATATAAATTATTATTTTATTTTTTTCGTATAGCTGAATCACACAATAGAAATCATTCCGATAATGAAGACGAGGAAGTCGGTCCGCAACAAAAAGCACATACGACACTAACTCATCGAGAAATGGGTAAAGCCCTTTTACCCGGAGAGGGTGCAGCTATGGCTGCGTATGTTGCCGAAGGAAAACGTATCCCACGTAGAGGTGAAATCGGTTTGACTTCAGATCAAATCGCATCCTTCGAATGCGTTGGGTATGTCATGTCGGGAAGCAGACATAGAAGAATGGAAGCTGTCCGTATTAGGAAAGAGAACCAGATTTATTCGGCTGATGAAAAGAGAGCTTTAGCGATGTTCAGTAAGGAAGAACGACATAAACGAGAGAATCTTATTTTGGGACAATTTAAGGATATGGTGAAATCGAAACTGGCAGAAAAAAAAGATTAATTATATTAATAATTATTTTATTAAGTTGTTTTTATATTGTACATTAATGTGATAAAAATATAGTACAATCTATCTTTAAGTTTTTTTAATGTGTTCTTCCCAATCTAGCCAACCTCCTTTATAATTTCGAACGCTGAAAATTGAAAAAAATTAAGTTGGTAACATTGAATTATGAATAAATTGCTAAATTGACACCTGTCACTTTTGAAAAATCATTCTGTATATGCCACTTACTTTGAATAACCTAATTTAACCGCAATATTTTGAGCTTTCGTGCTTCTAATTCCAGCTTTACACGAGAACACTAAAGGTGTATCCAAATCGGGTTTATCACGATGGAATTGTGCGTGAAATTCATCAGAAGGAATACCTTTCAATGTCTTCTCTAAAGTGTTCACTAAAAACGTCAAAATATCCTTGAATATCATTCGAAATCAATTCAATTTTTACTTACAAGGAATATTAATCGATCCGGGAATTACGCCGGTCTCCTTTAATTCCTGTGGTTCCCTCACATCAATAAGCAGTACACTTTTATTGTCCTTAAGATTTTGTATCTCATTGTATGTTACGTATTTCGTATCTCCGCTTGACATATTTGCGACTTTTATATTAAAATCTGATTTCTCTGCGAATATGGGACCTATAAAGTAAAGAATTTGTATGAGATAGATCACGGAAGATATGTAAATTTTCATAATCTCATTGAGATTTCATATTGACAAGCCAAATGAGCTGACACATTAAATGCAACTGTATTTCGTTTAGTATTAATTTGCATGTTCGTATTCAAGCTAAATTAGGTGCTAAATAGTAATGAATTAAACTATACACGTACAACTAAAGGCAGGCACACAGTATTATTTACGTATAATCGACATACGTTTCGTGAAGATTTGGTTAGGACGATATAATCGAATAAGTTTTGAAGAGTAAGTTCTAGCGCCGATATTAAATATCGACAATACTAAGCTACGATTAAACATGATTATAGATTTGGCAAATTTAATTAATCTCCAATTTTATCCTACAGATTTTGATGCAAACGTATGAAACTGCGTGCTTCTAATAATAGTAGGGTCACTCAAATGTCAATTAGGTCCTATGATAATTGGTGTCCCAGATGATTTTGACGTATGGAATGCCAATTTATTTATTTATATTTAAGCAGTATCTTTTAAATACTTTCTAATTTATCTATTTCTATTCTGATAACTTGGATTTTCTTACAATTATCGTATTTTTCAACATTATTTGTTATATAAAAGATGTAAAACTCTTATCAGTCACAATAGATACAGTCAAACAGCGATTCGACGAAGTACAAATATTGGAGATACTTTATTAACAAAAAAGCTATAAAATGCGTGTTTCATGTTTGACATATTGGTTTGAGTTTTGACAGCTATTGCTTTTTTAATATAATAGCTATGCACACAATATTTTGACAGTTGCACCCGTTAAAATAGTAAAAAAAATTAATCCTTTATATAACTTGACAGCTGTCAGAAATTTTTCGATAAGTTACAACATTTTTTTTAACAATCTGAGTTTGTAAATTTCACAAGTTTATAAAGCTGTCAAATTGTAAAAGAATGATTTGTTTTTCTATTTTAACGGATGCTACTGTCAAAATATTCTATATACAATCGCTATTTTGTGTAAAAATAAGCACCCATGAACTATTTGAAAAAAAAGCAATATTTTTTCAAAAATATGAATTGTTAGCTGTCAAAATACAATTTGACTGGTTTTGAATTTGACAAAATCAGTTTTTTTTTTACAAATACTCCTATTGGTCAAAACATTTTTGATATACAACAAACTATACAATTTTTTTATTATATTTGTGATCGTGAAGAAAGAACATTTTTGAAATTTGACAAATTTGTCAAAACAGTTCTTTCTTACGATTTTAAGGGCTATAACTGTTAAAATATTCTAATTTGACGACTTTACCAATCGGAGTGTTTTGACCATTTTGACAATTGTCAAATTGCAAAAAAAAACTTTTTATTTTGCAATTTTGACAGCAGTCAACTATAACATATTTTTGACATATGTATTCAAATTTGTTCAAATAGTTCATTTTTCACCTATTTTTACTGTCAAAATCCTCTCAATTAGCTGCTATTTTATAAGAATATTTTTTTAGATCTACAAATTACGGCTCTCAAAAAAATCACTTTTTAAACTTGAAAATTGTCAAAAAGTATTTTTGTTTAACAATCAGATTATTGTAAAAATTTACTACAATTTTACATCTGTCAAATTCTATTTTAACAGCTACAATTCTCAGATCTACAAAAAAAGCACCGCTTTTACAATCTAGTGACTATATATATACTATTTTGACAGCTACATTCATTAAAATTGTAAAAAAATAAAGTGCTTTTACAATTTCGTAGCTGTCGTGTAATCGTGATGAATGAACTGTTATTACAAATTTGACAGATGTCGAAAATATGCTATAGTTACCGGTCTCAAAATAGGAATAAAATATCTTCTCAATTTGAGAACTGTAAAAAATATTTTGACGATTATAAAGTTCGTATTTATAAATAAATAACTGATTTTGCAATTTTACACTTATCAAATCTAAACAATTTTCAAATCTGAAGTTGACAGTTACAGTCGTTGCAGGTGTATTGGTTGTTTCAGTTCTTAGAATAGGAGAAAAAATTAATTATCTTGATTGATTTTACAATTTTACAGCTGACAAATACATGTTTTCTCTTTATATGTGCATATTCTGAAATTGAATGATTAAAATTCGAATTATCAAAATTTTACTGTATTTGAAGATTGGAGACACCCAAGGTCGTGCGAACGAGACAAATCAAATTCATACGAAAATGTTAACCTTTGTACTTGTTGCTATATTCAGGACATACAAAATTCTGCATTGATTTTATGATATTCCTCCAATGTGACGTTTTTAAATATGAATCACCGTTCTTACATCGTGTTTTCAACTTATATCTCATTTCTGTACATCTAATTAAAATTTTAATTAAAAATTATTTCGATTTTATAGATTTTTACGAAAGATAAAGTCGATGTTAGAATTGGCCTGTGTGAAAATTACGTCACCAAGTAGGGTATCATAGGGAATGTAATGGTGGTAAGAAGTTATCGGGCGTTGTGAATAGTTTTTACATATTTTTAAACGTTAAATATAAGTGATCGGATTAAGAGAAGTGCACAATAATTATTTAGGATTACGAATAATATCCAGGTAATTAATTTATAGATTTACAACGATATTTACATATGATATACGTCAATTAGAATGTTGGCTATAATATGCGGCAAGACAATAATGGTAATGACATTGAAACAGGATAAAACGGTTTATTCTCTATGAAATGTATAAAAATTAAGACGAAAATCGAATTGTAAGTGATAATTTATATATAATTTAATCATTTTTCTTTTTGAATGTATACTTTTCACGTTTTAATCGAATTAATTAATTTTTTTTTGTTATAAGAACTCACATTTCCAATTAGACCAAGTATGAAATCAACTATGTCAGATCGGAAAGCAGAATTAGAACGGAAAAAAGCGAAATTGCAAGCCCTGCGTGAGGAGAAAGATCGTCGACGACGCGAGAAAGAATTAAAAGATGTCGAGGAAGCTACGACGAGAACGTTGGCGGACTCAGTGGTGATCGTAAGGATCTCGATGAGATGTTGAGCTCGTTAGGTGTAGCACCAGTTTCGGAAGTACTATCGAGCATATCGAGTGGGAATTCGCTAACGCCCGATTTAAGTAGGAATAATACACCGGATACATCGCTACAACCGAATAGTTTGACAAATAAGTACGTGATATATCGTTGAGGTTACGTATCTGTCATTATCGTTTATTAACGTTACAGTATTGGTCATTCGAAAAGACGTGCACCTACGTTAACGTTGGTAGCTGTCCAGTCGACGAATATACCACGAAAGAGGTCGTTTTATATACGAAACAAACTCAAACTAATACGAGTGGTCACGAAAGAGATGGTAAGTCCTTTTTTAAATATTTTTTTGTTCCGTTACGTTTGATTTTGAAGGAAACTTACATATTTTTTTTTTCGTTTCTTAATATTAAAAAAACGAGAACCCTGATTATTACGTTTGTCTTATGTTGGCTGCACGCAATATCTGCTTTTATATCGTTTGATTTTAATTATTATTTTTTATTTCAATTCAAAGCCATCGATAATCAATGGCGGATCGTCTAAATTTGTTTTTGATTCGTTTTGCTTGTTGCCTGATTAAAAGTAAAATTTAATTTTTAATAATTTATTTAATTTAAACACAGAGCATGATGCGTAATACCTGTATTATATATTAATCAGTGATAATATAATTAATTATTTTTCTGACAGATTATTTCGGATACTCTTCTTGGAGGAAGTGTGAGTACTAGCCTGTCGAATATAGATTTTATTTTTAATCAGGCGATGTAGATTTTTTTGTAAATAATTAATCATTTATTACAGATTTTGTGCACCAACATAATATTATATCCATCATTTTTTTTATACGCAAATTTTTGGTTGACCCTGTATATTCATTAATATGTTTAATGCGTTTGCATCATTGAAATAAGGAGTTAAATTGTTAGATTGGACGCATATTGAGTAATTCGTGACATCATTGCGATAAAATAATGGTTACCAAGCTGTCAAATGCATTACAATTATATTTATGTCTAGTATATACAGGGTTATCCAAAAATTCTAAACTTTGAAAATGAAATTAAATTGGACAAAATTAGCTCAGTATATATATTAAAAAGAAAGTGTTCTTTGTGCAAAATGTGCGTTTTAAATTATCCTCTACGACACCCCGCCCACACCCCCTCTAAAAATTAAAAATAATGTAAAAATTAAAATGCACACGTTTCACTTGGAATACTTAGTTACGTTAGTGACATGTGATTATATGTGTTGCTAACAAGGATCTTCTTCATCTTCTTCCCCTCTTAAAGGCTACATGGAGGACTGGTGGCGGCCGCGCAAAGGTACAGTTGATGTAAATTTTATTAGGTGTCTGCATCAAGTAAATTTATTATTTTTTTTGGAAAGAAAGTAAGAGATCATCAAATTAAAAGCATGCCACACCACCACAAGCACCTATAATTGTTTTTTTTTTATATATTTAGCAAATTTATGAAGTACACGATATGGGGGAAGGATATATTTACATATATATTATGTATATATACAGGGGGATCAAATATGACGATCTCGAATAATTACAATACTTTTTGTTAATGTTCATATTGTAAAAAATGATGTAAAATCAAGATAATCATTTTTGATTCGCTCTGTATAATTTATTAAATTGAGAATTAAGAAAATTATAATTGGGGGTAAATTATGTTTTAAAAAATTGAAAAATCATAGATACACTGTGTCCAAGATAACCTTTCTCGATAGTTTTAGGTTTCCTTGACAGTTACAGCACATTTTAACTTAAGTTTTTCACGATGGGGAACACAAATCTGTCATCAATCACTTATCAGATCGTTTATAAAGATTAAATACACCAGAGGCCCTAAAATGGAACCCTGCCGAACACCCAGCGAATTCCGAGCAATGAGGTTCTACTGCGTTGGTTGTCTGCCTCTTCTTGAAAGGTCCTCTTCTTCCAGTTCCACTTCCTTCATGGATGTCTTGCTGGTGGTTCTCGGGTTCCTGGGTTGTTGTGGCTTCTCGGAGTCTTCTGGATGGATCTCCCTCGCTGTTGGTATTTGAAACTAACGAAACAGAGGTATTATTTTATGAATAAATCATCACCGCGTCACATTTGTCGGAGTATCTCCGTTGTGGTCCGGTGCTTGGTGGGCCCCACTGATTTTTGCGCGATAGCGCTACTCATCGCTGGGTTGCTGCTCGCGAGTGCCTTGTCGAAACATCCTCGGTTGAGTTTCTTCAAGAACTCGTTCAGGTCCTGGACGTCTGCCGTTGTAAGTTCTCGGAGGACTGCCAGCGAGGTGCGTCTAGGAAGTCGGAATACAAGTCGCAGAACGCGATTTTGCACTCGGACTAGTGGAAGGATGTGAGATGAAGCCGCCGTGGCCCAAGCTGGGCTGGCGTAGGTTAGGATCGGGCGGATGTGGGTCTTGTACAGCATCGCGCCCGTTTTGGGATTGAGTTTGGGGTTACCGAGGATAGGATATAGCTGGTGCAGTCGACCGATGGCCCTATTCCTAGCTCTACCTAGATGCTCGGCGAAAGTTAGCTTCCGGTCGAGGATCATTCCCAGGTATTCGATCTTCTCGCTCCAGTCGATCTCCGTCCGAGAACGGTGATCTTTCGGGGCGAGGGTTGTCGTCTCCGGCTGAACGCAATAGCTTGCGTTTTCCTCGGATTGATGGTCAAACCGAATTCGCTAAAGAATCCCTCGATTCTATCCAGCTGCGCTTGTGCGAGCTGAGCTGCGATCTCGGGACTCTTCGAGGTAGCCACTATAGCGGTGTCATCCGCATAGATGGCGTAAAACACTCGTCGATCGGTCGGTTTGGGAATGTCCGCAACGTAGATGCTGAACAGTGCCGGGCCCAGTGCCGAGCCTTGTGGAACTCCAGACAGCGTTTGCCTCTCTGATGATTCCGTTCCGTTAACAACGGTGTGGAATCTTCGGTCCTTGAGGTATGACGTTCTACGACGCTCGGATCATGTTTATGATAGATCGTCGTGTACTTTGAGCGCTGACTTGAACAAGAGCAAAATCTATTTATCGCTATTCTTAGCTTATTTAAATCTAACCCCCATTTTGTGATCGATTCTCTTATTTTTTTTTATTTTTTTTTCGTGTAAAATTATCTTCAAAAGTAAGCTAGGTTAATGTTCATACTTCCGGTTTAGCTGCGCTTGTTGAGTAGAATCGAAATCTAAAATGTAAATGGAGGAGGGTCGTTTGTATTTTTTTCTCCGATTTCGACAATCCTAGATCTGTTCACAATAAGAGACCGCAACTAGCTCAGCAGATTTTTTAGGGGTGGAAAGATAATTAACCGTATATGTATGTTGTTTAATTGCGGGGGCCAGGGACGGCATCTTCATCTTTTCATTGCAAAAATTCACTCGGAATGTCCTAATCCTCTCATTAGAGACAAGGAACTTGAACTTAGGTATTTTTTTACGGGTACAAAATGATTTGCAATAGCAATATTTAACTGAAACGGTGGAGTACATGTCACACATGTTTCAATGAGGTAACCACCAACAATGTACGCGGATGATACTATAACAAGTATGCTGAAAAGTTCATAGGCTGACACATAGATGGTGCTACTAGTATAAAATCCATATGATTTTTAGTTAGCTCTAACCTTCAAAAGATACGCGTATAAATTTGACAGCTGTCAAGTATTAGTTTGTGAGATATAGCAACAACTTTTCTTAGATTTAAAAAGTGAATAAAAAAGGAATTTAGAGTGTTAATAAAGCATTGCTTTTTGGCGAAAAAAATACTGTTGAAGCTAAGGCTTGGCTTGATAAACATTATTCGGATTTGGCAGCAGGAAAATTAACCGTCGAGAAGTGGTTTGCTAAGTTTAAACGAGGCGAAATGAGCACTGAGGACGATGCACTCAGTGGACGCCCCAAGGAGGCTGTTACCGACGAAAACATCAAAAAAGGCCACAAAATGATTTTGGATGATCGTAAAGTGAAGTTGCTCGAGATAGCTGAGATTCTAAAGATATCAAAGGAACGTCTTGGACATATCGTGAATGATCTCACAATCTACCAAAAAACAACAACGAATTGATGATTCTGGGTGTTTGGAGCTGACAATGGATGAAGCATGGCTCCATCATTTCACACCGGAATCCAATCGACAGTCAACCGAGTGGACTGCACGTGATGAACCGACTCCAAGGAGTGGAAAGACGCAACAGTCGGGTGGCAAGGTTATGGTATCAGTATTTTGGGATGCGCATGTTATTATATTTATCGACTATCTTTAAAAGGAAAAAACCATCAACGGCGACTATAACATAGCGTTATTGGAGCGTTTGAAGGAGGAAATCGCGAAAAAAGGCTCCGTTTGAAGAAGACCGTGTCACAAATCAATGAAAACGATGCCAAAATTACATGAATTGGGGTTTGAATTGCTTCCGCATCCACCGTATTCTCCAGATATGACCCCCAGCGATTTTTTTTCCCGTTCTCAAACCTCAAGAGAATGCTCGATCACCGAAACTCAAGCCTATTTTGAGGCTAATGACAAATTGTACTATAAAAATGGTATGGAAAATGTGCTATAATCCCCTTGTTATCGCTCTCGAAGGCAGCTATATTGAAAAATAAATCTTGTATTTAAAACGACAGAGTCACTCTCATAGACGTCAATAAAATCAAATTTTATTTAAAAAAATGTTTTCTTTGTTAGCCTACGAACTTTTCAGCTCAACTGTTACTACCGTTACTTCTGGATTTTTAGCACTGGATAAGATATATCGATGGACCGACAGACAGGGCCGCTGCGTGCTGGTGTGCAAGGCGTGCAGCGCACAAGGGCGGCATTTTCAAGGGCGGCATCGGCGACAAAATCGTATCGAAAGGAAAATAAAACATTGTCATTTTTGACACGGAAGTGTTATTTTGGTTGCCTATCCTAGGTCATTACAACATCTCGTTCGCATATATTTGTGTAGATTATTAGTGCTGTCGAAGCCGCCCGGTGGCGCAACGGTGTTGCGGTAGGCCGCGATAGCCATACCTGGTGTTCGACTCCACTTCCGGACGGCATATTTTTAAATAAAAAATAGACAGTTAGTCTTTGAGCTATCGTCAACCAAGTAACATAATCAGGAGTGAAAAGTGAAATATGGAAAAAATCGAATATCGTGCCGTTATAAAGTTCCTTACCAGGCAAGGAAAATCAGTCGCGACCATAATGAATGAGATGTCATTGGTTTACGGCGACTCTTGTCCAGGAAAAACCATGGTGTACAAGTGGCATAGTTTATTTAAACAAGGAAGGGAATCCCTTGAAGACGACCCGAGGCCGGGCAGGAGCATTGAGGTGACCACGCCAGCACTTAACCGAAAAGTTGAAAAAATTGTACACGAAGATGCTCGACTAAAGAAGAAACAACTCGCAGAAATGGTTGGAGTATCCGATACAACAATTTTTAAAATCCTACACGATCATCTCGGCATGTCTAAGGTCAGCGCAAGATGGGTGCCGAGAATGCTCACGCCGCCGCAAAAACAACAGCGCGTAGAGTGTTTGCGTGCATTTTTGGACCTCTGTAATGAAGACAAGGATAGTATATTGAGTTGAATTGTTACTGGAGACGAAACTTGGGGTTCATCATTATGAACCTGAGTCCAAACAAGACTCCATGCAGTGGCATAAAAAAGGGCACAGCACCTCCCAAGAAATTTAAAGTGTCACAATCAGCTGGGAAACTCATGGCAACGGTATTTTGGGACTCGGAAGGAATATTGTTGATTGATTATAAAGATAAAGGTGTTTCTATAACCGGAGAATATTCCGCTTCAATATTAGAGCGACTAAAAGAAGCCATTAAAGAGAAAAGACGGCGAAAATTGACGAAAGGTGTGTTGCTTTTGCACGACAACGCGCCCGTCCACAAGAGCCGCGTTGCGTTAGCTGCCCTGCATAAGGTGGGCTTCGAAATTGCGAATCACCCACCCTACAGCCCAGACCTGGCCCCGAGTGATTATTACCTGTTTTCGAAAATGGAAAAAGAGCTGCGGGGTAAAAAATTTACTGCCGATGATGAAGTCAAGGAGGTAGTTTCAAAGATGTGAAAAATGTATCCGTCTTGCAGGTGAATATATTGAAAAAGAAAAATAATTTGGTTTTTTTATTTCCACCCCTTATCTCTCGTAATGTGCATGTCTACAGTTACAGTACAAGGGGCGGCCTAATCGGTATTGCACGCGGGCGATGTCTTCCTTAGACTAAATCCCTTCTCGAGTCCAACAATTTCGTTCGCAACTCTGACCTCAATATGCCCCCTCCCCCTCCCCACCAGCGAGCTACTAAAATACTTGCGAGGATTACTATTCCATGCAATCCCGTTGTATACGATTGCCATCACGCTACGTCGTCACCTCAGTGCAACCAATAGTGTTAAAAGTCAGATTCGTGACGTAGCTTCAGTTGCGTTTTTTTGACTAGGATCGAGTGGGATTGGACACGGTGTATATTTCGAAAACGATTTACCCCTTAATTATCATCATTTTTCGTATTCACCAAATGCACATTTTACACTAATTATGCTTTAATATATTTTAATTTCTACGCTCTATTTTCTCTCTTTTTTTTTTTTAATTTTGTTTTTATAAATCGTAGTCAACAAGGAAAAAAAATTGATTTTTATTTGTTTTTAATTTTAAATAAACATTTCCGCTAATAAATGTGCATAATGAACTAATATGTTTGCGCCAGCATTGCTATTAAATTTCCCGAAAATGTTTATTTAAATTAATCTGGTACGTATTTCACAACAAATAAAAATCTATAAATAAAAATTTTTGTAAAAAGTACGCAGCCATAGGAAGTAGTTATTTTTAGTTATCTAAGTTGTTTTTTTGAAATATTTTAAAAATTATTTCAATATGTATGTTTTCCTTATTATTTAATATAACAATAGAAAGAAGCAACTTTAAATTAGTGTAATTAGTAGAGAGTTCTTAGATTTTTTTTTTTAATTTTTTCGGAAAACGAAAAACGAAGTTACTAAACGATATTTTTCTTACTGCCCTCCAAATAGCTCATGCAACCGATTATTACGGTAAGTTTAACATTTTATTTCATCCTTTTTTTTTAATTTTTGCTTCAACTGCTCCATCCCTTTCGATCTTTTTAATTATTTTTTGCCGCAAAATTTTTATTTTTAATCACGATTATACGAAAACCTCCCCCTAAAATTACAACTCTTTTTTTTCCTTCTTTTATTTTTTTCTTCGTTTCTCTCTTTGTGTCAAACTGTCGCTTTTACAATCTTGTTTTTTTTTTTGTACACTCACCCCTTAATAGCTGTACATTCTCTCATCGCTTACAGTACACTCTTAGACATGTTTATTATAATTTGTGTGATAACACGAAATATATTTTTTTTTTTTTTTTAATCAAATTTTTTTAAATGTTTAAATGAAGATGTTTGATGATTGGGTTTGTTGTGATGTGATAGATTCAACGCGAATCGCTTAATTCTCTTGTAAAATATACCTATACTACATGTATTAAAATAAAAATGATTGCACTTATTTATATTGAGTACGTCATGGGATAGCGGAGGCACCTTTTTGCGGAGGTTATAGGGAGATATGTATGCACTAAAACAAGCTCGAAGCACTTTATTTATTTATTTATTTATTTCTTATAATTCTACTAACGACTAACACGCATTTTTTATATAAAATATTTTTTTTTGTAGTGTATTGTTTACAAGTTTGATTATAACAAAAAACAAAATTAAAAAGGGGAAAAAAATATATCTACTAATATTAATTTTATATTTATTTTAATTGTGTAATAATTGTGCATATATTTTTTTTTGTTTTATAGGGGGTCGTTTTTCTTAAACACAAATTACCAAAAATTAAATTAAATAATAAAATGACCCCTTTACAACAACAAAAAAAATTCTTGAATTTTTAATTAATGCATGGGTTGTGATTGGTGTTTCTATAATTATTCTATTAATTAATTTGTTTTTAATACAATCAAATTTCGGAAGAGCTATAAATTAAAAAAAAAAAATTAACTCGTGCAGCCACATATAGACTGAAGAAAGTCAACGAGAATAACCAATTCTGTTTTGTTAATTTTTGCTTTAACAAATTCTAAAATCATTAAAAAATAAAAAGCAATTAATATACCGACCCCCAACTGATACCAAATGTTTCTTTCCACCTGAAGACGAGTACAATCTAAATCCGGGTTTAGAATGGGAGGACGAATTCACAGGTAGGCTTTTCCGACTTATCTTTGTTTTTTTTTTTAATATAATATTTTTCTCTATCTTCTCTCCTCCTATTATGGCGATTAAAAAAGACAGATTAAAATAATACCTTTTTTATCTATTGCACCCCCTTTTACACCATTATAAATGTTACCACAACACGGTGTTGCAAGTAATTACTAATAAACGTATTTTTAAAAATATTTTACGCTTTTACTAAGTAGTATCACTCGCTTTATTTTAATTAATTAATATTTTGTATAAATATATATTTTTTTAAAATACGAGGGTAGTCCCAGAAGATAACCAACCAAAATTATCTCCCAACCATCTTCGCCTTCTTTGGGCCCAATTCTCCCCTTTTTTGACTATTCCTTGGTCTCAGGTGTGAATTCATGGATCCATGCTTCATCCAAACAATAGCAGACCCTCCCCCAGATAGAATCTAGCTCCGATTTAATATCGGCTGGGTTGTGGGCCTTCAAATGAAACTACTCTATCACATAATGATAATCGATTTTTTTCCATGTTTACAAATTATTGATGACAATCAAATAAATACTGAACAATGTAGTCATAAACAATAACCGCCATCTATACGTCAAGTCGGGTACTTCTGGGATACCCTCGTATTAGTTTAGGGAGCGTGTTAAGTAGTTAGTTTCCTGTATTATCGATTAAATAATTAGGTAGAAATTGCTTTTAAAGTATTTATTAAAAAAAAAATTATAATAAAAAAATAGGAAAATTAAACGTAGGTAATTAATTCTTTTTTAATTTATTTTACTAAAACGCTACTCACACATCTAAAATTATTGCATGCGTTTAAAAAAATGATTTATATAACATTGCGCGCATTTTGATGAATGTATATATGAATGTTTTTTTTTTGCATTTAAATATTGAATATAATTATTTTTAATTTTTTTTTAAATTAAAAACACTGAATTTTTGAAGTTTAAATACAGGGTGACGCATTAATGCATCATATACAGTCTGACCTTACATATTAAAAAAAATGGCACATACTATACAGGGTGATTGGTTAGAATTGCCTATTAAAAGTATTATACTCGTACAAAAAGGAACGGAATTTTAAAACGAAATTTTGTATTTGGATATGGTTGAATATGAACTATTACGTGAAAATATTTTTAGTAAATATCACTTCCGGTTAACCGGAAGTGGGTATCAACTTCGATTTTTTAAATAGCATGATATAAAATAAATTGCAAATTTAGCTTCTACGATAAATTCTACATATATTTCATGTATCATACCCTATACCTAAATACCATTCCTTCTGAGTTATTCGCAATTAAACAAAAAAAGTGACAGATACCGATCTTACTTTATAGTGATATTACGTCACGTAGGAGTAAAAGAGACGAATGGGATTTTGCATACGCACACCTGATATTGTGTAGTTTCACAACATTCGAAGTTTTTCTCTGTAATATTATACAGGGTGTTTAAAAACTTAGTTTCTTATAAATAAGTGTTTTTTGACATCTGTCATTTTGTTGTTGTTTTTGCGTTTGTATAATACTTTTAACAAGCTATTCTCACCAATCACCCTGTAACCCTGTCATCCTTGAGGCATTAACGCATCATCCTGTATATAATATTGTACAAATTGCCTCTTCTTCTATCTAATTTCTTGCACTTCCTTTAATAGAAATTGTTCTATTTTCCTGGAGCTACCACCTGCACTAACCAAAGCTGATTTTTATTTTATTTCTTTATCACACAACCTTATTTTATTTTATTTTTTTAAACTTTGGTAGTCATTCAATTTTTATAAATTTATTTAAATCTAAATTTCGTTATTTTTTTGCTTTAAATTGCTGTTGGGAGGGGGCAGTAATACTTTTTCTTTATATATATATTTATATTTATTTATATATTTCGTACCCTATTTTATTACGTTTATTTCTATCCTGTTATGACGCAAAAAGATGATGTGCTTTTTTTTGAGGATTGTGTCCCCCTTTTTTTGTATGACTACCAAATCAATATATTTTAATTTGTTTTTAATCTCCTAGATGCATTAGAGTAATATTTTAACCCATATAAGATTTGGTAGTTATTTTTATTATTTTTTTTTAATTGTGAATGAACGAGCATTTTTAATCTAAAGATCATATTTTAAATAAAATCATTAAATTTATTAATTTAAAAAAAAATAGAAATTTAAAATACGATCTTTATCTTTGTGTCATGATAATTATAAAACAATAGACTATAGTAAGGCATTTGAGATGTGTACTTCCCCGGAAAGTAAAATCAATAAAATTAATTAAAAAAAAAGAATTTTTTAGTGAATGGTAGTCATATTCTCGCTATTATTGTTGTCGTTGTTACCGTTGCCGTTTTCCTTTATTAATTGGATGTTGTTTTTATTTTCGTTGTTGTTGTTGAATGCGAGTGCGTGTATGTATGAGAGATAAGAACGGACAGCTTATTCACCACAGTTTTGGCATTTGACGATGGACAAGGCGAAGATGAGGAAGGCAGCCTCCCGCATATCGGTGGATTCGGTAGTAAACTGCCCGCCCCGGTATCCTGCCCCACGGTCTACCCCAGGTGAAGGAGGTCCAACCGGCCGTTACCGCAGTGGAACAGGAGCAAGCTAAATTGGAGGTTAAAAAAGAAGGTACTATTTTATTTAAATTATTTTATACATTGCAAAAACTTCAAAACCAAAAAAGTCTAGTTTTTTGTATCATTCTGTATATTAATGAGTACATGTCAAGTTAATAGATGTTTGCCAGACACCAAATTTGAAAAGGAGATCTTAAAACCACAACTACAGATCTTAATAAATCATGCAAAATAATATCCATAAGAGCGAACACGTGACTTTCTCAACCTGTCAAATTTGACATATCTCAAAAAAAAATCACAAAATGTGCGATTATTTTTCAAAATTTCGAAAAATATTAAAAGAAAGAATTGTTTATTTCTTAATTTTGTATGCGTATATGCCAAATTTCAACTCTGTAAGACAACTTTCATTTTTGTCTCATTTTTTTTCCTAGTCGAATGTGATTTGTTTGAATTGCGTTTTTCAAAAATGGGAGAAAAATGAAAGCTATCTTAACGAGTTGAAAATTAACATTGAAATTTTGGAAAATAATGTCATATTTTATAAATTTTTGTAAAACTGTCAAACTTGATAGTTGTGAAGCAAGAAGCTTTGACAAAACAAATTTATATAAAATCTAGTCGAGAAGAATCCGGGCAAAAATAAATTCAAAATGCTTAACTTCATACAACGATTGTCCTCTAGATGGCAGCACATTTAAATAGCGAATTATTCAAAAAAACACTATTTTGGCATTTAATTTTGGAATGCCCGGTATAATAGAAAGGACAGGGAATAGAAAATTGTTGCAATTAGGAGATCCACTAACTTGACACCACAAAATGGTAAAAAAAATGTTCCAAACTTCTGTTTGATTAATATTTTAAAATAAAATTAAATATGATCGAAAGAATGAATAAATAAACTTTTCCGCCAGCACTTAACCGAAAAGTTGAAAAAATTGTACACGAAGATGCTCGACTAAAGAAGAAACAACTCGCAGAAATGGTTGGAGTATCCGATACAACAATTTTTAAAATCCTACACGATCATCTCGGCATGTCTAAGGTCAGCGCAAGATGGGTGCCGAGAATGCTCACGCCGCCGCAAAAACAACAGCGCGTAGAGTGTTTGCGTGCATTTTTGGACCTCTGTAATGAAGACAAGGATAGTATATTGAGTTGAATTGTTACTGGAGACGAAACTTGGGTTCATCATTATGAACCTGAGTCCAAACAAGACTCCATGCAGTGGCATAAAAGGGGCACAGCACCTCCCAAGAAATTTAAAGTGTCACAATCAGCTGGGAAACTCATGGCAACGGTATTTTGGGACTCGGAAGGAATATTGTTGATTGATTATAAAGATAAAGGTGTTTCTATAACCGGAGAATATTCCGCTTCAATATTAGAGCGACTAAAAGAAGCCATTAAAGAGAAAAGACGGCGAAAATTGACGAAAGGTGTGTTGCTTTTGCACGACAACGCGCCCGTCCACAAGAGCCGCGTTGCGTTAGCTGCCCTGCATAAGGTGGGCTTCGAAATTGCGAATCACCCACCCTACAGCCCAGACCTGGCCCCGAGTGATTATTACCTGTTTTCGAAAATGGAAAAAGAGCTGCGGGGTAAAAAATTTACTGCCGATGATGAATTCAAGGAGGTAGTTTCAAAGATGTGAAAAATGTATCCGTCTTGCAGGTGAATATATTGAAAAAGAAAAATAATTTGGTTTTTTTATTTCCACCCCTTATCTCTCGTAATGTGCATGTCTACAGTTGTACAAGGGGCGGCCTAATCGGTATTGCACGCGGGCGATGTCTTCCTTAGACTAAATCCCTTCTCGAGTCCAACAATTTCGTTCGCAACTCTGACCTCAATATGCCCTCTTCCCCTCCCCACCAGCGAGCTACTAAAATACTTGCGAGGATTACTATTCCATGCAATCCCGTTGTATACGATTGCCATCACGCTACGTCGTCACCTCAGTGCAACCAATAGTGTTAAAAGTCAGATTCGTGACGTAGCTTCAGTTGCGTTTTTTTGACTAGGATCGAGTGGGATTGGACACGGTGTATATTTCGAAAACGATTTACCCCTTAATTATCATCATTTTTCGTATTCACCAAATGCACATTTTACACTAATTATGCTTTAATATATTTTAATTTCTACGCTCTATTTTCTCTCTTTTTTTTTTTAATTTTTGTTTTTATAAATCGTAGTCAACAAGGAAAAAAATTGATTTTTATTTGTTTTTAATTTTAAATAAACATTTCCGCTAATAAATGTGCATAATGAACTAATATGTTTGCGCCAGCATTGCTATTAAATTTCCCGAAAATGTTTATTTAAATTAATCTGGTACGTATTTCACAACAAATAAAAATCTATAAATAAAAATTTTTGTAAAAAGTACGCAGCCATAGGAAGTAGTTATTTTTAGTTATCTAAGTTGTTTTTTTGAAATATTTTAAAAATTATTTCAATATGTATGTTTCCTTATTATTTAATATAATAATAGAAAGAAGCAACTTTAAATTAGTGTAATTAGTAGAGAGTTCTTAGATTTTTTTTTAATTTTTTCGGAAAACGAAAAACGAAGTTACTAAACGATATTTTTCTTACTGCCCTCCAAATAGCTCATGCAACCGATTATTACGGTAAGTTTAACATTTTATTTCATCCTTTTTTTTTTTAATTTTTGCTTCAACTGCTCCATCCCTTTCGATCTTTTTAATTATTTTTTTGCCGCAAAATTTTTATTTTTAATCACGATTATACGAAAACCTCCCCTAAAATTACAACTCTTTTTTTTTCCTTCTTTTATTTTTTTCTTCGTTTCTCTCTTTGTGTCAAACTGTCGCTTTTACAATCTTGTTTTTTTTTTTGTACACTCATACCCCTTAATAGCTGTACATTCTCTCATCGCTTACAGTACACTCTTAGACATGTTTATTATAATTTGTGTGATAACACGAAATATATTTTTTTTTTGATTTTTTTAAATCAAATTTTTTAAGATGTTTAAATGAAGATGTTTGATGATTGGGTTTGTTGTGATGTGATAGATTCAACGCGAATCGCTTAATTCTCTTGTAAAATATACCTATACTACATGTATTAAAATAAAAATGATTGCACTTATTTATATTGAGTACGTCATGGGATAGCGGAGGCACATTTTTGCGGAGGTTATAGGGAGATATGTATGCACTAAAACAAGCTCGAAGCACTTTATTTATTTATTTATTTATTTCTTATAATTCTACTAACGACTAACACGCATTTTTTATATAAAATATTTTTTTTGTAGTGTATTGTTTACAAGTTTGATTATAACAAAAAAACAAAATTAAAAAGGGGAAAAAATATATCTACTAATATTAATTTTATATTTATTTTAATTGTGTAATAATTGTGCATATATTTTTTTTTTGTTTTATAGGGGGTCGTTTTTTTTTAAACACAAATTACCAAAAATTAAATTAAATAATAAAATGGCCCCCTTTACAACAACAAAAAAAATTCTTGAATTTTTAATTAATGCATGGGTTGTGATTGGTGTTTCTATAATTATTCTATTAATTAATTTGTTTTTAATACAATCAAATTTCGGAAGAGCTATAAATTAAAAAAAAAAATTAACTCGTGCAGCCACATATAGACTGAAGAAAGTCAGAATAAAGAATAACCAATTCTGTTTTGTTAATTTTTGCTTTAACAAATTCTAAAATCATTAAAAAATAAAAAGCAATTAATATACCGACCCCCAACTGATACCAAATGTTTCTTTCCACCTGAAGACGAGTACAATCTAAATCCGGGTTTAGAATGGGAGGACGAATTCACAGGTAGGTGGCTTTTCCGACTTATCTTTGTTTTTTTTTTTTAATATAATATTTTTTCTCTATCTTCTCTCCTCCTATTATGGCGATTAAAAAAGACAGATTAAAATAATACCTTTTTTTATCTATTGCACCCCCTTTTTACACCATTATAAATGTTACCACAACACGGTGTTGCAAGTAATTACTAATAAACGTAATTTTTAAAAATATTTTACTAAGTAGTATCACTCGCTTTGTTTAATTAATTAATATTTTGTATAAATATATATTTTTTTTTAATACGAGGGTAGTCCCAGAAGATAACCAACCAAAATTATCTCCCAACCATCTTCGCCTTCTTTGGGCCCAATTCTCCCCTTTTTTGACTATTCCTTGGTCTCAGGTGTGAATTCATGGATCCATGCTTCATCCAAACAATAGCAGACCCTCCCCCAGATAGAATCTAGCTCCGATTTAATATCGGCTGGACTGTGGGCCTTCAAATGAAACTACTCTATCACATAATGATAATCGATTTTTTTCCATGTTTACAAATTATTGATGACAATCAAATAAATACTGAACAATGTAGTCATAATCAATAACCGCCATCTATACGTCAAGTCGGGTACTTCTGGGATAACCCTCGTATTAGTTTAGGGAGCGTGTTAAGTAGTTAGTTTCCTGTATTATCGATTAAATAATTAGGTAGAAATTGCTTTTAAAGTATTTATTAAAAAAAAAATTATTAAATTAAATTAAACGTAGGTAATTAATTCTTTTTTTAATTTATTTTACTAAAACGCTACTCACACATCTAAAATTATTGCATGCGTTTAAAAAAACATTTTTTTTATTTATATTTATAACATTTTCGCGCATTTTGGATGAATGTATATATGAATGTTTTTTTTTTGCATTTAAATATTGAATATAATTATTTTTAATTTTTTGTTTAAATTAAAAACACTGAATTTTTGAAGTTTAAATACAGGGTGACGCATTAATGCATCATATACAGTCTGACCTTACATATTTTAAAAAATGGCACATACTATACAGGGTGATTGGTTAGAATTGCCTATTAAAAGTATTATACTCGTACAAAAGGAACGGAATTTTAAAACAAAATTTTGTATTTGGATATGGATGAATATGAACTATTACGTGAAAATATTTTTGAATAAATATCACTTCCGGTTAACCGGAAGTGGGTATCAACTTCGATTTTTTAAATAGCATGATATAAAATAAATTGCAAATTCAGCTTCTACGATAAATTCTACATATATTTCATGTATCATACCCTATACCTAAATACCATTCCTTTTGAGTTATTCGCAATTAAACAAAAAAAGTGACAGATACCGATCTTACTTTATAGTGATATTACGTCACGTAGGAGTAAAATAGACGAATGGGATTTTGCATACGCACACCTGATATTGTGTAGTTTCACAACATTTGAAGTTCTTCTCTGTAATATTATACAGGGTGTTTAAAAACTTAGTTTCTTATAAATAAGTGTATTTTGACATCTGTCATTTTGTTGTTGTTTTTGCGTTTGTATTTGTATAAAGCTATTCTCACCAATCACCTATAACCCTGTCATCCTTGACGCATTAACGCATCATCCTGTATATAATATTGTACAAATTGCCTCTTCATCTATCTAATTTCTTGCACTTCCTTTAATAGAAATTGTTCTATTTTCCTGGAGCTACCACCTGCACTAACCAAAGCTGATTTTTATTTTATTTCTTTATCACACAACCTTATTTTATTTTATTTTTTTAAACTTTGGTAGTCATTCAATTTTTATAAATTTATTTAAATCTAAATTTCGTTATTTTTGCTTTAAATTGCTGTTGGGGAGGGGGCAGTAATACTTTTTCTTTATTTATTTATTTATTTATTTATATATTTCGTACTCTATTTTATTACGTTTATTTCTATCCTGTTATGACGCAAAAAGATGATGTGCTTTTTTTTGAGGATTGTGTCCCCCTTTTTTTGTATGACTACCAAATCAATATATTTTAATTTGTTTTTAATCTCCTAGATGCATTAGAGTAATATTTTAACCCATATAAGATTTGGTAGTTATTTTTATTATTTTTTTTTAATTGTGAATGAACGAGCATTTTTAATCTAAAGATCATATTTTAAATAAAATCATTAAATTTATTAATTTAAAAAAATAGAAATTTAAAATACGATCTTTATCTTTGTGTCATGATAATTATAAAACAATAGACTATAGTAAGGCATTTGAGATGTGTACTTCCCCGGAAAGTAAAATCAATAAAATTAATTAAAAAAAAAAAGAATTTTTTAGTGAATGGTAGTCATATTCTCGCTATTATTGTTGTCGTTGTTACCGTTGCCGTTTTCCTTTATTAATTGGATGTTGTTTTTATTTTCGTTGTTGTTGTTGAATGCGAGTGCGTGTATGTATGAGAGATAAGAACGGACAGCTTATTCACCACAGTTTTGGCATTTGACGATGGACAAGGCGAAGATGAGGAAGGCAGCCTCCCGCATATCGGTGGATTCGGTAGTAAACTGCCGCCCGGTATCCTGCCCCACGGTCTACCCCAGGTGAAGGAGGTCCAACCGGCCGTTACCGCAGTGGAACAGGAGCAAGCTAAATTGGAGGTTAAAAAAGAAGGTACTATTTTATTTAAATTATTTTATTCATTGCTAAAACTTCAAAACCAAAAAAGTCAACTTTTTTGTATCATTCTGTATATTAATGAGTACATGTCAAGTTAATAGATTTTCTAGACACCAAATTTGAAAAGGAATCTTTAAAACCACAACTAACGATCTTAATAAATCATGCAAAATAATATCCATAAGAGCGAACACGTGACTTTCTCAACCTGTCAAATTTGACATATCTCAAAAAAAAATCTCAAAATGTGCGATTATTTTTCAAAATTTCGAAAAATATTAAAAGAAAGAATTGTTTATTTCTTAATTTTGTATGCGTATGCCAAATTTCAACTCTGTAAGACAACTTTCATTTTTGTCTCATTTTTTTTTCCTAGTCGAATGTGATTTGTTTGAATTGCGTTTTTTCAAAAAATGGGAGAAAAATGAAAGGCTATCTTGAAATTTTGAGTTGAAAATTTTTGTAAAAAAGTCAAACTTGATAGTTGTGAAGCAAGAAGCTTTGACAAAACAAATTTATATAAAATCTAGTCGAGAAGAATCCGGGCAAAAATAAATTCAAAATGCTTAACTTCATACAACGATTGTCCTCTAGATGGCAGCACACGGTTAAATAGCGAATTATTTAAAAAAAATACTATTTTGGCATTTAATTTTGGAATGCCCGGTATAATAGAAAGGACAGGGAATAGAAAATTGTTGCAATTAGGAGATCCACCAACTTAACACCACAAAATGGTAAAAAAAATGTTCCAAATTTGCGATTGAACTTCCCAAAGTTGATTAGAATATTTCTGTTTGATTAATATTTCAAAATAATAAATATGATCAAAAGAATGAATAAATAAAAACTTTTCCCTAACCGAACAAAACTGATAAAATGTTGATAAAGTTGTATCCTATCAACGCCATCTATTGCTTGTATGTACAATCAAAATAAATCGTTCAAAAATCGAGAGGTTATAATTTTCCTTAACTTGGGCCAAATACCACTAGATGGCAGCACACGGCATAGTAATTTATATTAAAAAAAAACACTATTTTGACAATTAATTTTAAAAATCTGTTAACCGAATTTTTGATTACCTATTGATAATCGAGGATATTTTATAAACATTAATATACAGGGTGCCTCGATTGATATACAAAAAACGGTAACAATATTTTTGTTGGAGCAAATATTCTTTATTTTGAATATACAGGGGTCCAAAAGAACACGTTATCAAATTTAAACCGAACACCTTTGAAATTATTGTCATCAGTCAAAGATTGATTTAACCAAAATTTAGAAAATCGTTAAAACACTAAATTGACTTTTACAAAGAAACTATAAGAGATAGGTTCAGGGAACTTTAATAACATTTAGATGTTAGATACAGGGTGTTCCATTTAAACTAAGTAAATTATAGAGCATTAATCGTACCCACAATTAGAGGTAAGATTTTAACCACTCTGTATAATTTTTAGAAAGCATCTTTATTTTTGCATTAGATGTAATGGTTGTGCTAATGAAATAATACAACTTGAAACACGTAATTTAAATACGTACGCCAGGTGCTCATTCTAAACATTGATCTACATTTTCAAAAATTGTTAAATATCTCAGAAACTGTTAAAGCTAGGTATAGGGAATATAACAATAAGTTGCCTTTATTTAGTCATCGAAATTAGCGATAATATACACGGTGTTCCATTTAAATTTTCATAACTTTGATGTGTAATTTTCTTTTGGGACACCCTGTATATGTCGAAATAATTTTAGTACATGCTCCAACAAAAATGTTTTAAATATGTGTTACTGTTTTTTGTACGTTAACCGAGGCGAATGTAGTGCCCCACCCTGTACATATGTAGATTTTATTAACTTTAAATTAATTTTTAAAACTATCATTTATTATTTTATCGAAAAAGTTGTTTCTCATTTCAGTGAAAGAATTGAGTGAAGAACAGAAACAAACCATCGTCCTGTCAGAAAATTTCCAAGTCTTCATCGATAGAGCTGGTAAAATTATCGAAAGAGCTTTAGCTGAGAGCGTCGACATCTATACAGATTACAGTGGCGGCGATGGAGAAGAAGCGTTGTGAGTTGACAGACATTTTTCATACCAATACTAGTTTAAACTTCCTTTAATCTTATCCAATCCTCCCATCCCTACAACATCTAAAAATTATACCTGTATGTATATGTTTTATAGAATAATGTGCTTTTATGGTTGATTGTCAGAGACGAGAAGATCCACCAGCGAATCTCGTTGAACCGGTGGTTCTACGACGAACGATGGTCGAAGAATCGCACCGTGACGTCGCTGGATTGGTCCCCGCAATACCCCGAACTCCTCCTATCATCCTACAACAATAACGAGGAGATGCCTAACGAACCCGACGGCGTCGCCCTCATATGGAATACGAAATTCAAGAAGACGACGCCCGAATACATCTTTCATTGTCAGAGTGCTATCATGTCGGCGACCTTCGCCAGGTTTCACCCGAATCTGATACTGGGCGGGACTTATTCGGGACAGATCGTGTTGTTCGATAATCGCGTGCAGAAAAGGACGCCTATCCAACGAACGCCACTGTCGGCGAGTGCACATACTGTAATAAATCGTTTAAACCTAGATCTAGATTTATCTCTTGAAATTATTTTCTTTTTCGTAGCACCCTGTATATTGCATGAGCGTCGTCGGTACCCAAAACGCTCACAATCTAATCAGCATATCAACAGATGGTAAATTATGCTCGTGGTCGTTGGATATGCTGAGTCAACCCCAGGAGACTTTAGAATTGCACAAGATGCCCTCGAAACCGGTGGCTGTGACCTGTTTGGACTTTCCACATTCCGATGTTAATAATTTCGTAGTTGGTAGCGAGGATGGCGCTGCGTACGCCGCGTGCAGGCACGGAGCTAAAGCCGGTATCACGGAAACGTACGACAGTCATCAAGGGCCGATCACGGGAGTTAGCGTGAACGCCGTCCAAGGTGGCATCGATTTTTCGTACATGTTCTTAACCTCGTCTATCGATTGGACGATTAAATTGTGGAGTTTGAAGGTATGTTATTTTTAAATGTAATGATGAGCGCGATATCGATAGTTTTGATTATCGATTCAGCTTCTACGATAACAAGTGATTTCAGGGATAGATTAGGCTATTATTTAATAATGTAATTGCAGGAATCACCCTACTAACAGCAAGAGCAATAATACATTAAGTATTGCTAAACTTATCGTTGTCCTCTGTCTCTCTACAGGATCGGATTTGATACCCTTAGACTCTTTATTGTCCCATGAGACGCCATTCTTGCCTGTAGTGGTTGGTGATTGAAGTCACGTTTCCTCAAATATTGGGTGTGACGTTTCGAAGTCAATTTTTGGTTTAAAATTAAACTCCAGCTCAACTCAGCATAGAATCTATTGCTTTTTAGAGGGGCAGGCGGAGGGTGGTCTCATTCCAAGATAACCTGTCCACCATTGTGTTATCTACAGAGACGACCATGTTCCGATGGCAAATCAGCGATAAAGAGGAGGAAAAGCTCCGATCCCAACACTGAGATACGAGAAGACTAACCTGATGATGGAGGCGTTGATCCTCCCGACCATTATTTTATGCAAGAGCCCACCACCCCAGTAGCATCCCTCTGTTAGAAGCCACTATGAATGGAATCGGTGAGGCTTAAAAGCTGGAAGTTCTGCTCTGAATCCGAATGGACATTAAAATAGTTCTAAACTCACTCCCTCTATCGTGCAAGGTCGGAAGTAGTACCACCGGTAGTTGACAAGACAGTAGAGTGGTTCCTGCAATTATACCACGAGTAATGTTTGACGTTTTTTTATGTACGAGGACTAATTTGAAAGTTTAATTTAATTTTTTTTTGTTATACAGGACTCTCTTTATAACGATTCTCCTGATAACGATAATTCCTCTGTAACGATTTGGTTTGCCATTAGGCCAATGTATTTATTTTCCTTAAATCACTCAAACGATATTTTCAGTTCAAGATTTGGCTATTTCGCTTCGGCTAATCGCAGTAAACGACTTAACGATCGACGCCTTTTGTTTTCCGATACGGGCGCGTCACGAGAGCATTTCATTGTATTCTATTGTGATGTGACGTCTGACGCCTACTCAATGTCGCGACTAGAATTGTGGGAGAGCGGAGAGTTTAGTTCGCCACATGCTGTCTAGCTATTCACATCGGATCTCGACTACCAGTTGTACTTAGTGCATTTAGTGGCTACATTTGTGTGTACCTATGTTTGGTGAAAACAACATGCTTTCAAAAAAAAAAAAACGTAAAGTGCTTACTGTTGAAGAAAAAGTGTCTTTGATTAGAGCATTAGAAAAAGATGAGAAGCAGACTGATATTGTTCGAGGTACAGGGCTTTCCCAATCCACTGTGGCGACGATTTGGAAGGATAGGAAAGAAGTGGCTTGATGCGGAGATTCAAGAAGGGAACTGCGTTAAGCCTGTTCTACAGTGGTGTCAACAGCAACGTGTGAACCACATCCCACTTTCCGGACCACTGGTCAAAGCAAAAGCAGAGTTTTATGCAACGAAGCTGGGCATTGCTGACTTCAAAGCTTCCGAGGGTTGGTTAAGCAAGTGGAAGCAGCGTCATAACATAAATTACTGGCAGATCAGCGGAGAGACTCGTAGAGGTTGGCGCAAGTGAGGCCTGATATGAAGGCTCGATATTCAGCAGAAGAAATTTTGTGGTACAATAACAAGAAAACTTTTAGTGATAGGCAAGTCTAAAAATTCACGTTGTTTCATTCATATTCAGCGTCTGCCTGTGATTTACAAAGCGAACAAGAATGCGTGGATGACTTCTCTAATTTTTGAAGGAGAAATAAGAAAGTAGGATTCTGAGCTCAAGGGGAAAATTTTTTTGCACATCCTGCAATAGCCGATCGTCGAAAATTTGTTTCTTACCAGCCAACAGCAACAAGTGGCCTTGAACCAATGGACCAAAGTGTCATAGAAAGCCTTAAAAGTCACTACCGAAGAAGACTTTTAATGGAATTGGTAGAAAAAGATGGAAGAGGTGACAGAGAAGATTATAAGGCATTCGTTTAAGCATCCAGGATGTATGGAGGACCAAGCTGCAAGAGAATATGATGATGACTTGCCTTTAGCGGTTTGGGTTCGACAATTAGAGCTCCCCACTGTTTATGAACCAGAAGAGCTGCAGGATTATGAAACCGTCGATGAAGCAGTTGCTACAACAGCTGCAGTTTCAGATGAAGACATCCCTTCAATGCAGTCCTAACAAGCCTTAGAGGCAGCTAAAATTCTCCGCAAATTCTTCATCCACCAGTGTCTTATTAATAAACCTGCAACCTCTTTATAACGATCTCTCTCTATAACGATGAAATCGTCAGGTCCCTTCAATATTGTTATAAAGAGAGTCTATTGTATTTTGCGTTTAATACGTTCTCTTATATTTGCAATGGTTCGTCGAAAAAATCGTGTCTACAGAGGCGGACTCTCTCAATCTCCATTTCATTCTGATATATCTAGTCTAAAAATTTTTTTAACCTATAATCAGCATTGTTGCCATTTCTTTTCTTGTATCGTCAGAACTTTCAACCCAACAGACGCTGCTGACACGGAGATCGACATGTGATTCCGGAAATCCCGAGTCAGATATCCATTACATTGATTTTTGACGATATGTCGCCTGCATAGAGTTTTTCTCGCAGATCTATTAGAAATAACAGAGGACCCAGAATAGTACCCTGTGGTACACCTTTATCCACGTTTGCTCATTCTGGATTGATGTTCTTTGTTGGCCTCAGGCAAATTTTTTTGATAATGCCCATCATTACTTGAACATTTAATTTTTTTTTAATTTTCAATAAATTTTCCTATTTCTAGGATAATAAACCAATATACTCGTTCGAAGATAACGGCGATTACGTCCTAGACGTAGCGTGGTCACCGACTCATCCAGCTCTATTCGCAGCCGTCGATGGCGGTGGTAGATTAGATCTGTGGAATCTTAATCAGGATACTGAGGTGCCGGCTGCTGGGGTGGTCGTCGAAGGTTACCCAGCCTTGAATAGAGTTTCTTGGACACCATCTGGATTACACGTTACCGTAGGAGATAATCAAGGAAAACTATGGGTGTATGACGTAGCAGAGGTACGATTATAACCTTTAAAAACAATCGATGTAAACTTAATTAAATTAAATTCGTTTAATAGAATTTCGCCCATCCAAGGCACGATGAATGGAATAAATTCTTGTACACGATTCAAGAGCTCCGCAATAACCAGATAGATGAGGAATTAGAGAAGTTGAACCTGTCGTCTAGTTCTACACCGCTTACAAGCATGTCGTCCTTGACTTCGACGCCTCTACGATAAATAGACGTATTATCGTTTAAAAATATTAATGCAATTTTTGCGATCAAGCAGTACGTGTACTTCAAACAGATAAAACTATAGGTTCTAATTCTACGTTTTTATTTATTTTTGGTTTCGAGATATCACCCTCATTTGGCGATTTCTTTTTTTTTATATATAAGGAAAGTATATCGAAAAAAAAAAATTGAATGGATAAGAGTTTAAAATCGCTTTAGGGTGTGAAATTGAAAATAAATAAGTAAATTAAGTGAGAGGTTACTAAGATGGAGATTAAATATTGTATATCTACGCAGCTGTACTAATATGTAATTTATTTTTTAAAGAATATTTGAAATAATGTCGTAATATAATAAAATATGTCAGAATTTTTATTATATGTATATCTAAAAATGAGAGAAAAAAACAGTAAATGAGCTTTAGATGTAATTGAAAAATAAAAAAAAATTGATATTAACTTGCTCATATTTTAAAATTGTGAAGAAATAACATCGTAACCAATTTGTTTAATTTGTAATTAAATGAAATATTAACCGTGCTTTTAAAAGGGAAATAAATAATTTCAAAAAGATATTTTTAAAACGTATTAATTGTAATACTATATATTTGTAAAACAAACGACTCCCCCAAAATTTAGAAAAATTACATTTTAATTCCATTTATTATTATTAATTTCTACCCCCTCGTGTACATAGCTAACTTATTTTCTTATATTATTTGTTATTTTTTTTTTTGAATAGGATTTTTTTACGTAAACATAATAGCAATTTTTTTAAAAGAGAAAAGATGCATATTAATGAATAATGAAGAAGAAATAAAGAATATGGTATAATAGGAGGAGATAAAGAGGAAATTACTTTTTTATATTGTTATTTTATATAACTTATTATTTTTGTGCTGTTATAGTACTACTCGTATTTATTTATTTTGTGAAGATGCAATTTAGAGAAATTTTTGTCCCCTTACCTCCCCCGCTCCTGCGCTTACATACGACTATTATTTTTCCCCCTAATTTTTTCCGCTGTTCCTTAAAAAGAAAAATTAAAAATTTGAAAAATATTTTTTTCTTCTATGGTTTCTGTTTTCCAAGCTGTATAAAAGTAATTCCACTGTAATGTGGGGTTACTTTATCATGAAAATAAAATTGTATGCAAAACAACATTCTGTGTATTGTTTTATGTAGCAATTCCTTTTTTTTATTAACAATATGGATGTCTGAACAAAATTAATATAATTATAATTTTATGCAATATAGGATTTAAAAAAATGATTTGTTTCACTACCGCTCATAATAGTTCGGACAACTAGATTAAAATTCAGAAAATCATTAAATACCTAAATTAAAGTTTTAAAAGCAAAAAAGTAAACAAAAATATTTTATTTAAAAAAAAAAAAATTATTCTAAAATATATAATTAATAATCACTAAACATTGCGTTCGTCAAAAAAAAAACACGCCTTTTTTTTAGAAGAACAGCTTTTGACAATTCTGGGCATTCGCTCTATTATTTTTCCAAAAAAACTGTCCAATATTCACCCATTCTTCTTGCAAGATATTCCACAGAGCAGCTGCGGACGTGGGACACGTTTTCCGAACCTTTCTATCTAATTCATTCCACAGCAGTTCAATGGGATTAAGGTCAAGACTTTGCGGCGCCCAAACCATTATCTTCCTGGAGGGAACAACACCGTATGTTTCGGATCGTTGTCATGCATGAACGTAAAAGTGTTGCTAATTAATGGCTCACCTGATGGTACAGCGTTTTCTTGCAATATTTCCAGATACGTTTCTTTCCGCATGATACCTTCAATCCTTCGCAAATCCCCTGTGCCAGCATAACAGAAACAACCCTAAACAAGTACCGAGGCTATTCCTTGCTTCACAGTGGGAACGACCAAAAAATTAGCATTCTTTCAGTCGTTGATCTTCTAACGAAAACTTGTCTACGTTGTCCAAATACCTCGAATTTGGATCCGTCGCTCCATAATACATTTTTCAAAGTCGTCCACTGTCCAGTTTTTATGAATTTGGGCCCAATGAAGTCGTTTCTGCTTATTTCCAGCGCGGAGCAATGGTTTTCTCATCGCAATAGGTCCATGCAGATTTGCTGCTTTCAGTTGTCGTTTTACAGTACTCAACAAATGTGGTTCTGGCGGCCGCGATTCATTTCTGAGGTAATTTCAGGTGCGGTCAACCTTCTGTTACGTTTTCTGAGTAGTTTGATACGTTCCTCGTCCGCCAGAGATGTTGTTCGCGGTCGTCCAGAACGTGGCCGATTGTATGTTACCAGAGCGTTGATATCTCCATATAATGTCAATCACGGTAGATTTATTTACACCGGTCTTTTTCGAAATTTGACGCTCAGAATATCCTTCCTCATTAAATGCAATTATAACTGCACGTTTTTCTTGAGACGTTGGCTTTCCTCTAGGCATTTTTTCTAATTTAAATAAACTTTCTTGCCACAAAGTAGGTTCTATATATCCTACCAAGCTTTATTATGTAGGAAAGAGCCAAGTACCAATCAGAATTTTAAAGGTATAAATATGTAAATGTTACTTTGATTGTAAAAAATTAAATGCGGAGAGAATGAGACTTCTACATGAAGAATTTTATAAACAAAATACAACCGTATTGTACCAGTAAGTAGACGTAGAAATTGCTTATACAAGGATTTGTAAGACTACATTTATGAACATATTCGCAGTAGCTGAAAAAAGGTTGGAAGATTTAATTGCAAAGAAAAAGCAAGGACGCACAACTTATATTGATAAACGAACTTCTAATAAGCCCAAAAAGTTTAATGATCAGGATACAGAAATGATTAAAGACACATTCTTCCAGTACCAAGGCAGCAAAATCATTAATCCAGAAAAAAAAATCTTTTTAATATTTAAGCCCAGATCTTAATATTAGATGCATTTCTGCTTTAACATCCAGAAACTAAAATATCTATGGGTTATTATACAGTGTGTCCCAAAATGACCGCAACAGCGCTGTAAATCCTGTATTATAGTCGTCATAAAAAGTGTTTCAAATAAAGTCGTTCCAATTTACAAGATCTACTTTGTGATATGAAGAGATTTCGAAAATTTTATACAGCCTTGTCATTATGTCGTTACTTCTTTTCATCTCTTATGGCAGCCATCTTGAATTCGCTTCCAATCGAAAAATGTTATAAGAAAAAGTTGCTCAGAATTACGAAATACCGCCGTATGCAAAATTTTAGTTCGATATTTACTGAGTGGATTATGGCCTAAAAATCAAGTAGCAAAATCGAATCTAAAACAGAGGTGATGAGCTTGAGAGTCATAAGTGAGCCAGAAATAAATACGTGACTTTAATTTCACAACAATGGCACCAAGAAAACCAAAAAAATTGCCGGAATACGGAAAGGCAATTTAATTTGCGATCTGGCAAGAATACACTTATTCAACGATAGCTCGTATTGTTCAAAATTTTAAGGAAGCTGGGAGGTTCAAATAAGTTTAAGAAGAACCAGTTACGGTCAGTTACGGAAAATGCGGAGTTGGAAGTCATCTTACATTACCGAAAACGTTTCCATCCGGCAGATTGAGCAAGAGACCGAACAGTATCTCGTTCTAATATTCAGCGATTACTCAAGAAAAATGGTTTGAAGCCGTATAAACCTAAATTTATCTGCATCGGTTGCAACAACATGACCATGAAGGTCGTTTCAATTTTTGTGCGTGGATGCAAGGAGAAATGGAAGCCAATGCTAACTTTCACCGGAATATTTTATTCTCCGATGAAGCGACTTTCTACACGAATGGTACGCGTTTCATCGCAGAATTGTCGGTAGTGGGCAAATTATAATCCACATTTTACAGTCAACTTTAGAGACCAGATTATGAAAAAGTTAATGTATGGTGCGGAATTCTGGTCCCGATTAGTTGGACCATTTTTTTTTAAAAATTGAAATGGAATGCTGCCAGTATTCAGTTCTTGCAAAATGTAAACCGATTGTAGATGACTTGCTTGACACGTTGTAAATTTGAAAATTTTTAAGATATAGCACAGACTCAGGGCTGTTGCGGACATTTTGGGAACACTGTATAGATCTGAATTTAAAAACAAATTTCAAACTTGAGAATCTTTCCAAAAACTGATACTTGAGTTTGTTATCACCTTAACTGTGAAAAAAGCAGCAACATTTTTGAAGTTTCAAGCGGTAATGCAAAAGTTAAACTTCAACTGCATCGTTGTAAAGTTGAAGCATAGTTCTTTTTTCTTGTTTGGTAAAATGGACTTAGAACAAGTAAATATATTTTGATATATGCAATGTTTACTGGTCGTCAATTTCATACAGTGTGACCGCGACTTTAGTTTGGTGGTTTCTATCCTATTTTTTGTTCTTAAAAATATTAAAATTCAAAACAAATATCTTTAAAATCTTCAATAGTGAGTTTTGATACCTACTTAGCTCCTTTTCTACCGGAAAGTCCTCAATTTTCGTGGATAACATATGAAAACGTCGACAAATGTCACAATATAAAAAAAACTAACTGCAATGAAAATAGATCTAAGCACTAGAAAGTGACCACGTGGTTTCGACCTTGCAGGTCTCGTCAGCGCAACTCCGACTGCAATTATGCTTCATTGTTGGATTTCATTAAACCATTCACAATTCTGGATATGAAGAAGAAAATCCCCCAAGGTAACAATTCATTATACAGTCACAACAGTTATGTTCTATGGAGGTAAACGAAGAAATTATCTTGCAAGACTTCTTGCAGCTTCTAAACAATAAATTTGTTTGAGTTGATAAGTTTCATAAAAATTTTATCGGAATCAATGCTGCTACTACTACTATTATTATTGGTAAATCTGCGGTACCAACTGTCAGAAATTTAACAAATCGAGAGCGATTCAAACGCCGTTCTAGCATTTTGTTGTACCCTGTATACACAGGATCATTCACGGAACTGGTTGTGGTTAGAACTTTTTGATGTTCTTAAAATCCAACATTTTTGTAAAATTGTAATTATAACTGATATCATCTGGACTCATCAGCAAAATTATTTGCGCCATTGTACCACTTCCGGTTTAGAACTTTTTGTATCGGGCATACAATTCTGCATCAAAACTTACTAAGACACCCTATGTCAAAAATCAGCCGTTTTTGAGTTATTCAATTTTTTTCAAATCTAGAGCCAATTGCAACTTTATCTGCAAAATTCAGTGTTTCTGAAGGCATTGCAGCTAAACACCTCATATTCGGCATGTTGTTAGCTGAAATAGCGTACATCAAATTTACGTTCTAAAATTTATCATAATTTATACAGGGTCGTCCAAAATTAACGTTCATTTCAACCAAGTTTACATCGATGAGTCACTTTTTTTAAATGGAACAACCTATATATTATTCCATTTTTTAATACACTTAATAATTCTCTATCATTGATTGTTAGACATATTAACAATCTTTTACGGTTTTCGAGTTATTAGATTAGAGATAGAGATTATTTAATGCATTAAAATCTTTGCAATCCCTGGAAGTGAAAATAATTGATAGTGGTACTGTACACACATTATAAGTATAGAATATCCCTGTTATTTACTGTAAAACGGCTAATTGGAGGATTCTGTTTCATCCTTCAAATCCGTGTCGGGAGGAGTGCCTCAACGCTCATTACTTGGACCAACTCTCTCTCTGATTAACATACACGATCTTCATAGGGTTCAAGTAATCCATCTCGAGATATGCGCCTACACAAAATTCCTCAGCCCCCTCCCCTGCCTCTCTCGACCATCAATGGGTCACAGGAGGAGTCCCTCTCTGATCGTTTGACAATGTGCGAATCGACCAATGTAATTGTGGCCGAAATCGCAGGACCGGACCTGAACAGACTCCCACCCCCTATAACCATAAGAAAGAATCAAGAAGTACCTACCATAACATCGATGACGTCACATGAATGACAACATTTCAAATCATCTAGGGTCGGTCATGTTTAAAGTTTAGGGTTGTATCAATGCTTGAACACGCGATTTTGACACACTCGTAACGATATTTACGTCAAAATGACGTGCTTATGTATTGGCAATGTCATTATAGATGTGCCAAAATCGCGTGATCAATCCCCTAGTAGTCAGCATAGATATGGAAAGTACATAAAATATAATTGGCTCCTAATTTTATTACAGTTTTAGTTGGTCGCTTATTGCCTTCAAAGTTATCGATAAATGGACGTCATTTTTACGTCTTTTTGAGGTTTAAATAATAAAAATATCTATTACATAATCTTATATTGTACTATTTATTGGCATCTCGGTACATATAAAAACGAAATAAAAAATGGAATATTGTGTATAATTACAATAATGATTAGTACAGATTAAAATGTAATAATAAATACTTTTACACAGCTATGTGGGTGTAGTAATATATAAATTGTCTTTATATAATTATAATACTCCTACTATATAATACGTATATCTATCAATTAGGTAATATATTCTTTTTAAAATCCCTTATTTAAGCATAACTCGACTTAGAAAAGATCATGCCATTGCTTGTTCTTGCTTGTACACAGCATGATATGCATTGCGGATTAACGCATAGGGGAAACACGATTCTAACAAATCCATCGTTAAAAACGGCGATTCCTGTACGATTTGATCTAAGAGGAGATACACCGATTCCCTATTTTTAATCGCTTCCTTATCAGCTTCCTGACCCAATCTCAACAAACTCGACGAAGCTAACGCTAAGAATTCCTTCATACGATCCTCGATATCGCCCTGACCGCAAATCGTGAATAACGCCCCGAAAATATAGTTGATTGCGATCGCCATGCAATGGATATTGTTAGCGTGACCTTCGAGGGAAGCACGGTAAAACGAGGCTTCCATTTTAGCTAGTTTCGGGATGGAAACAGCGACGAACACCATAAGGAGACATACTAGAAGGTGATCTTCGGCGTCGATTTCGGGTTTCTGCATTTTTAAAGCGTTAATTAAAGTGGGATCGACTTTACAAGGTATCCCAGCGGCTGAAGTCATTTCCGAGACTACTTTGAGGGGATCCCCGCTCGGTAAATGATGGCGGAAATCTAAAATCGAGCTTAGAAGGAAAGGAATGCGTTGTTCTAACACATCGGTTAAGGAAGATTGTGCTAATTGTCGAAAACTTAAAATTACTCCTACGATAGTCATTCGCTGCAGGACATTATCGACATTCGATAACTTTTTAAATTGCTCCTTCATAACATCAGGTTTATCGAAGTTAGTCCGCAACATCACTAAGACTTCTTTATTGGTTTCGGCTAGTTTACGCAGCTCTTGCACTTGACTAGCGATATGCCACATTAGTGTCTCGCTTAATTGCTTCATACCATAAGGACCGATTAATTCTGCCAACGCTCTCAATTCATTTATATCGGAATATTCCTCAGCGTTAAAGGGAATCGAACCTTCAGGTGTTAAACTGACGAAAGCTCTCTGATTTAACGAGAAACATATATTCCCTGCGCTAACTCTACGTAGCAACACCTCGGAGTACCATTGAGTGTACAACGATGCGATAGTTTTATCACCATGCGAATCGACAGGTTGCGTTTGCTGTAAAAGGCAATTATTGAAAACTCTCGTTATATCGATATGAACATAATTCTCAACGGTCTGCAATACGTTCATGTAAGCTTTGACACTAACGAGTAATTCTGAGGGTTTAGCGATTTCATTCGTTTCTTGTGTATACATCACCATCCCGACTAAAGCTCTAGCGAAGCGATTCTCAAGATGTTGATGTAGATATTCCCTAGGAGCGAATGTGTATTCCCAAACATTGATTGTCGAGCAATAGTTTATAGCGTAACACAATTCCGTTAAGGCCATGTGTAATTTATCCATCGTAGTTAGATTCTCTCTAGTCTTCCTATAACTCTCTTTCCCTGGTTTTTCCAAATCGACCGTATTCTTTTTATTCTTATCCTTCTTTTTACGATTAATTTGAGCTGCTATTAACACAGCGCAAGATTTCGGCAATAATTTATCACTCATCTTACATTGTTCGTCGCAAATTGCATTTATAATATTCTTCGCTTCTTTAGCCATTTCATCGAGAAACATGTTGACGACGGATAGGGATCTTTCCCTGATATGGTGGCGTTCTTCCGGGCATAATTCGTGAGTGCAAGTCTGGAAATGGCTGCATATTAGTGGGAAGGCCGTGATATAACGATTCTGCGCTGGAAATTCCAAACACATATGGAATTGTTCTTCGAAAATCTTGCTATAAAAACAGAAAATTGATAAATCGGCAGTTTCTGTGACTATCGTATCTAAATGGTCCACCATTCTAGTATGAAATTGCACCGTATCTAAAAACTGAGCTAATTCCTTATTATCCATTATGTTCATTTGCGATTTACCACTCGAAATATAAGCTTGTAACCGAAACCAATCTAGTCGGAATGGCATAAAATCGAAGATTTCGTTATCTTCGACTTGTTTCACTGATAAGCTCGAGATGGTGTTGCATAACGAGGATAAAATTATGCTTTCGTCTTCCGGACAAACTTGTAGATTTTGTATCATGTGTTTCAGGGCAATAGCATCGTAACCAGCTAAATATTGGACGTAGTATCGTTGCATGACTTGACTGTAATAAAAAAAAAATTAATTTAAATAATATAACATACTAATCAGTTAATTTAATAATAATAATAATATTTTATTGTAGTTGATCTGAATCACAGATATCTACATTGTCAAATTAAGGGACCAACTAGGAATAGAAAAGTTGATTTAAATCAGCCCAACCCTGCTCCTACACAAGCACATTCCAAACCAAAACCCTGAAACACATCTCTTAACATATCCAACTTGGGCGTCTGTTTCAGACAATCGACGTTCAGGTCTCCTGTTAAAATAATAAAATCAGTTACCTAAGACAGTTTATTCAGCGACAGGGATAATGATTCAATGAAAATCTCGAAACATCCACTTGGAGCACGATAAATATTTAGTATCGCAATTCTTTTGGTACTGATTTCAGTGATAGCAGCACACATCTGAACATGTAATTGAACACAATATTCATCAACAGAAAAAGACATAACAGTCAAATCCGGACCACCAAACAAAACTTTAAGGTCATTCGAGAAAAATCAGATACATAAAATAGATTACGTAACTTAAGCTGTTTTAAAAAACTAGTATTTACCTATATTTCCTGACCAACACCCTCAATTCTTCCATATGAAATAGCAGCTCCGGTAATTGCCTATCGACCAAATCTTCATGTGATTTCCCTTTACTTTTTTGTTGAGGTGGATTATCGTTGTGTCTCAACAACCAAAGCACTTCATCCCGAGCGTAACACAACCCCATAAAAACCATCAACGCTTTAGGCCCAAGTAACCCCGGTTGATCCGTAAGTATCAACCCTAATTCCTTCAAGGCGGTTCTCAAAAATTTCCGCCTTTCCCTATGTTTATAACCAGCCTTTTGTACAGCTTGAGTACAGCATTCTTTCACTTCGGAAACTCGCTTACTATACCCTTTAATCGTATCGAAATACGACCAAATATACTGATGAATGTGGATAACTTCGTCCCTAAATAACGGTGTAACCCAAGACGATTCCAAGGCACTGATCCACAAGCGATTAAACGATTCGTTTTGCAGATTCTGCGGGCTCATCATCAATCCGAAAATAACCCAGCGTTCCATCGTATCTAACGATAAACATTCGGCCGACATCCTATCGGATTGCACTGCTTTTAATAACTGTCCGGGATTCCCTACTAAACTCAACTTTAACTCAGCTCGCCAAGTGTCCGCTGGAACGTTTCGCAACGGATAAATTGTTTCCAATGATTTAATCGCACTTAATAATAGTTTGGAATGCGGTACGAATTCCTCCGATAATTTCTTAAGCGGCAGGTCGTAATCAGTAATCATACTTCCTAACCTATAGAAAATATATAATAATAATCATTTATAACGTTATCGTAATATTAAAAGGACGTACCGTGGAAAACTTTGATCCATTTGATTATGTATCATCTCGTATGCGGCATTGAATAAACCTAAAACAGCTTTCCGATCTTCCACTTTCGATAACAATATCATCAAAGCCACGAAAGTCGAGACTAAATCTAAATACGATTTCGTAAGTTCGAAATTCACCGTAATATCAAGCTGGATCTGCCATGCGTCCATACTCGTCAGTAACTCACACACATTATCTTTGAAATCTAATAAATCCACAAACGTATAATAATAAAGCGATAAAGATTTGATGATATCGTTTCGTATGGGAAACAACGGTTGTAGATTCTTAGCATCGATACTTGGAAATCTTCGTACAATTGTTTTGATGGACGATTCGAGTGATTTATCCGATAAGAAACCAGGTTTTGATTTAGCATCTCCGCAAGCTTTCTTTATATTGTAAATTCGAGTAAGCATACCCACACCCCTATCGTTTAAAATGATAAGCTTCTCAGCGAGTTTTCGCTCGCTATTTCCTTGTCGAGACATTTCTGCTTCGATTATTTATTATAATAGGGTATACTTACATTATTATTAAAATATTTTACTTAATTATTAATTAGTTTTAAACGCATTTTCTAATAAGAGTTTTCATTTTTGACATCTTCCTTCCATATTTGTTGATGACTAACTTCAATTGATAAGATATGATACGAATGAAGTTTGATACAATTTAATGTACAAGTTTAAAACTTAATTTAAATTCTGCCACCATTTCACTGTGAGATTATTTAACGCATCCTGATGCTTTAAACGAGCTTCTTCCGTTATATTTTCCGCATTTAAATCTTTACAATCATCTATTTTAGAAATATTACTTAGATTAGCGATAATTCGATTAATATCTTGAGATGTGTCATCTTGCTGTTTTAAATTGTTATTACAAATAGGTGAATTAATATAAAATTTATTCAGTTCAATATAGATCTCGTGGATTTGTTTTTGTATTTCCTGAACTTTTTGGGGGGTGTCGTTTAATTTTGATTCACTTTCGTGGTTTGCAGAAACGTTGCTAACTTCATTGTTTTGATTTTGTCCTCCATCTCCGCTTGATAAATTAATATAAATGTGATTTGAATGATTTAAAATTAAAATTATTTATAACTTACCCACAATTTCCTAATATGTCTTTATTATTATCATCGCTTATTTTATTTATACATTTCGGCACGTTTTCTGTATTGCAACTAACTTTACGACGGTGTAAATATTTCTGAAAATTTCTTTGAATGATTTCGGCGGATTTAACTCGTTTATCGTTCATGTTATAATTTTTTAAATTAATCTTTTATTCTGATTTGATTAAAAAATACAATTTTGGTTGGGTTCTCAAATAGCAGTAAATTTGACGTTTGTATTGACAGATTCCATAGCAACGGGCCTGTGTATAAAGCCTGGTTTTTAATTTAGTGACGTACGTAATATATAAATTTTACGGTTAAATTAATTTGTAATAATAATACGATAGACGCGATTACAAATAAAGGGAATTGGATCGAATCGTAGTTGCGATCCTATTCCATCTGTTGATTTGTTTAATTTAATAATTGAAATCCATGTAGCCGTACGAAAAACAAATATTGAGGTTTACGAAACTGAATGCAACAAGCCCCTTTTATATGTATTTATGTAAGTGCATACAACTTAATACAGCAGCAACAGGATAGGGATTCTTGGCAGTCGGTATGTACATTTAAAAATTAAACCGTCTTCTTTCTTGGCAGGGTAACTTAATAATAGATGCGGAATTGTTGCCAAAGAGAAGCTCGTACTGTGCTCTACAAACATAGTTAACATTTTAGTTTCGTCGTTTCGTCGTTTTTGTTTGAGTGGATGCGGTTTTAAGCGAAATGCCGAGGAGTGGGGGAGGGAGGAGGATTTGAAATGCGAATTACACCGATGTTTATAGAATAATAGTAATACTACACGTAAATGTTTTTAAAACATTGACAGATGACGTTTATTTATTATGATGTACGTCCGCTAGATGGTGTTTTATAAAAGTATTTTAACTTTTATGCTTTTATAAATCTTTTACGACTTATCTTATCGTATTTTAGTAGGAAAATGAAGGTGTCATTTTGCATATTATACGGGCGTTTTATATTGCAGGAGAAGAACCGAGAAAATGATAATGGCACGTCTAGGATGTATACTTATACTTGAATAGCGTTGTAACGTTAGGTATCATATAACGTCCGCGTCTGATGTTACAGTAGATCGTTTAACAGAACAATACTCAAGATACTTAAAGTTGGTAGTCCTTGTTTTTGCATCGTTGCGATAGAGAATCACCTTTTGTGTTATTCTTGTGGGGGTTGGCAGTTTGACGATTTCGATAGGAATAAAGACTTTCCTTTCAACCTTCTTTTATTTATGCTTACGTTCGATTTAGTTCAGAATTTAATGCTATAGGATTTCTCTTGTGATGTCAGAGAAATGAACTTATATTGAGTTTGTTGGAAATACAAAAATTGCAGGTGAAATTGAATCCAATTATCGTAGCATTATCCGTGCCATTTAATATTGAATAAAATCTAAGGAATCATTTCTGCGGGATCATAAAAAAAAACTTACGTAATTGTACCAAATTTATTTTATAGTTCTGTTTTTTTGCGTTTTGTCGCTGACGAAGTTTTAGTTTTTCCCGACGATTGAAGTCCCTTCGTTATTATTACGTCACTTTTCTATAGTTCAACGGTTATAAAGAAAGTTTTCTTTGTGCCATATATCTATACCTACATATAAAACGAAGATTATATTGATTCTTGATTCAGATTCATCAAAAAGTTATATCCAAGGCTTTATGGTATGTAAAATTAAATATAAAATTATTGTGTTCTGGAATAAATTGATTAACTCTCAAATATAGTTTTTATTGAGGCTATAAGTATGATTTCAAGCAAAGAAAAAAGTAAAATACAGGGTGAATCGAAAACAATGACGCAACCTATAACCTTATTTCTTTATTTCAGTTAGTTGACACTTTAGGGTGCGTTCAGAGATCGGTTTCTTCCTAAATTGATCAGTTTTTCACTTGAATAATTGTTGGACGTATTATGCATTCCGGTCCGGAGGGCTCAATACGTGCTAGTGCTCCAAATTCTGGAATAAGAACAACTTTTTTTCATAGAAGTTGTTTTACTTCAACGTCAACCATTCTGTAGCCAGTAGAAGCTGCTCCCGATTCTTGAACGCACCCTAAAATTTAGGAAATTCTAATTTATTTGCAGTTGGCAGCAAATTTTATTACAGTACAACATAAGCACGCTGGTAGAGTCAAATTTCCAAATTTCTAAAGTGTGTGAGAGGGTTTTTGCCCTGCGTTTATTTTTCTATCTATGCCCGCGTTTAGTCTTATGTGGTGTTTTCGATGGTGACGTTTTGGGATTTTTTCGGCTGCGGACTTATGTGATGACCCGATCGATTTGTGTTCATTAGGGCCTTTCAAACTCATTTTACCATTTTATCTTTACATTATTATTATTAATCATGTTTTATTTATACATATCGTATGTTTCGTTTTATTTACCGTTCGGTCCTTCCTGGAATCCCCCAAATTTATTAACTTTTTTTTCTAATGACGACATTCAGCAATGAATAAAAATAGTAAAAATCAACGGGGGATGGTCTGGTACTATTTAGAGGATAAAAGGGTTGAAGGACTTTGTTCAACCCTATAGAAAAGAGAATCTAGGACCATTGTGTGGTGGTATTAGTGTGAAGCTAGTTCAGTAATTTTTTGGCGACCCAAAACGTTGGCATACAACGATCATATTAGACTGTCATGGGTTGGCAACAAAATACCTACCTATTTCTTCAACTTAATTCCAACCTTAAGTTCCGGCTTAGCGAACTTTTTCGCACAGCTCTCTTAGCTCAGCTTGACTACGAAATGAACGAGAAAGCAATCACAGCGCGTCAAATAATCACGTGTTTATTTGACGTGTTGTGATTGGTTTCGTAGCCGAGTCGAGCTAAACGAGCTGTGCGAAAAAGGTCGCTAAGACGCAGCCTTATTTCATTGAATGCTGCCTCAATTCACTTTTAAATTGGAAAAAATTTTTTTAGAAGCAAAACTGCAATATTTGAGTTTTATTACAAATTTTGTGGAAGTAATTTTGAAGTTACCTGTCAATATTTAGTAATCTATCAAAATTGACAATAGATTCTCAATAGTAAACTCGCGGTCAAAAATTTTGACCAAACATATACATCATGAAGCAGTGTTTAAATTTTGGAGGTTATTGTGATGGAAATATTCATAGGGCTTCTGTTTTATCTAAGACTGTGTAATATCTTTATTTGATATAGTAATACACACACTTACTGGAGTATCTTTATTTCTTCAGTATACAACAACATGTTAACATTTTACTAAACTAACGCATGTGCTTCCTGTCATACGACTCCCATGCAACTAACTCAATAGATAGATGGTCACCGTGCTGCCATCTATGACATCTCCCCTTTTAACAAACGATATAATCGTTTACCAAATGTTTGGGAAGCCTGATAGGTCTTCCAGATCTAGTGGTCGATTGCACTGTGACCACTTTCTTTATCACATACATTTAAATTTTTATTATCAGTTAAATGAATATCGTTATAATCAGGTTTCTCTAGATTACATAATGGAATCGGGTTTCGTGTATGTTTCAACTGACTTGAGTTACGTCTTAACAAATGTCCATATTGGTTTTGAACTATATACGATCTTGGACTTTCATCCTCCCTCACAATTTTTACTGGTTGCCAAATCTTCCCGTTTTGCTGTATAGCATTTTCTCCCCGTACAAATTGTTTTCGACTTTTGGCCTGACGATCATGATAATATTTGTATATATTTTGGTTATTTAGTATTTCATTATGAACATTATTTGGAATTACTGGTTTATATAATTTAGAATGAAGGGGAAGTTTGGTGCGCGTGCGCCTATTGAAGATGATTTGTGACGGCGAAATATTTAAACCCGATATAGGCGAGTTTCTTAGTTCTAGTAATGCCATTTCAATGTCTACATTATCTTCCTTAGACTTCCTAAGAAGTTTCTTGGCAGTTTGAACGGCACGTTCCGCCTGTCCATTACTTTTTGGATACCTTGGTGAGCTGGTTGCAATATTAAAACACCATTTCTTAGCAAATTGTTTGAATTCATATGACCCAAATGGCATGTTATCGCAAACAATAGTTTTTGGAATGCCATGTACAGAAAAAATTGTTTTAAACTTACCTATTAATTCCGTAGCCGTTTTGTTCTGTAATGGCAGTAGTTCCAACCATTTTGAGTAATAATCTTGAATTACCAAATAGTCTTTTTGCTCAAAACTCAGAATATCTGATGCTATTTTATTAAATGGGATATCTGGAATATCGTGGGTAATAAGCGGTTCTTTAGTATTTGAATTTGAAAATTTTTCACATATAGGACACATGCCTATTAGGTTTTCAATGTCACGATTAAGTCCAGGCCAATATAACGTTTGTCTAGCTCTTTCTTTAGTTTTGGTTATGCCTAAATGAGGTTCATGTAAGAGTTTTAATATATATGGTCGTAACGACGATGGTACTATAAGTTTGTAATTTAGAAATAATAAATCATCTTCTAACGTGATTTGATCTTGAAATCTAAAATAAAATTTACTTGAGTCTCAGACATTTCTTTTATCTTTTGGCCACCCATGAATGTGGTATTCTTTTAGTTTACTTAGAATGGGATCGTCACTGGTAGCTTTCTTAAACTGTGTTCGTTTTTCATCCGTAATATTAAGACTAAGGCTAAGAGAATGAACAACTTCAGTTATCCAATCGTCATCAGTATTATCTTCGATACAATAAGATCTTGACAATAAGTCTGCTATGTGCATATTTTTTCCTGGTGTGAACTCAACTTTTATTTGATATTTCAATAATTTTATTTTAAGTCTTTGCAGTCTAGACGATGGAATATCTGATATTTTTTTATTAAGTAAATTAACTAGCGGTTTATGATCAGTAATTACTTTTATTTGCCTACCATAGATAAAATTATGAAATTTGTTAGTTGCGAAAACAATGCTAAGCAATTCTTTTTCAATTTGAGCTAAATTTTTTTCACTATTGGTTAGTCCCCTTGACGCAAAATAAACAGGTTTACCTTGTTGCAGCAGACAGCAACCTAACCCATTTTGGGACGCATCTGATTGTATAGTTATTTCTTGACTTGAATTAAAATTAGTTAACACTGGTGCATTAACAATAAGTTTTTTGATTTTATTTAATGCCTCCTCATGAACAGGAAGCCACTGAAAACTTACAGAGCTTTTAAGTAGTTCACGAAGTGGAGCTGTTAATTCTGACAGGTTTGGAATAAAGTGCCTCAAATAGTTTACCATTCCCAGTATACTTTGTAGTTTTTTAACATTGCCTGGGCTTTCAATAGCTGAGATTGCCTTAATTCGATCAGAATCTATACTCATTCCTTCTGGAGAAAAAACTTGTCCTAAATATTTCACTGAATTAACTTTGAATTGCAATTTGTTTTTATTAAATTTAATACCTATTTGCCTAGCTCTGTCAATTACTTTTTTTAGTATGTTATCATGATCGTCAGCTGTCTCCCCTGCTATTAACAAATCATCAAAGTAGATTTGGACACCTGGAATGTCACCAAAATTTCTATTATTAATTAACTGAAAATATTCAGGAGCCATTGAGATACCATATGGTAATCTGTTAAATTTAAAACAACCGAAAGGAGTGGAAAAAGTACATAATTCACTAGAAACCTTGTCAAGTTTTACATGCCAGAATCCCTCCTTTAAATCCAATACTGTGAAACATTTTTTGTTGTGCAAATTTTGTACAATTTCTTCTAATGTTGGTATTAACACATTTTTTGGGCGTTTGATTACAGAGTTCAAATTCTTAGGATCTAAGCATAATCTCAAGGTTTTATCTTTTTTCTCCACTATTACCAAATTACTAACCCAACCACAAGGATTATCAACTTTGGTTATTATACTTCTCTTTTCTAAATTTAGTAAAGTTTCTTTTAATCTATCTTTAATTGTAATTGGTATTCTTCTAGGAGGGTTAGCAATTGGTTTACAATCACTTTGTTACTTTTGTCGCAGCGCCATGTAATATCTTTATTTGATATAGTAATACACACACTTACTGGAGTATCTTTATTTCTTCAGTATACAACAACATGTTAACATTTTACTAAACTAACGCATGTGCTTCCTGTCATACGACTCCCATGCAACTAACTCAATAGATAGATGGTCACCGTGCTGCCATCTATGACAGACTGGACGAAGGGTCCGTTAGCCTTTTATTCTTCTTAGCGATCGCGGCGCCTCTAACCGCAGGGTCTGTAACAATCAAGGGAATTTTTGGATTTGCAACTGGACGACCAAATCGCGGCCGGATACTAGTCTGCCATCGATAAGATCCTCCTAGTCTCCACACGAGGAGGAGGTCTATCGGGATCTAGCTCTCCCAAATGCTGGATCAACGGGTTCTCCGACCGAGAGGCCCTCAAAAGAGTTCCCCTGGCCAGCGCCATCGCGTATGCGCTCAGCGGCGGGATGTTCAAATCTCTATGGATTTGGGCATTGCTCACGAACCAAGGCGCCGCCACGATGATTCGCAGCACCCGGTTCTGGAGGATGTTCAGCCTTTTAACTTGCGATATACTGGCGCTGGACCAGGTCAGGACACCATATGTTATGGAAATATTCCTCAATGTATATTATCTGTCAATGTGACAGCGATGATTAACAGACGGAAATGACAGATCCAGTTCAGTGTTGCCAACCCTAGCGATATGTCGGGATTTCTACCGATATTTTGTTAGATTTGCGATTTCTTCCCGATCTCCCGATATTTTGTGCTAGTCTACCGACTAAAGTTAAAGGATATTAAAGTAAATGTCGAAAATAAAAAATCTAAAATAAAAATGACATAATTTGATGGTGCCATCTAATGAAGAATGATTGAAGTTTAATGTCATTCATGATTCTTGACCAGCACCACTAACTGACCATATGCTAGCACCACAGCACGTACTAAACACTTTAAATGATCCAACAACAATAGTTTTCTTGAAATTTCTACAATTTATCTTGCCATTATTCAATAATTTAAATAAGCAAATGTAGTTAGAAAAGATGCAAATTAACAAAATGCATAAAAACATAGAAACTCATGCAGAAAATAGACAATTTATTCAACTAATTTACATATTTCTCCTGTCCCCTCACCTTCCTTCAAAACATTAATTCTATTTATAGAATCTAGAATCTATAGTTGAATTGTGACACATATTGCCATCTAATACTGACAATTGGAAAACGTTAGTTTGAATATACGCCGTTCGTTGTGACTGTGGCGTGCAAATAAGGAGCCAGGTTAGGAAAGCACACGCTCGCACCTAAGGAAATTATGAAGCCAAAAAGGGCTCTAAGTAGACGAGGCCAAACGCAGAATGAGTTAATAAGACTTATTATAAGACTCGCTACTGGTGTTGTGAATTGTGACCAAGGCCTGCCAACCTCACCAGCTTTTGCTGGCAGGCCTTAAGCTTTCATTTAGGATTTATTGGGCTTAATTTTTTGAAGGTTACATGATTGGTGCAGCTGAATATGCGATTTCAGATGAAGAATGCTTGGGTTGATACAACATTGTATTTTAGATGTTTCTGTACAGATACAGAGGTTTTGGGGTTGCATATGATTAGTTTTGTTTAAGAGTTAGATCGTAGAGAGTTTTGTATTAGATAGAATCAGGATCTTACATGTTTTTTCAGCTTAGATTTGAGTGGTTGTTTTTTATATTTGTTGTTTCGACATACTTTTCCTAAAACCATCACTTTGATTCGACTTTTAAAAAATGCTTCAAGGGTTTCAGTAGCCACGAAGAAAGACTAATTGACAACAATAATATCGACGAGGTAACAATACCAATATGAGAAAGAGAAAAAAACAAAGAAAAATCTCCATTGACAAACTACAATTCACAATAAATAATCTTAACTTTTCGACAGACAAAAAAGACGAACAAAGGAGAAACTTTCGCAACGGTCACAGTGGAATCTTTACACATTTTAAAAGAAGAGGAAGCCAGCAAGAGAATAAGAGGAAGAAGTAGAAGCGAACGATGACATCTATTGATTCGAATCATGATGACAGCCACCACCAGCTACTACCACTACTACCACTACCACCACCACCACCACCACCATCGGCGTATAGACGTTAACGCAATAAGAACTAGATGCCACACCATCGAGATATTAAGACGGAAAAAGCAGCGGGGACAGAACACAAAACCGACCTCTCCTTCTGTCCTTTCTCCGGAGAAAAGGAAGGACCTTTAAAAAGGGAAAACCGTTGATGTGACATGACGCGAACTTTCGCTTTTATTTTCAATATTCCATTTTTGCTATCGCCATCTCCGTCGCTCTCGGGAATGAAAAGATTGTTAAGATTTCTTTCAGTAGGTTTTCGCTGTGATGATTTCTACGTTTTTTTTTTCTTTTCTGATTACCCGAATTGTGAATCGTGAATCGGAGACAGTTTCGGTTCTTTCAGCGTTTAGAAGTGAAGGGGGAGGGGAGGCAAAAAAAATTCGACCGAAAACAAGTTCGGAGCTTCGCAAGAATTAATTTATGCGGGACATGCACCTTATTCTGTATGTACGTTCCATATACTGTATTTGAGTAGATTTTCGCGCTGTAGGTTTCAATCCACCTTGTTAGATCAACGCCTTAACGCGAGACGACACGTCTACTCTTTGTGTGTGCACCGGTTGTGTTGCTGAAGGAGCACGTTTCCCCATCTCCCTCTATCTCTCGTTTTACTTGTACGAGAGCTTTCGCAGATGGCGCTCTCGTATAACTTAATTGGGTACCGTCTGCGCACTATTTTATTTGCGGAGATCCTTGTCGCATTAAATTCTGCATTTCCGGTTTCTATAAAACACTTTATGCACACAGAAGTGCATAGTTCCACTGATCGTGATAAGGAAGGAGTGAATGGGGGATAAAAACGCGAAATGAAAAAATGAGGCGCAGTCAATAGGATCCTTTTTGGAACACGTTAATGTAAACAAGATCGTTTCAAGTTGGGATCTCTATTTATAAAAAATTGTGTGCTCAATCTAAGTAAGCGCACACTTTACGGTAGCGCCCTCTATGACGCTCCCCGAGATCGTTCGTACTACGTCCGTTGACGTTTTATGCATGAGTTGCATTTATGAAAATGACAGAGCTTGTGTTGGGGGATAATTTATGTAGATATAATCAGTCAGCGAATCGGTTGGCTGTATCCTCTACTGTCGCGTCCGTTTCCAAATAAAACCATCAAAATTATTTATGTTGCGCGATGACGATAACGGTAATGAGTTTTATCGTCTGTATGTCTGACGTGATGTCTCTCTGGCTCTGGATGTGTGCATGAAATCGGTGCAGTGCTTTAATGCCCAATGCTCAAATGCACTCGCGCTATTACTCTGCTAAATGTTCTACAGAGCTATACACACACACAGTGTGGTAGAGAGAGAGCTTGGTCAACGACGATTAGTTAAGAGATAAGCGCGCTACATTTCGCTCTGTAACTGCGTTTGTCACCTTCTGCATTTGATTCAGCTATTTGAAATTTTGTATCTGGAATAATATTGTAAATGGGAATGTTCTTTTAAAAATGTAGGTATTGTGTCTATTGTTATAGTTATATATAGATAAACGACATTTTATCATCAATATTCAGCCTCAATTTTCACTCTATCCAATCAAAATATCTAATAAATTGTGTTGCAGCACTATAACTATATTTTAATACGCATAGATGTCCCCACGATGTAACAGAAAGTAAAATAAATGACATTTGTGACATTAGTGACACGTATGACATTAGTGACATTTTTGACACGTTTGACATTTGTGATAGTTACGACCTTCCTGTCAAGCAAATCTTTACAAACAGTTGCTGAACCTAATCATATTCATGATTCTATTACGAAGCATCCAATATCTGCATCAGATTCCAATGCAAATATGGAAATAGAAGACTGTCCTCAGATGTCTGCAAAATCATGATCAATTTCTTATTTCGAAAACGAAAAATTGCGTTAGGCGATGAAAAAAACGTCAGAGCTTCAATCTGGTCTGTTTTTATTGAGTCAAAAAAATTAAAGACCATGGAAATAGACTGTGCTCTTCAAATTATACTTAGTACACACAGGCATGAGATCATAGACAAAGAACGAGAACATATTTTCCCCAGATGGACCTCGCTAGATATTTGACACACTAAACTTATCCAACCAATATGGCTGCCTCACAGACAATTCAAAATTTCTCTCCAACCTCCGCTACAATTGTAGGTATTAGATTATCCTCCTGATCTTTTTCTTGTTTTTAATGGGAATGCTCAAGCTACACTTTCATGGCAGCTTGCTGCTTCTACACATATCTCCCACTGAATTGAGGAGAAGCTTACCCTCCGCCCACCCTCCGACGACAATTACAATTTGCAAAATGTTAATGGTGTGTCCACTGAGATCTCTCCTGCTTAAACGTTCTTTTAATTTGCCGGTGTCGTCTTGATATTCAGTAATGTTGAAACGTTATTATTCCCTACGCAATTTTGTTTTCGAATCCACTCTGATACCTGATTACTGAAAACCATTTTTTACTAGCTTCCCAATGATATATCACAAGTATGGGGTGGTTATTTAATTTTGTTTTAGTTGGAGTGGGTTGGGGTGTAGGGAGTTCACACGAGTCAGTTTCCTTTCTTGTCTACTTCGATTGTTATGTTGCTCTTTGAAACACTTTCCGTAATAGAATTTGTCCGTAAATGACATGGCTGTACTGTCTATTATGAGGGCTTTCAAACAAAACAACAATAACAAAATATTGTAAAAGTACAAAAAATATAGAAAATCTACTAAACTTGACGATTCTCCGTTGATGCTTCTTCAGCGGTAAAAGTTGGTGGAGGGCGCCACATATTGACGTGACTTTGTGATGCTCTCTAGTCACTTTTGCTCCTGAAGAAGCCACTTGTACTTTTAATTTCAGAGTTTGTCCCTTTCTTTAGAATAAGGAAACAGGAAGGATAGATCTATTAGCAACTAAAATGAAATTTTAATAGATTGGTCCTAAATGCTTGGTGTGTAAATGATGGCAGTTAAAGCTGTTTAAAAGTGACGTTATTTTGTACGTCATTAATTCAGCATTTGACGCGGCAGACAAATAATATCGAACAACTGACGTTTTTATAACGATTCCTTGACGTCTGAGCAACTGGATAGTTGGTCTTTCCCAGGTTTCAGAATGGAGACTACTATTGTGTGTTTCCACACAGATGGGAAGTGACAGAGGCGAAGAGATGAGTTTACGACACGGACCAACTGGAGGATGGCGTCAAGGGGCAGCTTTTTGAGGGCTGTGTTGGTCTCTACCAGGAGCTTTGCCGGGTTTGAGGCGTTGAATGATGGACTTTACCTCATCTTGGGAAGTGAGGGCAAGATCTTCTCCCTCTAAATCAGGAAGGCCGCGAAAACACTCCTCCACGATGTTAGACGTCTCGTCGCCGGAATCCACGTCAGCATTAGACTCGTGAACAGATTGCAGATGTTTCGCGAAAATTTCTGCTTTTCCAGAAGGCGAGTAGGTAATGCCATCAGGGACCTGTATGGGTCGAATGCCATCAGACTTGCTTTTGTTCAGCTTTAGGGCTTTTGCCATTTTCCACAAGGAACCGCCGCCAGTCGCGAGAGAAGACACCTTATTCCACCAATTATCCTCTCGGAATTCTCTTAGAGAGGTCCTTAGTTCCCTAGAGAGCGCGTTTGCATGTGCTATATCGACAGGGTGGCCAGTTCTTTGGGCCCTTTTCTTCGCTCTTCTACGATTCTGCAACAGCTCTCGGAGGGGACAAGTCTTTGGCATGACAGTTGGTATCGGCCATATTGTTGAAGCATTTCGTGTTGCCAACTTAGTAGATTTTCTACTAAATCTGGTAGAATGGCTTCTTCATCTAGTGACTTAATTTTCGATCTAGTAGATAGTAGAAAATTTGGTAGAATAGGATCTAGCAGATAGTAGAAATCTGGTAGAATCGGTATTCTTCAAAATGTAATAATATGCGCCTTCTAACGCATAATAGCGAAATCAAGGTACTACAGTTTGTCTGCAGAAAACTGTTCTACCCTTTCCGACTCCCTTCCACCAAGAGAATTAGGTTTTACGGCGAACAAAAGCGAGGAATACCCGCCGGGGACAGTTATTGAATCTTCTGTTCGTGACTTTGGGAATAAATATATAAAAATTGTTTATGAAAGCGCAAGACTTTCTTGGTCAGCAATTAAAAGTTGCGGAATTGAAGAGAGCTCTGATTTTACAATCATTTAAAAACCGATACGCTTCAAGGTTTTCCTTTGGAAAATAAGAGAACATGATAATAAAAGATGAACATTTTCTATTGGCTGTTACTGGCCTGTTTCATTTCCTTTGGCTTCACTAGCACCAAATCCCGATCTGCTAGAGATAATTCAATCTATGCAAAAAAAAATCCTTTCAGGATTATGTTTTTAAACTTTGCCAAAACATTCATTTCATTTTTATTTTGGTGCATTTCAGTGTGTTTTGATTAAATTTGCGAAAAAAAACACAATGATTGATGAACTTGCCAAACAGCAGCAGTTGATCTTAAGCTTCATTTTTACTTAATTGGTGGTAATGATTCATTCCTTTCACATCTTCTTGATGCAGTTTGTTTGTGAACTCGGCATATCCCTTTTTCGATTTGACCACAACCCGATTTTAATATCCTTTGGCGGTGAGGCCGGTTATTCCAACTGCGAACTTGTGTGAAGAGTTGACTGGGCTGAGTTTGGTACATTGGTCGATGAGCTTGTTGAGGACGCTCCGTCTGAAATCATTGATTCCCAAAGTTTGGAGAGTTTGAACTCTGGGCTTTCTCATGGTATTACTAAGGCAATGTCGAGAGCGGCAACAACTTCTGTCCCGCTCTCTGATGGGTGGATTCCCTCGGATCTTGTTGATTTGCCGAGGGAGAAGCGCAAGGCTCGTAAAAAGGCTGCCTCTTAGATATCGCCTGAGCTAACTTTTTATCTAATACCCTGCGAGACGAACTCAGAGACTTTCACAGTGAGAGGTGGTGGGCCAAGGTTTCATCTTTCTCTGTCTCCGACGGCTTCATTTGGAAACTGGCGAAATCCCTTAAGAAAAGCAAAACTCCTTCTACTAACGGACCTATTCATGAGCCGGATGGGCTGGTGTATGACAGCGAGGGTAAAGCGTAGATTTTTGCCGAGCATTTAAAAACCGTATTTGCAGGTGTCGAGGGTGATAATGAATTTGAGGTCTTTGATGAGGAGGTCGATCGTTTTATTCAGTCTTTGTCTTTTGCTACTGGTGATCGCATTCCACCTGCCAATGTTGACGAGATAAAATTCCACTTAAAAAGTCGCAAAGTGCAATTTCGAACACCACATGGAAAAAGTTGCTGGATAGGGTCGTTCTGGTCCTCTTCAATTTTATCAACGCCATGCTACGTTTAAGATATTTCCCGTCCATCTGGGGTAATACAAAAGAAGGCCAAGGACAGTCCCTTCCCTCAAAACTATAAGCCAATAAGTTTGCTCTCCAATATCTCAAAAATCGCGGAGGCTATCCTTTTGAATCGCCTTAGAGCTGAAATTATCGATACCAACATCCTGCAGGATGAGCAGTTTGATTTTAGGGAAAAACTATCAACTGAATATCAACTCCTCAGTGTTATAGAGGAAATTAGGAATATCCTGGAACTACGTGAGTCTACTAGAGCGGTATTCATGGATGTTGCTAGTGCCTTCGACTCAGTCTGGCACTCGAGTTTTCTTTTCAAAATGCATTTGGCTGGGATCGATCCCAATATAATATACCTCATGAATTTGTATCTTTTGGGTCTCTTCTCGGCCCTGAGTTGTTTTTGATTTTCATTTCCGACATACAAAGGACTACGGGCACCAAACTCGCCATGTATGCAGACGACACTGCAATCTACACGTCGTCTAGATCTGACGCCCTTGTCTGCTCAAAGCTGCAAAGCGCAGTATACGAATTCCTTTCCTGGTCTACCAAATGGCGATTAGCCATAAACCATGATAAGTGTGTTTTTCGAGGAATAGATCTGCCCGCCTCCAGTAAACATCTTCGTAGAGGACGTCCGTCTGCCTTGGAGTTTCACCGACAAATATCTCGGCATGACGTTGGACTCCAGGCTTACACTCCGACATCACTTTGCTGAGACAGCGACCAAATTTTTAACTGCGAGGTCAGCTGCGTCCCAGTTCCTATGCAGCAAAAGTCAACTCAGCCTAAAAATTAAACTTTTAGTTTACATGATTTTTTTGAGGCCAATACCCATCTATGGATCCCTGGTCTGGTCTAGCGCTGCACTCTCTTTAACACCCTTCAATATAAGACCCTAAGATAGATAGTCAACGCACTTTGGTACGTCCGCAATGTACAGATCCACCAGGACTTGAATATTGCTACTCTTCTACAGCATGCGGAAGCGTTGGCCGAGAAGACATTTGTTGAATTTCTCACTCTGACAATCTCCTTGTAAGAGAACTGGCTCACCTCGACCCCGACAGACCCCCACCTCATTTTTATCGATATAATATTGACCACTTTTACCTTCCTATACGTTTCCTTTTTTAGTCCCAAATTTCTGTTTTTTCTATTGATGACATATGTATAATTACTAGTAACAATCAACGGGGGATGGACCCGTATTATTATGAGGACTAAAGGGTTTAAGGACTAAAGTCCAACCCTAGAAAAGAAATGGAAGACCTTCGTCTTCATCGTCTTCCAATAGGAACTTCCGAACTTTGACAGTTGGTAGCGGCCATATTGTTGAAGCTACAACTGTCAGATTGACTGTGATTTGACATAAAATGAAACAACTCAAACAAGGCTAATTTTAGAAGCAAGGCTTTTTAGGTAAAACTATTGTAGCGTGATGATGACTCAATCCAGTTAGGATAAAACGTTTTATACACGAAACTAAACTACAGTAGAGATTTCAATTCGTCCGTATACGGCCTCGGATTTCGACGGCTAAAATGCGTATTACACATTCATATAGTACCTACGTTAATTTTCCAAAACCGGAGGGCGATGGTGACCGAAAAAGCGGACACCGAATATTCGAACATAATTCGAATATACGTCGCCAAAAATATCCAATTAAAACAGCGTTACCGTAATTTCCGAGAGGCATTTTCCGCGGGTTTAGGAGGCGCGTACGGGCTCGGGCACATTACCAAGCACTTAGTCATAATAATCACAACGACGGGGATTGAGATTAAACCCCCGGTACCCTAGTACTACGCCTCGTGAAATGAACTATCGCCCAACGTGTGCCCATTAGCGGCTGAATATAACGAGGGCGAAAATAACGAGGTGATATTTGTGGGGGATTTTAGTTTTTTTCACTATTATCTGTAATATTTTATTATAATATAAAAGTGGTGTTTTCATCTTTAGAGCGAAAAGCTTAATTAATAAAATTTTAGTCAGTGTTTTTAGAAGGTTGGCGAAAGGCGGCAAAATCGAAATCCAACGGTGTTTAATTTAAATACCAGGGACTATCCCGGGATTTTTAATTAAAAAAAAATTTTTTTTTGAATACCCCCTCCGTTATATTCGGGTATAAACAGGAATAGACGTGGATGACTCACGTTGAGCGGTGCGCAAATTCAGGTTAAGTGCTTCACATCATCATGGGTGAGGGATAGATGGCGTTTTGTTGTTGAAGAGGTCCGCGAGGCGTGCATCTGTTTGGTTATCATAGCGACAGGCTATACGTTGCGGACGCTTTGGTACGGTCCTTATCATCGAAAAACACGTTTGAAGTGACGGCATTAGAGAGTAGGGACCTATTCGAGAGATCCTGGCGGTGGCGTTGCTCAAAATCGTCGTTGATTTATGCTGTGTGCGTTTGTGTATGGATTTTTTTTTATTTTTTAGAGAAAAAAAAAGAGAATGATTTAGTCGAGGATGTTTTAAAATATTAGCTTAAAACGCGGTTGCATAAATCGTCAGGTTTGAAGTATTATGTCGAATATTTTCGTGGATTGTTTATATAAATTACGCTGGGAGAATTTTAGAATACTTATACGACTAGAGTAACAGAAAAAAAAGGGTAAAAATGCGCGGAAAGCGCTCACAAAGGAAATAAAATGTTTACCAGCGTAGAACAGACGTTTTCCAGTTTAAAATTAATTCCCTGGAACAAATTATATACTTAAAACGCTACCCTTAGCTTCTCTCTATGTGTGCACGATGTTGGCGGAGTTTTTCGTTCTCGACGTCACAGCTCTAAAACTCTAAACTCTTCCATTCATTACTGCAGGAATAATTATACGGCACATATTACCATAATTGCAGGACATTTTCCGGCTGTAATTAAATAATAAGGATGGTATGGAGAGGGAGAGGGAGATACTGTTAGAAAGGAACGTTTTCTCTTTTAATTTGTGCCTGTTGTATTTGGTATATTATTTTATGGCACATTTTCCAAATTAGTATAGATTACTAAAAATGTACACAAATAAAATTTGTTTTGTTAAGTGTCAATAATAGTATTTAAATTACTATACCAACGAGTTCAAACCGCATGTTAATATTTTAAGTAACAAAAAAGTTATAAATAAAAGAAACACTTACAAAGAATTTCTTCGGAAATGCTAAATTCTGAACTAATCATCTTCTGGGTTTCCATTCTGACTGGATTTTAACAAAGATTGCTTCCTAGAAATTTTTGAACACCTGACAAAATGTCGATTTAGGATTGGATTAAAACTGAAAAATAAAAAACTATGTGACAAACATGATTGTTAAACCTAAACCAAAATTTGAATTTACCGCCATTTTAAAGACATTACACTGAAGTTGGCAACAGAGGAAATATAAATATAGAAGTGTACACCATGTCCGTAAATGTTTGAAGCTGACGTCTGCCATCGAAGATCTGGAAACTGCCGCCTCTGGGCTGACCAGCAACATTTCGAACAGTATAGTGACTGCCACCTCATATGCTAGGCCTGAACCAAATAAATGGCTACCACACTCCCTCCGAGAGCTCTTGCAGAATCGTAGAAGAGCGAAGAAGAGGGCCCAAAAAACTGGCCACCCTGTCGATATAGCACATGCAAACGCGCTCTCTAGGGAACTAAGGACCTCTCTAAGAGAATTCCGAGAGGATAATTGGTGGAATAAGGTGTCTTCTCTCGCGACTGGCGGCGGTTCCTTGTGGACAATGGCAAAAGCCCTAAAGCTGAACAAAAGCAAGTCTGATGGCATTCGACCCATACAGGGCCTTGATGGCTATACCTACTCGCCTTCTGGAAAAGCAGAAATTTTCGCGAAACATCTGCAATCTGTTCACGAGTCCAATGCTGACGTGGATTCCGGCGACGAGACGGCTGACATCGTGGAGGAGTGTCTTCGCGGCCTTCCTGATTTAGAGGGAGAAGATCTTGCCCTCACTTCCCAAGATAAGGTAAAGTCCATCATTCAACGCCTCAAACCCGGCAAAGCTCCTGGTAGCGACCAGATTTCCAACACAGCCCTCAAAAAGCTGCCTCTTGACGCCATCCAAGAAATTATGGCCTATCTTACCTAAACACTGTTTTCTTAACCTTACCAAATAAATATTCCTATTTAGTTTGGTAACCCTGAAACATTTTTAGGTTAGAATGACTTTTATCCTGTCAAATTTTTGACACATTTGAATTGAAAAATCAGGCATATCAACATAAAGTTTTAAAGTATTTTCTTTAGCAAGATTGGCAACACTGCGATAGTTTTAAATTGTACTTCAAATTGTGACAGCTGTCAGTAACAAACTTTAATTAGAGAAGCTTACATCCAGTTGGTCCGTGTCGTAAACTCATCTCTTCGTCTCTGTCACTTCCCATCTGTGTGGAAACACACAATAGTAGTCTCCATTCTGAAACCTGGGAAAGACCAACTATTCCCGGAGAGCTATAGGCCTATCTCTTTGATCTCCTGTTTGGGGAAGATTGTCGAATCCGTAATTCTCGCGAGACTCAGGGAAGAGCTCTTCATCCCGGAAATAATACAGGATGAACAGTGCGGATTCAGAGAAGGTCATTCGACTGAATTTCAATTGTTCCGCCTGACAGAGGCGATTCGAAACGCTCTTGAACGCCGCGAGACCCTGGGCGCTGTTTTCCTAGATTTAGCCAGGGCCTTCGACACGGTCTGGCATGATGATCTGGTGTACAAGATGGTTCGTGGGGGAATTAGCCAAGTCGTACCTACAAGGTCGAACATTTGCCGCTAGACAGGGAGTCGCTCTTTCCTCTAGAAGGCCTGTCGCTGCCGGTGTCCCGCAGGGGTCCATTCTCGCCCCGCGTCTGCTTCTAATCTTCATGTCCGATCTCCCGAGATTTGAAGAAGTGGAAAATACCATCTACGCCGATGAGACCGCCATATACACGGCATCTACGAGCGAAGAACTGCTCCGCAACAGGCTCCAGCTCTCACTTGGTGAGATCCTCCGCTGAGTCTCCAGGTGGCGTCTACACCAAATAATATTATCGTGGATGGATCCTTCCCCTGCTGTGTGCGAGGAGTGCGCTGTCATTGAAGATCAAAATCCTCCTGTATTTAACGTTCTTGAGACCGATCATTACATATGGAGCGCTGCCGATCTCTAGCTTGGCGAGGACGAACTTCAAGAGGCTGGAAGTACTACAGAATAGGATGCTGCAAATGATTGGTTCGTCCGCAATCAACAGATTCGTGACGATCTGGGGGTTCCTTCCCTCAAGCAATTCATGCTTGGATTGGTCGAGAAGATGTTGGAAAGGATTGATAGATCCGAAAATCCATTGATCAACAGAGTATCAACTTTGGATCCGGACAGACCACCTCCCATGATCCACGTCAGGAGAGCCATGGCACTGGCTGAAGACGCCGCAGCATAGCGTAACAATAACCGACGCAAGAACACCACCATCTATCATCTCCCTGCCTTGAAGCAGCGAAGACCTAGTTACCTATTCACTCAGCCCTTGAAGGGAGTCCATGAAGAATAAAAGGCTCAAGAAGCTTGTTCGGCCTTAGCAGGAGGTGTAATAGACTTGTCACTGAATTATACATCAAATTAGCGGCAAATTTAAATAATAATTTAATAAATATAATGGAAAGTATAAAAATAAATAATCTAGTCTATTTAACATGATTTAAAATAAAGTAAGTAATTAGCATTACAAATATGTAAAATACAATTAATAATGTAGCCTTAACCATTAGATAAAATTAAATTTTATTTACACTAAACAATAATAATTCAGGTTAAAATATGTATTGAGTTAAATTTGTAAATATTAGTCTAGCCTGTCGGCTATTAATCGTATTATTATTGCACCTTCTATTATAATCCGAATTTTAGCCGGCCGTGCCTACATGATATAAAATATAGATTAACGAGTTGATATACTCATCAAGAAACATATTAGACAGCCCACAATAAATAACCAATAGTGTACGCATTAAATATGAAATAAACGTAAACGCGTACAATACACAATATTCCAATATTTATGTTCGATTATAATTCAAAACCGGCTACACTCAGTCCTGCCACCGGCACCACCGCCCCCCCCCCCCATACATTATGACAGGAATAAATTATTAAAAGCTGTTACCCTTGTTTGTTTCATTATTATTGGTGTACGTCGTGTAACGTGCTGCGTAAATATCGTTAGTGTTATTTTATGTTAAAACGTTGAAAAATAAATTATATATCTCATACAACATGACTTTTCTTCCTCCTAGATATCATATTTGGAATGTATAACCTGCATCAGCGTATACATGTACGAAAAATCATACGTTTCTTGTCTTTGACGCTCCACAGCATGTGCTACGTTGTACACCCTCACTCCCGTATACATGCATTATTCATGGCGAAAGCGCCAACGAATACAGCAAAATATATATCGAAGTTGATAAACATTTCGTCTGGCAGTGAACAGCACGTGTGGCTACATATGTACTTAGGTGCCTTCACGTAAAGTGTTATACAGCTCTCAGGAATATGCGCGCTGTACGTTGGAACGCTTCCATCATGCAAATGTGAAAAATATGCACAGAATGTGTCGCTCAAATTCGGCGGGTCGTCCGGTATTTTTCTCCGAACGCGACCGGCATATTAGCCTCCCCTCTCTCCCCCTATCATCGTATCGCTATTTTATTTATGTATACTCCTAATTTGAATCGCTTTAAAGACATCTACAATTAAAATTAACTGCGTCCCGTTTTACGTCGATGATAAACAATGTCAAATAAATTTTCTAATGAAGTTCCCATTCCGATGCGATCCGGTTATTCCCCCGAACACCTGCATATTTCCTATTTTACATATTCATGAAAATTCCGAATGAAATATTAAAATGCACGATCCTATTTAAAAATCTGTTTGTTCTTTCGGGCGTTGCTAACCGATATGGCGTACCTATGTATGTATATTGAGGGTGATTTTTTGTTTTTTTTTGTTCCCCCAGTTTAATTCTACGAATGCATGTAAAATAGAAACAATATCGACAGGTATACGTGAACAACGTCGCGTATAGACGAAACTTGGTTGTGATAGAATTATAAATTGACAAATTTGACATTTAAATGTCAAATATGAACAAGACTGACATTGATATGTCAAAAATGCTGGATAAATCTGACGTTTAAATGTCAAATATGGGCAAGGTTGACGTTTAAATTACCGGTTGAAAATCGATTTTTAAAATTTACTTTAAACTCAATTTTCAAACGCCGTTTCGCCTCAAAACTGGTGAATCTTAACTTAAAGCAATCGATTTAAAGCAAAATTAGTGAATCCATTTCCAATATTTCGCCATTTTCCACGGCATTAACTTAAAATTAGCGTTCAAATGTCAAATATAAACAAGTTTGGCATTCAAATATCAAAAATGAATGAAGTTTGACGTTTAGATATTGTGGATAAAGTTTACGTTTAAATGTCAAATATTGTAATGTTTAATCTTTAGCTGCCAAATATGAACTAATTCAACAGTTTAAAAGTCAAATATGGCAAGGTTAAGACTTAAATGTCAAACATGAACAAGTTTTACTGTTAAATTGCTAAAAATTGATATAAACTTGACGTTTAAACGTCAAATATGTCAAAATAGGGACAATGTCGATATTTAAATGTTAGGTATGGATAAGTTTAACTTTGAAATGTCAAAAATTGATAAAGTTGACGTTTAAATGTCAAATATTGTAATCTTTAATCTGTAACTGCTAAATACGAACAAATTCAACCGTTTAAAAGTCAAATATGGGCAAGGTTGGGATTTAAATGTCAAACATGGACAAGTTTTATTGTTAAATTGCTAAAAATTGATATAAACTTGATGTTTAAACGTCAAATATGTCAAAATAGGGACAAGGTCGATATTTAAATGTTAGGTATGGATAAGTTTAACTTTGAAATGTCAAAAATTGATAAAGTTGACGTTTAAATGTCAAATATTTACAGAAATGTTTTATCTTTTGTCAAATTCAACAAATTCAAGCATTTAAATGGCAAACAAAACTATATTTGAGACTTAAATGTCAAACATGGACAAGTTTTACTGTTAAATTGCTAAAAATTGATACAAACTTAACGTTTAAACGTCAACTACGTCAAAATAGGGATAAGGTCGATATTTTAATTTTAAATGTATGGATAAGTTTAACTTTTTCTTGTCAAAAAAAATAAAGTTGACGTTTAAATGTCAATTTGTAATCTTTAATCTGGTAACTGCTAAATACGAACAAATTCAACCGTTTAAAAGTCAAAATGTACGATTTTGAGATTAAAAATCCAACTATTAACAAGTTTTATTTTAAATTGCTAAAAATTGATATAAACTTAACGTTTAAACGTCAAATATGTCAAAAAAAAATGGATAAAGTTGACGTTTAAATGTCAAATATTGATAATCTTTAATCTGTAGCTGCTAAATACGAACAAATTCAACCGTTTATGAGTCAAAATTGGCAAGGTTGGGATTTAAATGTCTTGAATGGAAACAAACACTTTGCAACTTAAATCATGCGTAAAAAGATATAAACTGTATTAATGTACATTTTCTAACGTCAAATATTGTCAAAATTGGGACTAGGTCGATATTTAAATGTTAAGTATGGATAATTTAATTACTGTTAAAATGTTAAAAATTGATAAAGTTATCTTTAAAACGTAAAATATTGTAATGTTTAATCAATCATAGCAGCCAATTATGAACAAATTCAATTCCATGTTTAAAAGTCAAATATGGGCAAGGTTGGGACTTAATTTCAAACTTGGAATTTCGTGCCGTTAAATTGCTAAAAATTGATATAAATTGCGTTTAAACGTCAAAATGTAAAATTTTAACTGTCAATTATCGAATTTTGAATTGGATGTAAATTTAACTTAACTTTGAAATGTCAAAAATTGATAAAGTTGATGTTTAAATGTCAAATATTGTAATCTTTAATCTTTAGCTGCTAAATACAACAAATTCAATCGTTTAAAAGTCAAATATGGGCAAGGTTGAGACTTAAATGTCAAACATGGACAAGTTTTATTGTTAAATTGCTAAAAATGGATACAAACTTAACGTTTAAACGTCAAATATGTCAAAATAGAGAAAAGGTCGATATTTAAAAGTTAAGTATGGATAATTTTAACGTTTAAGTGTCAAGCATAAATAGGTTTCACTTTAAATTATTGAATATGTACAATCTTATCATTTAGATATCAAATATAAATAAGCTTGACGTTTAAATCTGGACAGGTTTGACGTTTAATTGTCAAATTTGGACAATGTTGACATTTAAATGTCAATTATAAATAAATTTGACATTTAAATATGAACAAGTTTGAGATTGAACTGTCAAAATTTAAATTTTAGAAGAAAAATATTGTTTGGGGAGAAATTCTTCGATAATAATTTTCATATTCTTACAAAGTTTTTATCGAGCCATGTCCAAATTTTGAAGACGATGGTTAATTTGACGTCCACAACGTCGATGACAGAAAAATTCTATTTGCTTCTAATTGGGGAGAAATGAGATGAAAAGTTCATCTCAATTTACAGGAATTTAATCGTAGACGTCCATCTTTCTCATTTCAAATAACCATAAAAATGTGATCGTAAAATGTACAAAACTTTTAATACTTGCACTATAATTGAGATTTCTTCTTTAAATGAGTTCATCGAGCATGTGCTTGAGCAAATAAAACGATGCTTACAAACCAGAAAACTGATTGAGATGAAGAAAACTGAGAATCGTGGCAAACAGAAAGCAGCTGACGAAACTTGGTTAAATGATGATAAGGACAGTGCTTGCCTGAAATGTTAAAATCAAATCATACACAGTCTGTCTCAGAGCTAACCGGATTGGCCTAAAAAATGCATATAAAGCGTTTATTATTTTGATTTTTAATTCTTATTTATTCAAAACAGTCTCCTTCTGAGTAAATACAGCGCAGGAAATGTTCAGCAAAATTTTCAAAGTCTTTTGGATGATCGAAACGATTTCCTTTCATCGCCAATTTCAATTTGGTCGCACGGAGCCAAATCAGAGGTGAATACGGTGGATGATCGGTAAAAATGATTCCTGTTTTGGTCAAGAATTCACATACCATGATGGCTTGTAGTGCAACAAAAACCAACTGCCTGGCTCTGGATATTCCGGTCGAACTCTGTCGAATTCTGATCCACAATCATTGTAGAGTTCCCAGATAATAATCATCGATCACCTTCTCCGATAGTAAGCCTTATTGGCGCCGAAACATCATCATCAGCTCCAAGTTAGTTTGGGAATCTTCCTAAACAACTGGGCAAATAAAACAAAGTTTGTGGGTACCAGGACACACGGAAATCAGTAGCAATGAGACAGCTAATCTATTAGCAAAGGAGGGAAACCGTTTGTAGGACCGAACCATGAGCACCTATAAGAAAGAACTTAAGAGGACACCAGAGCTTCCTTCTGGCACAATCTTCCTGATTTGAGAAATTCCAAGGTATTCCTTGGAAATTGCAACAAGCGGAAAGCAAAACCTATGTTAGAACTAAACAGGAACAGACTACGCATTCTTACAGGCTTCCTCACCTCGGGGAACATATGAAGAGGATAGGTCTGAAACAGAATAGCGATTGCAGGTTCTGCGGGCCGGAAGATGAAAGTCCGGAACACCTGATATCCAACTGCACATCAATTGAAGAAACTCGCGCCAACTATTTTGGCAAAGACTTTATAGACGAGGAAGAAATACCCTCTGTGAAACCATCACATCTGCTACAGTTTATTAAAGCTCTCAGGCTGGATGGGGAGCTGTGACTACGGGCAAAACCCAGCAGCTTACATCTCATGTAAGGAGGCATAATAGACCGACGGTCCCGGTGCAATATAATCCTTATATCTAAATCTAAATCTTCTTCTTCGTGAAGAATTCCGTTTGAATCGAAGAAACCGTCAGTATTGTCTCGATTTTGCTCTTTTCGTTTGACTATTTTCGTGATTTCCATGCTGCACTCAGACGTTTTGTTTTTTGGCCCGCTTTGGCAATAGCTGACATGCTTGCCGGATTTCTTTGGGACATTTTGAACATGTCTTTGCAATGCTGAACGTTCCAATTTTTTTGATCGTCTGTCAGAGGGTGTGGCACGAAACGCGAAATACAATATTTGACATTTAAACGTCAACTTTATGCATTTTTGACATTTCACAGTTAAACTTATCCATACTTAACATATCGACCTTTGACATAAGTATTTGACGTTTTAAAGTTTTTGTTTGCCCAAATCTTAAAAATTCGAGAGATTGTGCTTTTCGGTATCCCAGTTTTGTCTTCGATAAGTTCCACAGAAACAGAATTTCTCATCTGCAAGGTCCTTATGATCGTTGCAAAATCAATCAAAGCAAGAGAAAACCTGTGCAGGAGACATGCATTCAACTCTATACACATTTTTGCACAGGTTTTACCTAACTTAAAACAGAATTAACTGTAATAGTTTTTACACCAGAGCTAAATAAAACTGCAAGTGAAGAGAAGACCAAAATTTTATTTCTAAATTACACACCCACAATGACTTGTTTCCATTCCTCAATATTCGAAACATATAATTTTAATCCTCCAACTTTTTCCTCCTCCAAAACTGGTTGTACCTTACGATAGCCACTGTAGTCCATATAACGATTATCCCAATCCTCCAAATATCCAATTCGGCTGTCATCTTATTAGATGTTTAATATATCTTACCGGTAATGCATCAAAACTCTTATATTAACACAATAATGATTTAATTTTACACCGAGTTAAACCGTTACATCAATTTATTACTGATTTTAATTTGACAATCAAATGACATTTAAATTAAATTCGAAATTAGCGCCAAATTCAAATTAACCGCGGTAATGGAAATAATAGAAAAACTGATTAAAACAAGGAATGGAGGAGTACCTACTTGCACGAATGTGGAAAAATAGTTCACCTCATCTTAATTTATTCCGAAGACTTGGTTCATGCATATCAAGTATGTACCTATACATTCACCCATCTTCTAGGTCGCATACTTATATGTGTACGTTACAGTGCTGCAACGGTGAGGAGTTTAGATAGAACCAGAACGTAATAATCCCAATTGATATTCTGGAAATGTATCTGCGTCGAGGATATTACATTTTCGTTAATGAAAATTTCCACCGTAGGTTGAGCGTTCTTCCACTTCAATTGCTCTGAATTCGTTTCTCTCGACAGTTGTGTAGAGAAATCTTATTTGTATAAATTAAAGATGAGCGATTTTTCACCCTCCCATTAAAAAAAAAAAAAAAACGGGGGGATATTCATTTCGCGAACGAATAATTTTCAATTCCCCAACCGTGTCCACTGATTAGAACTAAATTAATGTCTAATGAAGAGAGTCCTTCGCTAATTTCCCCAGTTCCACACGAAAAAAAAAGGATTCACCTTTACTTGTCTCTCACGTTGTAACTTTTACGCTTTTCCGCGCAAAGTTAATCTGGGTTAAAATATTACCCATTTTATCACGGATAATACATATATGCAGGATGGGGCGTGGAATTTTGCATTTTAAATTTTAACGCTAGCGTAATATAATTCAGATTTTATGTTAGAGGTGGATAATGTATCTCTATCAAAGATAAAAATTCTCATTACTTGAATTTATGCTGGACATATTTTAGGTTTTATTAACCTCAATAATTTTGTCCTTTTAGACCTGAAATAACCTCATCTTAAACAAACATGTTTTGCAAATCTCCTTTAACACATCTTCTTAGATATATACATTAACGAATTAATTCGCTTCTTCGACTAGACACGCGACGGGGGTTAAGGGAGGGGAAGGGGGGATATTCTTTCGAGGGAAACACGTTACTTTGCGAATTGAAATAAACGATCCATATGTATAGTAACCGTGCGAGTAGTCTAAAGAACTTCCTATACTCTTAGCGGAGAGAGTGCATGTCGCCGGGCATTCGGCGTAATTACTTAGAGAGAAGTTTGAGGAGGGCGCTTTCTGGCGACTGTCCACACGTTTACTGTAAACTACCGGCGTCTCAATTACGCTCTTGCACTCACTGCACAGTTATGTTTCGTCGTTATGCTTCCGCGTTCAAAATAAATTAACAAAACACGACGTATAGCGCTTTCAGCAGCACGGGATGATTTTACGGGGAGGGCACTGTTTCCGAGTTGTTTACTTTAGACGAAACTTACGTTACGTGGCACCACATTATATGTACGATATATTATATTCATCATTTAAACCCGATACTGTTTTATTATAAAAATTAAAAGTGTGATAGAATTAGAAATTGACAAATTTGACGTTTAAATGTCAAATATGAACAAAATTGACATTGATATGTCAAAAATTAATAAATTTGAAGTTTAAATGTCAAATATAGATAGGTTTGACGTTTAAATGTCAAGTATGGGCAAAATTGACATTGATTTGTCAAAAATTGATAAATCTGACATTTAAATGTCAAATATAGATAGGTTTGGCGTTTAAATGTCAAATATGGGGAAAATTGACATTGATTTGTCAAAAATTGATAAATCTGACATTTAAATGTCAAATATAGATAGGTTTGGCGTTTAAATGTCAAATATGGGGAAAATTGACATTGATATGTCAAAAATTGATAAATCTGACGTTTAAATGTCAAATATAGATAGGTTTGACGTTTAAATGTCAATTATGGACAAAAAATATCAAATATGGGCAAAATTGACATTGATATGTCAAAAATTGATAAATCTGACGTTTAAGTGTCACATAAATTTCACGTTTAAATGTCAAATATGATTGACATTTATATGTCAAAAATTGATAAATCTGACGTTTAAATGTCAAATATAGATAGGTTTGACGTTTAAATATCAAATATGGGCAAAATTTATATGTCAAAAATTGTTTAAATTAAATATAGATAGGTTTGACGATTATGATTAATCGCAAATCGGTTTAAATGTCAAAAAATCAATTATGAAATCATTGATAAAATTGGCTTTAAAATCGATTTTTAAACTTCGTAAAATTGGCTTTAAAATCTCAATTTCTAAAAGCCTTTTTGCCTCAAAACTAGTGAATTGAACTTAATGCAATCTTTTTAAAGAAAAATTGGTAAATCCATTTCTAATATTTTGCGGTTTAAAATTAGCGTTTAAATGCCAAATGTAAATAATTTTGTGATTAAATATCAAAAATGAATAAGTTTGACGTTTAGACGTCGAATGTGGACAAGTTTAAAGATAAAGTTGACGTTTAAATATCAAATATTGAAATTTTTTATTTTTAACTGTCAAATATGAACAAGTTCAACATCTTAAAAGTTAAATATGGAAAAGGTTGAGATTTAAATGTCAAACATAGACAAGATTTACTGTCAAATTGCTAAAAATTGACAAAAATTTTAAGTTTAAATGTTAAATATATCAAACAGGGGCAACTTCGATATTTTAATTGTAAGTTTATACTGAAAGTTTAACTATGACATGTTGACAAAAATGCATAAAGTTGACGTTTAAATGTCAAATATTGTAATGTTTAATCTTTAGCTGCCAAATACGAACAAATTCAACCGTTTAAAAGTCAAATATGGGCAAGGTTGGGACTTAAATGTCAAAATTGCTAAAAATTTTTATAAACTTGATGTTTAAACGTCAAATATGTCAAAATAGGGACAAGGTCGATATTTAAAACTTAAGTATGGATAACTTTACTGTGAAATGTCAAAAATTGTAATGTTTAATCTTTTACAGTCAAATTAATACGACAACAACGTTCAACATTTTAAAAGTCAAATATAGGAAAGGTTGAGACTTAAATGTCAAACATGGATAAGTTTTACTGTTAAATTGCTAAAAATTGATATAAACTTGACGTTTAAACGTCAAATGTGTCAAAATAGAGATAAGGCTGATATTGATATGTCAAAAATGGATTAATCTGACGTTTAAATGTCAAATATACGCAGGGTTAATGTTTAAACCACGGGTACGAACCAAAACCGATTTTATACCTTTCGTGATCGATGATTAATCCCCTTAAGAAGCAGGAATCCTTTTTTAATTTTTAAAATTTTACTTTAAAGTCGATTTCAAAAAGCCTTTTTGCCTCAGAACAGGTGAATCTAACTCAAAGATTGCATTAAGTTAGATTTAAAGAAAAAATGGTTAATGGATTTCCAATATTTGGCAGTTTCCGCAGCACTAGAGTTAAAAATTAGCGTTTAAATGCCAAATACAAATAAGTTTGGCATTCGAATATCAAAAGTTAATAAGTTTGACGTTTAGATGTTGAACGTGGACAAGTTTAAACATAAAGTTGATGTTTAAATCTCAAATATTGATTTTTTTTATTTTTAACTGTCAAATATCAACAAGTTCAACATTTTAAAAGTCCAATATGGCGAAGGTTGAGACTTAAACATGACGTTTAAACTTCAAATATGTCAAACAGGGATAAGGTTGATATATTTAAATACAGTGCCTTCATTTAATCCCGAGTACCACGTCACCACTTTAGTGCAGTCCACTAGTTTTATTAGTTTTCTGATATTTGTCAGCATGATCTCACCAAATCGAAATCACTAAATATGTCAAATGTGTATCATTTTGTTCATTGTCGTCCCGTCGTGTTAGTTTTCAGTGGTGTTTGCAGTAAAATTGATCAAATCTTAAGTCGTTATTGATTAATACCATTGCTTTTCAGAGCTTCTGACTTCCATTTTGTCATTAGGTAATCATATTTACATTTCCAACCGACGTAATTTGCGTTACAATAATAAATATATTATAGGTTTCTTTTAAAACTGATTGGAAAATTTAGTGGTACGCCACTGATGTACAGGTAGTACGCATTTAGTTACTTTCAAGAAACAGGTTAGCCAATGGTGTAGGTTTGGTTGCATACCTTTACTAGTCACGTGGTACTCGGGATTAAATGAAGGCACTGATTAAGTATGGATAAATTTAACTGTGAAATGTCAAATATTGTAATCTTTAATCTTTAGCTGCCAAATACGAACAAATTCAAAATTCAACCGTTTAAGAATCAAATATGGGCAAGGTTGGGACTTAAATGTTGAAATAGGGACAAAGTTGTTGTTGATGTTTAAATGTTACGTATAGATAAATTTAATTGTGAAATGTCAACAATAATGGATAAAGTTGACGTTTAAATGTCAAATATTGTAATGTTTAATCTTTAGGTACCAAAATACCAAACATGGACAAGTTTTAAATTGTTAAAAATTTATATAAATTTGACGTTTAAACGTCAAATATGTCAAAATAGGGATAAGGTTGATATTTAAATGTTAAAAGTACCTACATTTACCACCAATTCAAGACAGATATTTACGTTCTGTCAAGATGGATTGTTAAATTAATATTTGAACAGTCATCCACATCTATTCTGTTGGCAATAGAAAATACACATTAATACAGTTAATACCTTCATGCATGAATTAAGTTGCAAAGTGTTTGTTTAACACTTCAAGACCTGGTTGTAAATGCAACTTTACAATTCCATGCGTACTCACAAACTTAATTCGTAACTTTGAATTAAGGGTGAAATGTCAAAAAATGCATAAAGTTGACGTTTAAATGTCAAATATTGTAATGTTTAATGTTTAGCTGCTAAATACGAACAAATTCAACCGTTTAAAAGTCAAATATGGGCAAGGTTGACGATTTAATTTGTTAAATATAAACGAGTTTGACATTCAAATGTCAAATATAAATAAACTTGACATTTAAATATGAACAAGTTTGAGATTGAACTGTCAAAATTAACAATTTTTCTATTGGCTTCATTCAGCAGAAGCCAACAGTTAGTAGATGCCACTTGGTACTGTACTATAATTCACATTAAGATGTTAAATGTGAACAAGCTCAATATTAAGATCTGAAATATGGTCAGTTTGATGTTATCATAGGCTTCTTGATTGTTTAATTTGATTGTTTAATAAATTAGAACTTATATATTTATATTCCATTTTAAATGTGTCTTGAGCAGTCCTATCTTTAACTCAACTGATAAATAGTTGTGAATTAGATCTAAATAGAGCTCTAAAAAGATAATGTATTTGAAACGCTTTAACTTCTTATCCCTTCGGTGACCGGTACATTCCCTAATGCAATTTTCCTGTTTTAAATTGTAGTCGCTTCGAGTAGGGAGTTTTTTTATTCGCAATCCTCTCTCACTACCGAAAATCCCCGATTCGATTAACGATCGACTATGGTAGATGTACGTGTGTACATCCGTTGTACATTACAATTCACGATACGTCGTGTACACGTACACGATTCCTGTCCCGTGCCTCGACCATATCCGGATGGCCAAATTGTATTTAAAGATAGGTAGAAAGTACGTAACGCGGACCAAACCTCGAAATAAATCAACACGATGTCGAGAGTCCGACCGACGGGTGCGCTCTGGGCTGCGTTGCGGTGTAACTGTAGCTGTACAGCAGCTCGATGGGCACAATCACCTCAGGGATAAGGGACCATACCAGACCCAGACCAGACCAGACCAGCAGGGCTCGTATCTAATATAGTCAAGCACAAATGAACAATAAAACACAATCCGCTCGGAACAATACCGGGGGATAAGCCTCGGACAGGAGCAACAACGAACTGTAACCAGGCGCCAGTAGTTCGAGTAGTGGCCGCATGCATCGCTGCTTTCGCATAAACGATTCCGACTGGTTATACCCCCTTACCTCATTCCCCCAATCCTACCGGAACCAGACTGCGTGAAAATATGGAAAGTGGGTAGTCGTGTATCGCTACGAAAGCTCCAAATATCATACTAGCGAAAGCTTATGTTTCGGCCGGTAAAAAAGGAATCTTTTACTAGAATAATCATTAATACCAATTATATGTCGTAAAAACTTGAGGACATTTTATCTACGACAAATGTCAATGAAATAATAATGACAGGTGTACAATCAACATAACCTAAAAATGCAATACACACGCTGGACAGCACAATGACAGATAATGATCTACAACTTCACTCTCATGTCAGCAATCAGTGTTGCCAATGTAAAAGAATCAACCCAATTCATTAGATCTGTACCAATATTGGATTACCCTCCATAGAACCGTTTAAGAAACACAAGACAATACGGCGATAAAATAACGTAAAACACATCCTCGTTGTCTCCTGTTTACTCGCCCATTCCCACCAGTTTCTCAAACGCCATATACACACCACACCCCCGATTTTGATAAAAGCGATAAAATAGACGCACACGATGTCTGTCGCCAGAAAAACGACGAGCAAGCTACGACACGTAAGTGTGATTATGTGAACGAAAACGTTTTTGCTCGCTTCTCATATGACGTTTTGTTACGCGTTCGCATTTACATATTACGAGTTTTTTTTTTCTTCTTCGTCTCCTTACCATCGTTCCCAGTGAATAAGAACCTCATGGGCGTCTATCGCTTCGCAGAACTCCTCCACCAGAGGACATTTCCACGGAGCATATCATCATCGATGCCGTTCGTTGATGTTATCGGGGAGATATCGAAAGTGAACAATAAAATTTTCGCGCGGTAAGAATAACAATTTTCGTATTGTGGCACCCTCTAGCGTAAAATGGTGGTAAATTTACGATAGCGTCGCGAAAACAATATGAAACGAGGAAAGTGCTCATTATACTGGATCCTATCGACTGCGCCAGTTTATAACAAATATGAAGTTGGAGAATATGCGAATTACTTTTTACGTGTAACTCTACCTTTTTTTGGTTATTTAAAACCCGAGGAGGAAGGGGGAGGTGGAGGAAGGGAGGGGGTGGACTAGACAATTTAAAATTTTATCAGAAAAACACTAACGATTGGCAAGAAAGGTGGTAAGAGTGTCTGCAGGCACAGTGAAGTTTCGATTCAAAGATTGCAATCCAGTTGACCTACAGTAATAAAAGAAAAAGAATGAAGAAGAAAGGAAAAGAAGTCCATGCGTCTTACAGGAAACGCCAATCAAGTAAACAACATCTCGCGAAAAGACAAATATTCAAACAAACGTCAGAAGGATGGAGAATAGAGAAAATAATGTGACAGAGTGGAAATATTTGAAAGTTGGTAATACTAGCAAATATTCAAACCCGACGATAATGCAGAAAACCCAATACTAGTGACTTTTAATTTTGTCAAATTTTTAACATCTAAATCTCATTTTAGAACTGTCATTAGTGTCAATGTCATTATTATATGAAATTTCAAATATTATACTGCTTCTTGTGTTATGTTTGGAATCTATTGTAAGGTTGGCAATTTTGATGGATTGACAGATAATTGGAAAGACAAACATTCAATCAAATGTCAGAATATTGGAGTATAGAGAAAATGTGACAGTATGGTGACAGTGGAAATTTTTGAAAGTTGGTAATACCAGCAAATATTCAAACCCGACGATAATGCAGAAAAACCAATACTAGTGACTTTTAATGTTGTCAAATTTCTAACATCTAAATCTCATTTTAGAACTGTCATTAGTGTCAATGTCATTATTATATGAAATTTCAAATACTATACTGCTTCTTGTGTTATGTTTGGAATCTATGGTAAGGTTGGCAATTTTGATGGATTGACAGATAATTGGAAAGACGAACATTCAATCAAATGTCAGAATATTGGAGAATAGAGAAAATGTGACAGTATGGTGACAGTGGAAATTTTTGAAAGTTGGTAATACCAGCAAATATTCAAACCCGACGATAATGCAGAAAAACCAATACGAGTGACTTTTAATTTTGTCAAATTTCTAACATCTAAATCTCATTTTAGAACTGTCATTAGTGTCAATGTCATTATTATATGAAATTTCAAATATCATACTGCTTCTTGTGTTATGTTTGGAATCTATTGTAAGGTTGGCAATTTTGATGGGTTGATAGATAATTGGAAAGACAAACATTCGATCAAACGTCAGAAGAATGGAGAATAGAGAAAATGTGACAGTGGAGAGTTGGTAATACCAGCAAATATTCAATCCCAACGATAATGCAGAAAACCCAATACTATATAGTGACTTTTAATTTTGTCAAATTTTTAACATTTAAATCTGATTTCAGAACTGTCATTAGTGTCAATGTCATTATTATATGACATTTCAAATATTATACTGCTTCTTGTGTTATGTTTGGAATCTATGGTAAGGCATACGGAGCGCTGCCGATCTCTAGCTTGGCGAGGACGAACTTCAAGAGGCTGGAAGTACTATAGAATAGGATGCTGCGAATGATTGCGGGGGCCCCGTGTCCGCAATCAACAGATTCGTGACGACCTGGGGGTTCCTTCCCTCAAGCAATTCATGCTTGGACTGGCCGAGAAGACGTTGGAAAGGATTGATAGATCCGAAAATCCATTGATTAAGAGACTATCAACCTTGGATCCGGACAGACCACCTCCCATGATCCATGTCAGGAGAGCCATGGCACTGGCCGAAGACGCCGCAGCATAGCGTAACAACAACCGACGCAAGAACACCACCATCTATCATCTCCCTGCCTTGAAGCAGCGAAGACCTAGTTACCTATTCACCCAGCCCTTGAAGGGAGTCCATGAAGAATAAAAAGCTCAAGAACCTTGTTCGGCCTTAGCAGGAGTGTGATTGACCATAGATCTATGGTAAGGTTGGCAATTTTGATGGATTGACAGATAATTGGAAAGACAAACATTCGATCAAACGTCAGAAGAATGGAGAATAGAGAAAATGTGACAGTGGAGAGTTGGTAATACCAGCAAATATTCAATCCCAACGATAATGCAGAAAACCCAATACTAGTGACTTTTAATTTTGTCAAATTTTTAACATTTAAATCTGATTTCAGAACTGTCATTAGTGTCAATGTCATTATTATATGACATTTCAAATATTATACTGCTTCTTGTGTTATGTTTGGAATCTATGGTAAGGCATACGGAGCGCTGCCGATCTCTAGCTTGGCGAGGACGAACTTCAAGAGGCTGGAAGTACTATAGAATAGGATGCTGCGAATGATTGCGGGGGCCCCGTGTCCGCAATCAACAGATTCGTGACGACCTGGGGTTCCTTCCCTCAAGCAATTCATGCTTGGACTGGCCGAGAAGACGTTGGAAAGGATTGATAGATCCGAAAATCCATTGATTAAGAGACTATCAACCTTGGATCCGGACAGACCACCTCCCATGATCCATGTCAGGAGAGCCATGGCACTGGCCGAAGACGCCGCAGCATAGCGTAACAACAACCGACGCAAGAACACCACCATCTATCATCTCCCTGCCTTGAAGCAGCGAAGACCTAGTTACCTATTCACCCAGCCCTTGAAGGGAGTCCATGAAGAATAAAAGGCTCAAGAACCTTGTTCGGCCTTAGCAGGAGTGTGATTGACCATAGATCTATGGTAAGGTTGGCAATTTTGATGGATTGACAGATAATTGGAAAGACAAACATTCAATCAAACGTCAGAAGCAAATATTCAAACGCGTCGATAATGCAGAAAACCCAATACTAGTGACTTTTAATTTTGTCAAATTTTTAACATCTAAATCTGATTTTAGAACTGTCATTAGTGTCAATGTCATTATTATATGAAATTTCAAATACAATGCGACTATAAATGATTGTAAATTTTCGACTTAAGTTAGCAACACTTCTGTAATTTTATGTTAGCACACCTGATTTTTAAATTTAAATTTGTCATATATGTCAAAGTAAAAGTCATACGAATAAAACCACTCAATTTCATTTTAACAATGGTATTTACTATTGAGCAAAACACATTTATCGTAATGGCTTATTTTCGAAGCGGCTTACAAAATGATGATGGTAATTGGATATATTCGCTGCAATCAACTCTTGAGCAATCTGTTGTAATGTATCCAGAGGACCAAGTTGATTACCGTAGCTTTACTATACACACTACAAGAATTGTTGAAAGGTTTTTGAACACCGGTAATGTGGCTAAAGGTAAATCTACTGGCTGTCCCAGTGTTCCTACACCTGATGTTTTGAATAATGTTAATGAACGTGTTGCAGAAAATCCTCATATTTCAGTACGTCGTTTATCTCAACAAATAAGTAAAGTCCCATTATCAATTATTATTATTTCCTTTTAACCTTTCTTACGTCCTTTCCAGAACTCTCCTATGAATTCACTCGTAAGATCCTAAAAACGCATTTACATTTACATCCGTATAAATTTATAATTGTTCAGCAACTTCATCGTCCTGATTTCGTATTACGAACACAGTTTTGTTACTGGTATAATAACAATCTGAGGCTTGGTTTCATCTGTCTGTTTATGTTAATTCCCAGAACTTCAGAACTTGGTCGGCAGAGAATCCGCAGAACTTAATCCAAGTGCCATTGCATCTAGTTAAAATCGGTGTTTGGGTGGCAATGTCACGACAAAGAATTATTGGTCCGATATTCTTTCAAGAAACGATTAATGCTCAACGCTATCAAACCATTATTTTGGAATCATTTATAAATCAGTTGGATGACATAGAGTTAACGAGTGGTTATTTTCAGCAAGATTCAGCTACAGCAGACACTGCACAAATAACAATTAATTATTTACACCAATTCTTCCCAGACTGTTTGATTAGTGTAGGTTTGTGGCCAAGTAGATCTCCCGATTTGACGTCGCTAGATTTCTTTGTGTTCCCTTATTTGAAAAACTCAATATACCGGAATCAAATACAGAATTTACAACAGTTACGGAACGCTATTGAGGAGGCAATAGCAAATATAGGACCTGAAATGTTATCTAATGTTCCTTCTGGTATCAGTAAACAAACATGAATAACGCATCTATATGATACAAATGACATAACCTACAAAGTTGTACCTATATACGATAACCAGGCAAGCCAATTTTTCAGTGTTGCCAAAGTAAATATTTGTTACAAACATTTATAGTCACTTGGTATTATACTGCTTCTTGTGTTATGTTTGGAATCTATTGTTAAGGTTGGCAATTTTGATGGATTGACAGATAACTTTGAAGACACATTTACACAAGATCATTTTGAGAAAATCTATTACAGAAAACTGTAATTTTAATGCCATATGTTTGTGTGTTTACTAAAATAACATGTTTTTTTGTTAATAATCTTTGTAATAAGAAGTTCCAACGATAAATATAACATGGCGCTGTCTAAAAAAATAAAAGACAAAACATTTAAGACACTCAACTAGAAAGATCTCCACATGGGTATGGACTACAAAGCATGCAGTTGCATATGCATCAAAGGCTTTGAATGAAACAGCTCAGATAAGCAACTTTATCTTGCTGACTCATTATCTAGAGCACATGATCCAACACTAAATAATGCAGAAGATGTCAAAACTACAGATGAAATTGAAGCCCATTTGCATCAAATTGAGTACCTTAGTGCTGCGCACCTCAAAAATTTAATGTGTTAGTAGAAGAAACAAAGAAAGATATGGTTTTACAAGAACTAGCAAAACTAATCAATAACCTATACTCATAACAGTGACAATGCCACTGATTAAAATTAAAAGAGCGGTTTAGTCAAATTTAAAATGAAAGGAATTCAAAACTGTCTCTGCATTTTCTTTCTATTACATTCCTAATTATATTCTAGAAAGAATTTGCACTCTTTGTACATATATTATATTAAAAAAAAATACACTAACTCGTCTTAAGTGTTTTATTATTACTTTCGTCGTAGAGTAAAAAACAAATCCTTCCGTTTCGGGAACAATGACATCGCAAATCCCCACGACATCATCCAGAGCGAGGAGCACAGCTGCGAATTGCATCCCTAATTCCGTATATAACGTTTCCGTACACCCGACAACCCTATGCCGGGAGGGGGAGGGTGGTTCGCGTTCTCGGCCCCGGAGCAACTAGGGGGAAAACTGGAAAAAACGACGAGTGGTCATTTATTAAAGGCAACCATTACTCTTTGGCGAACTTATTACCTCGCTAGGATCGTACATCATCCCCGGGAATGATATATGGACGGCGAAAATGATTTCGGGTGTGCGTTTCAATTGCAACTCGAAGCTATGTTACACCACCGTCCAACCGGTTCAACTGTTTTCATTTCAGATTGATCTTTAATATAATAATAATAATAATAATTAATAATAATAATTCATTTTTTTTCGTCCTACCTAAATAATAATTTGCAATTTAGAATTTCTTCTTCAGAGGGTCACGATGCGAATGATATTTTGCTCTACTACACTTCAAAATTTACAGTTTATGGACAAACATTTCCATGGTAAAGACCTGCTTCAAATTTTATGAAAATATTGACGCCTATTCAGTCTGCAATGACTGGTCAACAGACCTACTATCACTTTGACAGTCTTCCTGTCTTTACTCCATTACCTGTCTTTGTCCTGCAGGATCTTTCCCACCAATCCTTGGACCTGTTATATGTCCATTCGTAGATGGACTTTTTAATTTGCGATTTGGTGATGCCGAAGGAAGGATCACCTCCTATGAAAGGCCTTGACGAACCTCCGTCTGGCCAGCTCATCCGCCGCTTCGTTTCCCTTCACGTCCGTGTGGCTGGGGGTCCAGGCCAAAGTTAATTCCCTTTGGGTGCCCAACTCATTTAGGGTCATATTTATAGTCAGTGTTTGAGGTTGTGTCAATGCTTGAGGACGCGATTTTGACGTAATCGCGTGCTCAAGCATCGACACAACCTCAAGCACGAACTATAAATATGACCCTTAGGGCTCCCCCCTTAGGGCAACGCTTTTACCTGGTTCGGCCCATCTATCTACTTCTAATCTAGTCTAATATAATTTAATGGTTACGTTTGTAACCTTTGATCCTGTGTAGTTGTGGTGGGTCCACAGAATGCATCCTCTTGTACGCTCGAATTGGGACATTCCATTTCACGGACCTGATTCTTGGCCCAGATCATTCCTTCTATATTAAGTTGGCAGATCTTGAGGCACGCTTCAAGATTTCTAATCAGAGGATCCTGAGAAAGACCAATTGAGTTTGCTGTCATGTCAGGCCTCATGGGCTCTAGCTAGGAGATCTGAGGATTGTTTGGCTAACAGTTTGTGAGCTCTTTAGCATGAACCAGGGTGCACCACACGGAGGCGAGCTAAATTTGCATCCGTCTTCTTGGTATTGATAAACAACCGGCATCTTTTAGGGTCGATACCGATAATAATTGGATTTCTATCTCCTGGACATCTTCCAGTATGAATATCATTATTGATTCTGCAGGTAGGAACTAACCTGGTGCGATTACCGATAAAATTAAGTCGTAGAATTCCTTGCAAACTTTATCTATCGGTAAGTCCTTTGTTCTGGTTTCAAATTCAGTCCGATCTATATCCGCGATTGCCACATATAAGGTTGTAAGATCAGCTTCCTAGAAATTCTGACGTGAGGTAGCCGAAACTTGAAGGCTCATTCGTCAGTCACCTGAATGTCAATGTTGCAGCAAAGAGCAGGATGATGCAAGTCTTCCTTCACCAAGGGATCCATCCTGTGACCAAGTCTCAAGTAGGCTTAAGCTATAATTTGATCTCATCGGTAAAACAATTGGACCATTTCATTGGGTAGCTGACCGGACTTGAGAAGAGAAATAAAAACAATCTGTGGATGGTTTTTTTTTTAGCCATAACTCGATCCGGTGTGCCAAAACTCTGAAGGCTGAGAAGGGTACACAGTACCATTACAAAACTTATTGCGCTAGCAAATTCATTTGGGACCAGGGCGGAGAGAAAAACAAAAACAATCGGTGGATCGGGGTTTCTTAGCCATAACTTTATAACCGAAGGGTGTGCCAAAATTCTGATGGCTGAGTAGAATATGCAGTTGCATTACCAAACTTATTGCCCGAGTAGATTCATTTGGCAACTGACCATAGCGGAGAGAAAATAAAAAACAATCTGTGGATGGTTTTTTTTAGCCATAACTCGATAGCCGACCGATGTGCCAAAATTCTGAAGGCTGAGAAGGGTACACAGTACCATTACCAAACTTATTGCGCGAGTAGATTCATTTGGAACCAGGGCGGAGAGAAAAACACAAACAATCGGTGGATCGGGTTTTCTTAGCCATAACTTTATAGACGAATAGTGTGCCAAAATTCTGATGGCTGAGTAGGATATGCAGTTGCATTACCAAACTTATTGCGTGAGTAGATTCATTTGGTAGCTGACCATAGCGGAGAGAAAATAAAAAACAATATGTGGATGGTTTTTTTTTAGCCATAACTCGATAGCCGACCGATGTGCCAAAATTCTGAAGGCTGAGAAGGGTACACAGTACCATTACCAAATTTATTGCGCGAGTAGATTCATTTGGAACCAGGGCGGAGAGAAAAACACAAACAATCGGTGGATCGGGGTTTCTTAGCCATAACTTTATAGCCGAAGGGTGTACCAAAATTCTGATGGCTGAATAGAATATGCAGTTGCATTACCAAACTTATTACGCGAGTAGATTCATTTGGTAGCTGACCATAGCGGAGAGAAAATAAAAAACAATCTGTGGATGGTTTTTTTTTTAGCCATAACTCGATAGCCGACCGATGTGCCAAAATTCTGAAAGCTGAGAAGGGTACACAGTACCATTACCAAACTTATTGCGCGAGTAGATTCATTTGGGACACGTTTAGGATGCCAGATTGGAAATAGTGGTGAGTCCTCTTTCCTTGAAGTTGATTCCGTGTCTGGCTGATCAATGGGATCGGCAGTTATTCGGCTCTTAAAAAGGCTTTTCGAATTTGTGACGATCCTATCTGTATTATTACTTTGAAATGTTTCAATCTTTCAACGGTAGAATGTCGATAGAGTCGATGTCATAAAAGAAACGTCTCAAACGATTGCATGCGATGACTGAGTCTACAGACGGCGGTTACAATCGACGCCGACGGCTTAAAGTGGCTTACAACCGAAACGATCGGCTCTACAATCTATTGCAACATCGTAATTGGTTTGACGGTTATTATTTTCAACTTGTAGTACGACAAGTCGTACAACCGATCGTTTCGTGTGCAGGCCGCTTTAAATTACGGTGGGTGGTAAGCATAATATCGTAACATCGTAAAGTGACAGCTTGTAAAGTGACAGCTGTCAAAATTTACATAATTAACCTGTCAATATGAAGTTACTCAAGTTTATTTGCTTAATCTGGTTCGCGTCTCGATCACCATCGTTAGCGATATCGTGTTACAAATGTAAAGGTTATTCGCGAGAAGATTGCGGTGTTGTACCTCCTCATTTACCGGTGGTGGTGTGTAGCCGAAAGGAATCCATCGAGCTCATCGATCAAGTAGTGGAATTATACACTTCGCACGATGTTAGCTATAATAATTGTATGGTGTATGAAATTTTCGAAGGTAAACGTAACCATAGTTTAGTGATGAGAGGATGTGTCGCTAGCCGACCCGGACAGGCGACGACCTGCGATTACTTGTTGAAATACGAGAGGGAAGCGAAATATAAACGAGTGCGGTGCTCGGAATGTACATCGGATTTATGTAATTCTATTAATAGATTCACGCTATCCGCGTGGTTGTATCCAATTTTTATTAAAATATTTTTGAGTTTAATATAATTTATTTAAGGATGTGTACAGTGGATCTTTGATTAAACCGTCTTGTTTTATGGGTTTTCGACGAGATAAAACCTTCGATAAACATTCTGCACAGAGATATATTACATCGGGATCGGGAACTCGTAAAGAATATCGTCGCCATTTCTGTTATAACCTTCCGTATATCCATTTCGCGAGGTAATAAATGTGAAAAAAGGGGAATGGTGCTGCGCTCTCTCGTAAAATTTTGTCTATGTACATAAAATGCATTTTCACTTAATAAGTCTGGTCTTTCTATGTAGGACACTATATAGAGTGGTCCCGTAAAAAACGTCAATAATCATTCCGGTCACCTGTCAAAATAACAGCTCATATAAGTGGTGATGTTTTTGATAGGCTTACATAATTCAATTCAATTTAACGGGTCGATGGCCGCAGTGGTTAGGCGGCTGACTATCGTTGTGCGAGGACGGTAGGTGCCGGGGTTCAATTCTCTGGAGGGACGGTGACATTTTTTCAGAGAGTTTAATCCCGGATCGACTTGCCATTCGCGGTTGGGAGCAAAGTGATTAACAGCGCGGCATAATAAAAGGCGATATGGTGCCGTCACAAAGCCATTGAACACAACTTACACACACAAACTACACCGCGAGAGTTGCAGTGTTAGCCAGACAAGTGATACAGCTTACGGAGTCACTGCAATTAAGCACCCACCACATCTTAAAAAAAAAAAATCCATTTGTCAGACAGACGCAATATTGCTTCATTCGAAATCTTTGAGGTTTGAGTGTCTGACTAATTTAAAGACCGCATGACGCTATGCAATTTTTTCCATGCTATATGCAATATTGATTTTGGCGCAGGAGCAATGTAAGTATTGCGTGCGTTGCATTGATTTTAAACATGTTCTAATTTTCGTGCATGCCAGATGCAATTATAGTTACTTATTTGGTGACTTTCGGTATCTACTGCCAACTGGTTTTTTAACTGTCACAAACACAACAAGAAAAACGTAGGTACGTCTCTAAATATGACGTAACCTCAATTTCCGTTCAACTGCGTTCAGCATTCATATCAGTTTATTCAAAGGTGGTTTGTGTGATTCGATATCAACCGCGAAAGTCTCAGTGAAAACATTATGGAAAGTAGTTGCAGAAGAAGCGCGAAGCAAAGTGGTTACCATTACACTAAACAACAAACCTTAAATTTGATATTGTTTTAGAAGTCAAAATGGTCAAAATCTAAATTGGCCAAGAGATTTGACCACAACATTAATTCTACTTTACGAACATCTGTGTTTGTATGATGTAAAGGACAAGGATTACCATAACAAAAATAAGAGGCCGTCTGCATTGGAGCATATTGGGAAGGCGCTCAATAAAGATTCGGGAATTCACACCACAGTATATACAGGGTGACATAGAAAAAAGTACATTGCATAGTGCCACACAATAGAGGACACTAAAATAAGAAAAAAAGTTCCTATGAACATGGGTCCGCAAGACCTTCGATTAAAAGATACGGGGTGTTGAATTCTTTTTAAATTTATTTGCAAAAACAATGATTAATTAAAACAAAAAATTAAGTTTTTAGAAGATGTTCAAATTGTTGCCCTTGTACTTCAATACATTTTTCCATTCTTCTTCTTAATGATTGACGGCATCTTTGAAATATTCCTGGGTTATTACGAAATCTATCTGCCGATTCCATAATTCTTATCCACAATTGTTCTTCATTATGTATTTCTACAGCATAAACTTCATTTTTCATAAATCCCCAAAATGAAAAATTGAGGGGATTAAGGTATCGGGACTACGAGCTGGCCCCCCTCGACCAATCCACATATTTCCAAATCTCCTGTCCAAGTATTCCCTTGCCACTCGAGAAAAGTGAGCTGGCGCCCCATCATGCACGTAATACATTCTTCCAGTAATGGCCAATGGGACATCCTCTAATAATGTGTTTAAATCATTCTCCAAGAAATTTCGATACAGTGCACCACAGTGTCAATCGATTGGGCAATTGAAATGGGCCAATTAAATAATTGTCAATTATACCTGCTCACACATTAATTGAAAACCCATATTGGTGACTTCGAATTACAGTTTGATGAGGATTTTCATCGCTCCAATGGTGCATTTTATGTAGGTTCAGTATACCATCACGACTAAAACCAGCTTCGTCAGTAAACAAAATTGATGAAATAATGTTTTGTCTTTGGTTTTGCAACCATTGGCAAAATTGTACACGAGGAGCAAAGTCATGTTCCAATAGTGAATGAATTTTTTGGAAATGATATGGGCGAAGAAGTTGTTCTTTGAAAATTTGTCTAACTCATTCACGGTTAAGGTTTCGTACCGCTGAACTTGTTTTTCTGGTGCTTGTTCTTGGATTATTTTCTACCATTCGTAAAACAGTTTCTTCGTTTCGCACAGTGCGACGAGTTCTGGAAACCCCACTATTCAATTTTGGTTTTCTAAAACAGCCATTTTCTCTCAAACGCCTATGCACATCAATAAATGTTCGAACATTAGGAACTTGTCTTAAAGGATATCTTTCTCGATAAATACGTTGAGCTTCGTAAGAATTTGATCTAGCTTCGCCGTAACACATAATCATGTCCCTGTATTCTTCAAAAGTGTAGTGAACCATTTTTGAAAGCAAATTTGAATAATCAGTGAGAAAAACTTAATCACGAACACAAAATTCCTCAAACAACAATTACATCAGTTTGACAAGTGTCATTATGACACATTATTCAATTGTTATTTTTTGATTAATTAGCGTGTATTGTCGGCAAAAAAAGAAATAAAATTCAACACCCCGTATCTTTTAACCGAAGGTCTTGCGGACCCATGTTTATAGGATTTTTTTTTCTTATTTTAGTGTCCTCTATTGTGTGGCACTATGCAATGTACTTTTTTCTATGTCACCCCGTATATAACAGCGCTACATGCCCTTGAGGCCCTTGGCTTTGATCCTCCTTACTATATCCTTCCACCTTATTCGGTCCTTGGCTGCTTCTTCATAATTACCAGAGCTTATTTCATCTTTTCTTGTGTCTTCCTTTCCTCTTCCTTGTTCCTTCACCTCCATACAATACTTTCTTTACAATTCTTTGGTCTGGCATTCTTATCATATGACTTAACCACCTCGTTCTTTTGGCTCGTACTACTCGTGACATTTTTGCCCTATTGTACAATTCCATTATCTCACAGTTTGTCCGTTTCCTTCATCCACCTCCTGCTGTTTTTTACTCCTCCAAATGTTCTCCTCAAAATTTTTCTTCTTTTCAGTACGACTGGTTTTACGATTGTTTCATATGCTCTAATCTTCGTTCTCCTTGCTAAGTTTTTTGCTTTTAATACTCTCAAAAGTGATCTCGCTGCTCTGTTTTCTTTAATTAGCCTTTTATCAATTTCGTATTCCTCCTGGTTATTAGCAGATATTGTTACCCCCAGATAGTCAAAATGATTAACTCTTTCAATTCGTTGCTCTCTTCCCTTTGAACCCAATGTAACCATCTTATTTTCCTCCGTCACCTCCACCCTCATCTCCATGTATTTTGTTTTTTCCTTATTAATCTTCAGTCCAAACTTATTTGCTTCTTTCTCAAAAGTTTCGAGGATGTTCCCTAGTAGTAGTATGCAACACATTGTACCTTATTATGGTGAATTGAGCCCGTAGTTTTGATCCTGCTCTCTCTTACTATGACTTCCAATACGATATTAAATAAGTTTGTTGATAGAGGATCCCCCTGTCTTAATCTTTTTTCCACGCTAAACTGGTCTGAATAGCTCCCATCAGATAGAATCCGGTTTTTGTGTTGGTCAGCGTTATTTTCACTAGATTTATTAGCTTCTGTGGAATTTTCAGCTCTTTAAGTGCATCATATAGTTTTTCTCTTGAGATTGTGCTTAGCAGTTTTATTGTGAAGATCTGGTCCACAGTTGATCTTCCTGGTCTAAAGCCTCCCTGGTATCCCTCTACCACTACTTCGTATTTCTTTAGACGATTTCGTATTATTTTGGCCATGACTTTGTATATTAGATCTAGGAGTGCAATTCCTCTATAGTTTTCACATTGCGCTTTGTCGCCTTTGGAGGCTCCATTCCAATGGCATTTTTTCCTCTTCCCACACTCTTCGTATCAGATGCTGTACTTTCTCCTGTAGCTTCGTTCCTCCTTGTTTTAATAGTTCTGCCGGGATTGTTCTTTAATTCTTTTATTAATTCTTTTATTGCCTATTTTACTTCCAGTACCTGTTCGTTTGTTTTAGATGTTCATGGCAATGGTCGTTGATCTTGTTTGTCTCCTTCATTCAACAGCTGGCTAAAGTATTTTGCCCATATGTCTAGCTTTCTTTTTGAGTATCCTACTAGCAGGCCGTCCTTGTTTTTGCAGTAGTTTTTCTAGTATGCTTCTGGTGTTTTACCTCTTGATAAAGATTTCGTATTTCTTTATTAGTGCACCATCACAGTAGCTGACATAATAAAAAAAATACATGGATTACGGACACAATTTTTGGTAGAACTTAAAAAAATTAGTCAAACAGAACACAGTGGCATGGGAAGTGACTCTCATTACAGTCCATTCTCTATCTATTTACATATTCTTTAAATTCTTCACGAATATTTAGAACAGTTGTTTTGGGTCTGTTTCCACATTGCTGGCCATAAACAAAAGTGTATTTCAGGTCAATGTCTTCTTCAGGGTTGGCACTAATGTATTAGTGCTTAATGTCTAAGACACAGCATGCTTGTCAAGATATTGCATAAATGGCAAGCGGCCTTAATAAAACTACAAAATAGTACTAATACGACGAAATAACTTCATCCCCCCCGGATTTAAACCGCGACGATATCATCGCAATAAATGACAAAGACGATTAATTCCACCCTCTCCTACATAACTACAAGAAGGAAAAGAGATAACGGTCTCTGAAAAGAAATGTTCACGAATTAAATTAGCGCACGGATT